>VZTH01016957.1:472104-775748 GCA_013397815.1 Aleadryas rufinucha
TTTTTTTTTTTTTTTTGTTTTAGGAAAGCTTGTTTGTTTTGGGTTTTTTTTCTTTTTTTCTTCTTTATTTTTTTTTTTCCCCGAGCGTGTCACCTTTGGATAGGGTTGCTCCAAAGCAAACTCTTTAATGTCAGAAGGAAGTGATGGGCAAGCCCCTACACTACAGTAATCCTCTTGTGAGAGCTCATGACAGGCTGTGGATCATGGAGGAGCTCTGTGGGTGATAGATCCATAGCGTGATATGCGGATACACGTGTTGTTCCCTTTCCTCTCCTGACCGAGCTACAATACCTTCTTAACGCCACTCTTAAGACTAAACAACTCCCCCCGCAATGTTACAGTAAAACGACCCTTTTGGGTCTTGAGACGGATTTTTAAAAACTATTTATTTCTTGTTGCATGCTTCATACTCCTTGTATCTATTTCAAGCCATGACCCCAACCAAGTGCATTGTTCTGTCTGACTGCTGCTTTACTTTGCTTCGGTGCATCATCTCTTGTGTGCCTTACTTACGTCTTTCGTTGTGGTCAACTTTTTAATTTGCTCTTAGGTGGTGTTTCTTTATTCTGTGCCTTTATGCGGCTGGATTTGCAAAGGTTTTTTTGAGAAATCTTGCATTTCTTGAGGAATATCTGTTAAGCAGGTTGAAGTTATTTTCAACTAGTTACGCTGTGGTTGTCAGGAGTGTTCCCCTCTGCAGTAATGGCTGTTTATGTAGTTCCTGTTTTTCCGTCTTTTCCCGATGCCTCGTGTTAAATTGATACAACTGTAGGACAGCATGATGAATTGGAACTAAACATACCTTTCTGTATCCTCCCCGCTTTTCCTTCTTAAATACTCAAACTCAGACCAGGTTCCTTGCTTCTTTCAACTGCCTGAACCCCAAAGGAGTGGAATGTATTTGCAGCAAAATGCATTTATAATAGGAGTAGAATGAATGTGGATATATCCACTTTTTTTTTTTAATGTATATAGATGTGAACTTGCTTTTTTCACTGAAGTGAGTAGGAGCTCCGTAGCTGCCGTTAGCATGGAGCGCACTGCTAGGTGATTAATATATCCTGCTTCTCAGCAGGAATGGTACGTGTGGGCTTGGGGCTGTGCTTTCCACAATTATGTGGTGTCTAGATGGCTTAGTGCTCACTTGGTAAGATTGCATAATACCGTGTAGGAATATACAAAGTCTGTCTGTTCAGTTAGCTGAACTCAGAGCTGCTGGCAGACCAGTGAACTTCTGCTAAAGGCTTGTTATTTCTGTGTATACTTTGGAGATCAATTACAAGCATCGTTTGAGTTCACAGTATAGAGAAGGTAAGCCCAAAAATAACTCAACGTTGCATTAATGGAATTTTGAAATTCTGTATGGGCAATCTGATACCTCACCTTCAATTAGTAGTGGTAGAAGATAGCACCATAAACTCACGTTAGTGTTGTGGGACAGTTTACTTAGAATATGCAGCCTTATTCTGTCCCCTTTATTCCCCTTTGCTAAATTCTTTTATTTCCTGAAACCAGATTTTTTTTTGCCTGTTTTTTGTGCTTTGATTTTGCTCGTCCTTCCATTTTGGTGTAGTCAGTGCTTGCAGCTGAATTTCTGCCTGCCTGCAGGACCACCTGGCAAATCCACCTGTATAATAACTTTTTTTTGTGCAAGGACACCATAGTGCATTAGAGTGCTGAGGTAAATGAATGCTGGTTTAAAACTGAGAAAGCATCTGTTCACATGGAAATCTTTTAACAACAGTGGAAAAAGCAAGGCTGAGGTCCAAGATGTACATACAGATGATTTCAGGCTTTCTTTATGTGCCACCTGCTGAAAGTATCCCATTGAGACAAGTGCTTGAAGATACTGTTTTCACATTGACATCCTATTTAATTACTGTCCAATAATGAAAATGTTGATGTTCTGTGCGATGTTCTGTTACTAAGTTCTTTTAGTTATGTGGATCCCAAGTGCTGGATCCTGGGCTTGCAGGTTTCATTTCTCCTCTTGTCCTGTCCTTGTTCCTGTTGCCAGCATAGCAGAATTGAATCTGTTGTCACAGCTGTTCGGTATCCTTCAGACAGCAGTGAAACAGATTGTCCTGCTACCTCTATTTCTACTTTAGATGTCAGTAAATTCTTCAAAGCCATGACATATAAAATGTTTCCAAACTAAATTAATGTTAGAAAACATGTAGATTTTCCCATAGACATTACTATTTCATGTGGTATTTCAGTAAACTATTTCTTCGTCTGTGACATTGTGTAAGACGTACTTGACACCTTGGACCTTGTCTCTTCCTGATTAAACAGCCTCAGTGGCTTTCATCTTCCCTTATAGAATGTGTTTCCAGACATCTGATCATTCTCATTGCTGTCCTGTGTACTCTTTCCAGCTGGTCACATCTGTCTTGAAGCATGATATCAAAAAACAGGATGTCATACTCAGATTTATACTTTGCCAGGTCTGGTAGAACAGAGAGATTATTTCAGAGGTCTCTCAAGCAGTGTTGTTTTTTACATAGCCCAGACTGCTAATTTGCAGTTTGTGGTCCATTATGAGTTTTATGTCTTTTCCTGGAGAATGATACATTTCTGAATGATATGAACATTTCTACTCTACCAAAAAGAGCAGTTCATCTTCCACCTCAGTGAAGGAAGCTTAATGCTGTTATCTAGAGTAGGTCAGCTTCTTTTATGTCCAGAAATTAGACTGTTGAACTGAAAGCATGATAGCTCCTCTTCTGAGTATGATGTCTGAAAGAGTTAATTCCTGGAGGAAAACAGGGAAGGAAGGGGTGGGAAGAGAAGGTGCATAATTTTTTTTTCTTCCCTGTTGTCATTACTTCATCCTACAGTTGCGTAAACTTCACCTTAAAAAAAAAATCAAACCACAAAATACCTGAAGAAAAGCAATCTCTCATTTCATGTGAGCAAGAACAAATAATAGTTTACAAGAGTACAGTCACCAGTTTCCGAAGTGTTTTTGATGTCTTACTTTGAGATCTTAGACACATGAGAATTAAATAAGGGTTTAACACTAACTTCATCTGAGAAGTGCTTTGTTTTGGAACATCTGTGCATTGAAGTGCTGTGGATAGCAAGCACAAACACAAATGAATTCAAGCAGATTATTTGCCTATGCTCTTCTGAGGTGAGTGGCTAACTGCTGACAGCAGGCAGGATGGGATTGCATGGTAAAGGGCACTCAAGGAGAACATTACATAGATGATGGGTCACTGCATTTCTAATGCTGTGTGGTTGTTTAATTTTTTCATTTATTCTGTATTCTCTTCAGAACTCTCTTTGCTGGAAAGAGTGTTTTCCAAACTGTCAAGAGAGGAGTTGAGGCTGGGCAACAGTATGTTTTCTGTTGTAATCTGTCTGCTTCTGCTGTGTGTGAGTAATCAATAACGGACTGGCATTATGGGAACAGGGGTAAATGCAAAAAAACCCAGGATTTTTCCCCGGTTTCCTTTATGCTGTGTTTTTGTCTTCCCTTCACTGGTTTTCCTTTTGGCAAAAAAGTGACTATGAATGGGAAACGTTTTATGAAATTTATTGAGGCAAATGGTGCCAAGTGTCATTGGCTGCAGTAGTTTCTATCATTCAAAATGTTTTACAGTCTTTCAGTTCAGCATGGAATATGCTTTTTTTGACGGTGGCTTTCAAATCTTAGTCAGTGTTTTACAGGGGATGTGAAATCTCATTTGGTTTAACCTTGTTTCTTTTAAGGAGGATGAAAGTAGGCTATGGATTCGTTGCCTATGCCAGTATTCTCAAGGATCTGAAGGTTAAATTCTGTGTCTTGGAGTTGTGTGTCTTTTCCATCACCTTTCTACAAACCTTGTCACAGTAACTACACATTTCTTACCAAAGCAGAGTAACAAGCCAGGAAGGACCAGAATTCTTTCAGAGAATCATACTTTGCCATAGAACATAGCTGTCTCGGTCTGAAATGGATCCAGAAGCTTCTGAACCTATCAGTGTCTTCTGAATTACCATAGTGAGTTCTCTTCATTATTCTAGATGCTTAAAAATACTCCCTTAAGCAAAACCACCCACAAAAAATAGTGGGGGTAAAGTATAGTATTTTGTTCTCAAATAATTCCAGTTCTTGTTCTGTAATTTCAATGTTTGGCACTGAAGTGACTATTTGAGTTTATAAGAATTGAGATGATGAGAAACATGACAAGACAAGATTTCTCATGAAAAGTGTCCACTGAACTTTGAAGTTGATTGTGTACGTTTTCTCCTACTGTCTAGTTAGTGTGTATTGTGTATTAAAAAAGATACCTCACTGCACAGAGTGAGTACAAAACCTTTTCCTGTTGAGGCTAACTTCTCCTGTTTGTATTGCAATCTGTTGCAGTTTCACAAGGACAGTATGGTGAGAATTAATTACTGGGAAGCTAAGACTTTGTCATTAAAGTGTTCATAGCAAGGTGAGGAGTGTGGTGAAGAATGTATTGCTCTAGAAACTGCTCTTTCACACGTTTGTCCTTTAACATATGCCCACTGGGGAGGTACAGTCCCTTCAGCATTGCAGATTGTGTGCCAGATCTTCACCTCAATGAAACTGTAGTGTAGTTTGGGAGAGGAGTGGAAATCAAAATACTTTGGGGTAAGTTAAGCAGTGTGTGAAGTAATGGCAATGTTTACATGTGCATCTATGTGTAATGGAGGTGGTGGCAGTTCTGGCAAAATGTCACTGTGACCTAGCCAGAAGTAGTGTTTTTGTTACCTCTTTCCCTTTCTGCTTCTCCTGCTGCAGAATTAACCAATGGGACATTCTTAGACTGTGTGGGAGATACCATAGATTTTTCGTCTAATTGTTTCAGACTTTCTTTTCTCTAACAGTGATGTGTTGTTCTCTGTTGTACCACACCTGAATGATAGAGCTAGCTAAAAATGAATAGCGTAATTGCGTAATCTTTAGCTCATGCTGAAGAATAGTAATGCCATCAAAAAATGTATTCTTCTCGGGGTTAAAATGATTGTGGTGGGATTAAATAAAACACTTATCTAGTCTGGAGCAGCTGCAAAACTGTTGCTGTGTCACGTCAGCCAGACTAACAGCATTGCTTTTGGTTTTTAGATATGTTTGTGGTAAGTTACCTATAAAGTGAAATATTTGACAGTATAAGTGAGTAGGGCTGTCTCAAGAGTCATGTAAAAGACTTTATTGATTTGCTTTTAATGTGAAAAAATGTATGTTTTCTACTACTTTAAACCTTTTCTGTGCAGGATAGGCCTTTAAAGGTGCACGCTGCTACGTCCCCTTCTTACCTCAGTGTGGCAGTGGCCCAACCCACTTTCCAGGTGAATGACAAGTGGGTTGATTTCCCCGCCCGAGACTCCACCTCTGAGGGCGGATCGGAGGAGGAGATAAGGCTGTGATGCCACCGCCTACTAGGTGTTCCCTTGAACATGTCTCCTCCCTGGTTTCTAGAACCCTCTCTCTCCCCCGGTTCCTTATTAGTTAGTAGAAGTTATGTTTAATAAGTAGTTCATTGATTATTCTATTAGGCTCTGGAAAGTTCTGTTTTGTTACATCCCTGGTTGGCTAGTTTAAACTAGTCCCTCCCAATATGTTTCCCGGTTGGTTGTATGTCACCCCCTTGTCACTCCCTAAGTGGTTGTTCCTTTACTCCTCCCTTTTCCCCACTCTTCTATTTAGTTTCATGCTAATGAAACCAGGGAGGCCAGACCAACGGCGAGGCCAGACCAACGGCCAGATTCGGGTGGCTAGTTCCCTCTGAGACTTTATTAAATTGCTTGGAATACACTAGCGCCTGAATCCTCCTTCAGTCTTTACCTTCGCCTGCTGCGGTTTTTCCATCTGGGCTGCACAGCCTAATCGGCTGTTGGCAGATAGCCTCAGGGCGAGCTGTGGCTCCCGGGGCAAACATCTGCGGTTTGAGCTGCAAAGAACCCTGCTCCGTGCCGTCGCACCGGGACCTCCCGGAGTGTCCAGAGCAAGAGGACAGCAGACGCCGCCTGCCACGCCACCGGGCGGCTAGTGGTCAACGCGGCACCTCAGAAAACCTCTGAGACATAGAGAGACACATGGTTGAGGGTTTAATCTAAAATAGCCATGTGCTGCTGCTTGAGGTTTGAGACTATCTGCACAGTAGTAATGTTTGCAGCTCTCTGGAGCTACTTTTCAAGAATTTGGTGGGTATAAATAAGCCTCTAACCAAAGCATCTATCTTTCTTCTCACTTGCAATAAGTGAGAAGTGAAGAAGCAGGATCATACATTAAGTTGCATATCTGATTTTTTGTGCCAGAACTATTTAGATACTTAAACTTCTTCTGGAAAGAGGTGGGTGAGGAACTGATAATTACAGTCTTCAAATTCTGAATGGTTTGCAGAAATGGTTGAGAGGCCCTTTTGCACCCTTTAGATTTTTCAGACTGGTGGACATAGTCCTGAGGCTGATCTTCAGTATCCCGTAGTGTCTGTATGTCCAAGTGTGAAACCAAATGTTAAGCATCTTTTTTGAAAAGCTGCAGCTCTGTAGAAGGTCTAAGTCCAGCATAGTCCACTGCCTTTGACAGTGTGTTGGCTATATATAAGCTGTTTTGAAGTGAATGTTGGTAAACGTAACAAGGTGTGTTGCTCTTGTACTATGAGGAAGCTCTGTATGATGGGGCTGCTTTGCTTACAGTAACAGCTTGTGTAAAATTGAGTTTACAGAAAGGGATAAGAGAGTCCTAAGTCTTGAGGCATAAAATAAAAGCATGGCCCAGCACAGCGTAAATGGGATCCTTGAGCTAGCGAGCTGAGCAGCTAGGTAGTGTTTTTCTGCAACAATTCGTGTGATGGGGTAGCTTGCCTCTTGGTTTTGTCACAAATTATGCTCTCTGTCCCCCACTGCCAAAGCACAACTGTGCTCAAAGATTGCAATACTGAAGCATTAATACGTATCGAGTACTTGGTTTCTGGTCCTGCTGTTTTTACCTGGAGCTGGCAAACATTAACCAGCAATGCTTTTCTGTACAAGGCATGAGAAAAATATTTACCCTTACTTTACAGCAAAAATCTGAAGTGCAGAATTGGGGAATGTAGGTAGAGGGGCACAAAGACTCTGAAAAGATTAGTAATGAGAACTGGGTCCCTAAAGTTTTCCACTGAATCTTTCTTCAGTAAAATTGCTCTGACACAAGGCTGGAGGTTTTCTTTTACATCCATTATGACAAAGCAGATGCCTGTTACTAAACTTCAGTAATGCAGGGTCTACCTGTTCTGCTGCTGATTTGGGAACTGACCTGCTCAGGTTTTGTCTTAGGAGAAATACCAGTCTTCTTAACAGCTTCTTTAACAGGGAAGGAGCAAGGGAGGAATAAAATTTTTGTTTTGTTTCCAGTTTGGATTTTTTTGGTTGTTGTTTTTTGGTGTGGTTTTGAGCACAGCAGCGTTACAGCTTATGTTGGGAGCTTCTCATTGTTACAGTCTCACCAGCAGTACTGTGCCATTGCTAAGCTCCTTTAAAAAGAGTGATGTGGGCTTGAAATACTCTGCAGTCTAAAACACACAATGTCCTACTCCCAAATTTTATAATTTGTTGCTTCAGCCTTCAGATTTGTCATTTTTTTTTCAGATTTTCTCTTGCAGCTGTGGCGTTTAAAATTCTATTTGAAACTTTATAATAGTTTGGGGGGTATTGGATTTTAAGCTAGGTGATTTGTGAGAGACTGATGCTGAAAGTCATAAAATGTTGGTATTTTGTTGTGATAGAGTGGAAGCTCAATCCTCAAAAAATTGAGGACAAGGTAGCTGAAAAGGTGAGAAACATGGGGGAGTGGTGGCAAATGAGCTGTGCTTTGAAATCAAGCCAGGAACCTGTTTTAACTTTTGGTTTACTGTAAGGTTTTACTTACACTTTCCTATTAGAAAGGGATGCTCTTATTAAACTTTCTATCTGAAAGACTGTCTGGCTCCAGCCAAGCAGTGGGATAAATACCTCACCCTCCTGTACAAATGTAACTAAGCTGATGAACTTGCACTGCTCAGAAGTGAGGTACAAGTATGTCAAGGGTTAAAACTCAAGTGTTAAGCTGTATAAACAGCCTGGTTGCCCTTGCCATATGTTTCTTTACTGAGTAACTTAAATTTCAAGTGGGAACCAGGGATGAATGCAAGACTTTTTTCTTAATTGATAAAATGTATAATCTTGAACTAGAAAAATAGAAATGATGGGTTTTTTTGCTTTTCTGATCAAACAGCTCTGGAAGTGACTTTCAGGAGAAGCAAAAAACCCCATCCACAAAAGAAGCTACAAAAAACCTGTTCCAAAATTACTAAGTGTGTGTGAAAATAATTGATTATAGGATGAGAACTTGTATAGCTAAGAGAGATTCACTGTTGCCTGGCAGAGAAACTTCTGTATTAGATACATTTAAACAACTGTGTATATCTCAATATATCTTTTTAATATTAATATAATAATGTAATATAATACAATAATTTAATATTAATATATTTTTAATTTTTAGGGGCTGATACTTCTATACCAAGTAACAAACTTCTGTTGTGAGGCCATGTTGCCATGCTAGTGGGACTGTGTAATTGATTGTACTTGGACTATTAATGATTCCATTTTTTAATAGCCTTGCAGTCCTGAGGAAGAGAGCTGTGGGTGAATGAAGCAGAGGAACTCCTGCACTCACCTGCTAATTTGATTTTCATTGTTACCTCAGGAAACTTTTACTAGAACATAATAGTGCTGTAGCTATGGCTCAGTGGGTGCTTTCATTGTAAAGCTGTTATTCGGGCCATATAACAAAAGTGCCTCGGATGACTTTCATACTGTGTTTCTGGTTTTGTGCCTAGTACGTGGCAGGGAAGAGCAGGGTGAATTGTACCTAATGTATTTTGTTCTGGGTTAGCTAACAGAATAGATTGTTTACAGAAGGTCACAGGGAAATCCTTAAGCTCAACTGAGTCTTTACAGCTGTGATGAGTAGCTGAGCTGATGTAAAGCTTCTGAGTGTGTTTTAACTTGCAATCAGTGCTTTCTTCCCCCTTCCCCTTTGTTCAAATACTGGTGGTGTTAACACATTACCCCACTGGAGGACACACTCTAAAGTTAAAGATGTCATTGATTTCCTTGGACCAGCTCTGCAACAAGCAGTGCGCTGCACATTGAATTGGCTGTACATACATTTAGAAGATGTGGTTCTAAGTTACAGCTGAATCAGCAAGGAGATGACCTTGGGCGTATCACTTATTTGCCATTGCAGAGCAGTGACAGTCATTGACTTGCTTGAGTTTCATTGACTTCCTGAGTTTACTGAAGTACAGACCATATATTGCAATTACGGTGTGGGTTCAGGGTTGCTGAGTTCTGCTGGGAGGATGTAAATACACTCACACTGAGTATGTGTTAAGGTAGTGGTGTGGAGCAACAAAAGATGTGTAGATGCGGTACTTAGGGACATGGTTTAGTGCTGCACTTGACAGGCTGGGTTAATGGCTGGACTCGATGATCTTTTCCAACCTCAGTGATTCTAAGGCTCTATGAAAGAAGACATGAGTAAAAGAATATTCCTACTGGTTTACAATAGTATCAGTGTGCTGAGTATTACCTTCCCTCCTGGCATCTGTTTTTATGGTCTCTCCTGGTGTGCTTCCACCCAGCCTCAGCATGCATATTTTTAAGCTCTCGTCAGAGGTAATAACTAGTGACTGAAAACTGAAGCAACTGAAAGTTCAAGGGTTACATTCAGACAGCAGTGGTCCTACAGTTAAAGTAGGGTAAGGATTTTAGAGGTGTAGGAGGAGGAGAGAGTTTCAGTTTAGGGGTAATGAGATGCACTAGGGTAAAACATTCTCCATGGCATTAAATAATTTTTACGCTTCTGATAGTATTAGCATTATGTTAACAGGACTATTGGACACAAATTGAAGGAACAAATATGTTCAATAGATGCAAAACAATAGATGCAAAAACCTTAAGCCATACTGTCAGGCACTTTAGGTGTAAGCTTATTTGAGGGCGAAGAAAAGCACATCTTGAACTTTGGTATGTTGATAACCACTGAAATAGGAGGGAGCTGCAAACCCTGCTGTTACAGTCTGCATTACCTCACCTGCATGCTGCCCAAGAGAGCAGCTGTGCCAGAAACTGGCATTACACCCTGTGCACAACAAAGGAATAGCCTCGCACTTGCACATGCCGTGGTGACTTACAAGCAGGTAGCGACAGGTTTTATAGCAGTGGGAGCTAAAGCACACTCATTCCAGGTGTGCTTTCCCAATAAGACACTCATAAGTAGTATGTTGTTTTGACATTAAGTGAGGAAAAAGTAAAGTGCAGAAACTGCAGATGACAAATGTAGATATATTAAGTCATAGATCTGTCAATGAATAATAAAGACAGAATTGGAATTAGGAAACTAAACATCTCTGGGGAGCTGGGCTTTACTCCAGGACAAGTAGGGAATGTTTTTCCAAGTATAGGTGTACTAGTATCTCACCTATATCTAGTTGTAGTTATTGAAATCTTCCATGCTTTTTGAATTCCTTTAAAACAAGTAAAACCACCTGCTGCTATTACAAAAAAAAAAATTTAATGCTAATGATCTTTTAATTAAATTAATTCCTTTCCTTTTATTCTTTCCTTTTGAGAGCTTTTGTGTTGCAGAAAAGTTGTTTTGACGTTAAAACTTCATGTGTACAGCTTCTGGGAAAAGGATCCTGCAGTTGGTCTGATGAGTCTTATATGAAAATAGACTTTTTGCAGAAATCTTGCTCCTACAAAACAAACGAGGAAACAGAACCATACCTACATAAGCAAGTACCACAAAGCAAGGGTAGTGGATTTGTGCTGTGAAATGTTGTTGAGGACAGTGTACACATTGTATGTACTTTGAGGGAAATGACTTCAGATCAACACTGCTCTGATCCCGAGGTTTGATGACTTCATACACTGCCAGTTGTACTGGAGCCTAGGTATGCTTCAGGGTTTGTTAGAGGGTGATAGGATCCTTGCTGACTTGCATATTGATGGTGCTGCCCCCAGATCAGCTACCTAAAGTTTGTGATTGGTGCCTGGCCAGGTTTTTCTAGTAAGTGTTGAGTTTTAGGCAGCAGTTGATTCATGACATGTTTTTACTGGATAAGCTTAAACTGAGTGTGTCTGCAAGAGCTGCAGTTGCAGCTTCAGTGATACTAGAAACAGTCATTTCAGTTGGGATTTCTTACTGGGTGTGGTATTTTTCATTAGTCATGAATCCCTCTGTCTTCATTGACTGTTGTTGAGGTAATGTGCTTTCATGAGAGAATTAACAAGTGGTTAGTGTTTTAATCCTCACTGTTTAGATTTGAGTTTGGTAATCCACCTCCTAGATGTCTTGCCTGTCTGAGGCTGTGTTTTCTATTTGCCTTAATTTTTTTGAATAGCTTTCTTCCTATATGTGGTTAGTCTTTGGCAGTGTCTTTGCTGTGTTTAGGTATAGTTGCTTTTAAATAGATTTGCCCGTTTCCTAGGAGACAAAGCAATACCGCTCTGCATGATTTTAATCCTTAAAGAGGTTATAAATGCATAAACAAACATGGAAAAATACGTAGTCTTCCCTATACTTCAGCAGGTGTGGACAAGTAGAATGGCTTGGTCTGTTTTAATTTCTGATGGTACTGCTAACAGATGCCTCCTGCAGTTTGGTTTTAGTAACTGTGCAATGTCTCCATTTGTTTGGATAGACCAAATAAAGCCAGTTAAGCTGCTTCAATAAGCCTATGGGCAAAAGAACTTCTCATAACAAAAGATCGTTGTTTACTCTAGATATGAAGCTAGATCCTAAGATTTAACAACTCCCCTGAAACCACACAGTTTTAATACATGTGTGTAGGAGGTAGCTGGTCTTCAGTGGATAAATGATACTTATGTATTTGATGTAAAAAAGTCTTTATAAGATTTTTTTTTTGATGGTAAAGAGCATATATTGACAAACATTATATATAAAAATGTATGGTATGGCTGCATTAATTTCCTTAGCGTTTGGACAATTATGATTGTTTTCTTGCTACAAAATTTCTAGAAGCATAAGCATATACTTTAAGGATCCATATAACATAAGTAAAACTTACGTGTGTGGAAATGGACTTTGAAGGGTTTTTTCCTACAGACATAGCAGTTAAAATAATTCTGGTAACTGCATTTGCAGGACATGTAGAAGGCAGCCTTCTGAAGTGCTTTGAGTGGTGTACTGTACATTGGTGATTGCTTCAGCACAGCTGCTAAGTACTTGAAGTTGCAGCACATCACTACATAACTAACCACTGAAGCACTCGGAGAGTTTTTATAATAAGACTTCATCAAAACTGTCATTGTCTTGTTTACTTTATTGTACTCATCATGTATGCTCAGGTGTTCTTCCATGCTCTTAAGTCAAGTGTTTTTCTATGGTTATGTGGCATGAAATATAAGGTCATGTAAAATATCATGAGGCAAACTCAGTGTTGGATGGAGGTAACACAGGTCAGTTGGGCCTTCATTGCTTGGCTCTCAGTTACACATAGATGCAATGCTGCTATTTTTGAGGCTTTTTAGTATCTGGCTGAAATTGTCAAAAGGAATCAAGGACTGTTTTTCTCTCCCCTTTCCTGTCCTGTGCTGTTAGTGACGGAAGGGTATCTTTGCAGAATTTGGTCTTGATGGCTGCAGACCCAGTTTGCTGGGCATATCTATAAAGAAAAATAAAAATCTCTCTTGCCTGGCAAAATGGCGAGCTGTCTGCCTTCCTTGGCTCTCTAAATCTGGAATACAGGTTTGGGGCTCATGAGCACCTGTGTAAATCCATTGTGTTCAGTGAGTTTCAGTAAATGTCTTTTCTCATGAAGTCCTCCTCAGGTGCTTTTCAAAAGTGCAGTTGTATTGGGCACAGGTGGCCAGGTGCTGGCAGCGGGAGGCCGCAGGCGTGTCCACTGTGAGGAGCAGGGCAAAAGTGTGAGGAGGGAGTGGCAGAGAGGAGTTGTTATGGAGTGACTCCCGGTGCCCATTCCCGATCCCCTTCACTGCCTGTGAGGAAAGAGGTGGAGGAGTTGGAAATGAAGAAGTGAAGTTGAGCTCTGAAAAAGCTTTTAATTAGTCATTGTTTCTGATTAGCCAATTAATTTCCCCTGAGATGAACCTGTTTTGCCTGTCATGGTAATTGGTAAGAGACCTCTGTTTATGTCCTGAGTTATGAACTTCTCCATCTTATTTTCTCCTGTGTGGTGTTGAGGAGGGGAGTGAGAGAGTGGCTGGGTCAGCTGGCTAGCAGCTGGCCAAGGCCTCCACAATCTATAGTTTATGTATATATTACATTTTAAAAACTTTCTAAAAATGAAATTATTTGAAAAATGTTGCATTTTCGTACATACGTTTAGGTAGGTGTAGCTCCATGCATTTTTTTTAGCTGGCACAGGTTGGCAGCCAAAATCTGCTCAGTTTACAAATACGTTTCTTTTTCTTTCCTGAATACAGTTCTATAAGCTCATGCTGGGTTTACATCTAAATGCATTTAATACTTCAAACATCTCCTACAGAAACTGATGCTGGGCTCTTGGTTTCTGAGCTAGAAACTTATTTTTTTCTCTAAATGTACGTGGTGATCTGGCCATGTAATAATGCCAAGCAGTTAATTCAAACATTTAGTAATATCTTTATATCTTATGAATAGTAAAGTTGAAACAAGGTAGTGTCTTGTCTGAAGAGCTGTTGGAAGTGGCCATTGGTGTTAAGTTTCCAAATGAATCCAATACTGCCATCGAAATGTGAGTCCATAAGTGTTTTGTTATTGGCAATAGATATGCAGTCATGTCACTGCTTCTTTAGAGAAGAGTTGTGCCTTATTTCTTTATGCAACAGTATTTTTAGAAGGTCACTTAAGTTACGTGTAAAATTTTTTTCTCGCCCCCCCCCCCCGAAATCCCTGAATGTATATAGGGAAGTGGGTACTGCTGTTGGCTGAGTTCTGTAGAGCTGATCATAGGTGGGTTCAGGTATGGAACGTGAACAGCTATCCCTGCAGAACTGTAAAGTATGTGTGTCAGTTGTCATCATGTAAGAAGAAAAATCTGTCATTTGAAAACTGCTGAGTCTAAACATTAATACTGGTACTGATTTCATAATACAGAGTGTTACATTTGTAACATCTCCAGACTAGGTTTACTGTATGAAAAGGTAAGACTGTTTGATTTTTTTTTTTTAGGAAGAAGATAAAATAATACTGTCGATAAGGTAGACTACTTAAATGAGAACTTGAAAAAATGTGATTACCTGTAACAATCTCCCAGTTATTACTGCAGCCTCACTACTGCCTGTTGGTTCACTAGGTAAAAGTGTAACTTCCTTTTCTACTGCAAGGGTCAAGATTACATAGTAAATAAGGTTGGTTGAGAGGTCTTTAAAAATCAAAGCACTATTTGTAGTGTACCTTTTTATTTCAACAAATTTTTGTAAAAACACGTATTTGTCAGAGGTGGATATTACAAGTATTTTAAGAGTAGGAGTATGTGGCAGGGGAACATAGTATTAATTAAAACTTTTTTTACAGTAATTTTAGCTTTATGAAGAAAGATTGCCAAGGAAAAGCCTTTAATGTGACAAAAGCTGAGGGTTTGTCTGTTCTGAAGCTGAATTCACTGGTCATCTTGTTGTCAAGGCTTTAAAACCTTTTCTTCATCATAAATCAATCAGCCTCTTTAATAAATATCTGTGTATGAGTTTAAGATTTGAGTTGCATGCATGCCAGAATCATGCTGTAATTTTATATAGAAGATTGAGAATGCTGTGACTAATTGGGTCAAGGTATTTTGTTCTCCCAACAGGTGTGCTCTTAGGAAAGGTACAAGAAAGTAGTCTTTTTTTCCATTGTTCTCTTGGTTAAAAATTGCCTTTCTGCAGGAGGGCAAGGGCAGATTTGAAAGAATGTTGCAGTGGTAAGTTAAGGAACCGGCAGTCCTGGACTGGTGTTGAGGTTACCTGTGGTGGTGTGCAGCGCACCGGCCTGAGGTTGTCCAATTTGATGGCTCGATTCCATGTTTATGTGGCGTGATGAATATATGTGGCCATGCACCTGGAATTGTGATTTGCTACCTTCATTTTGTTACTCTGTGCCTGGCTTCAGCCTTGAGCACTTACTAGCATGGCTGATTTATCAGCTGTGTTATAGCCCTGGTATAGGTTTAAGATTGTACAGAATTGGTTTTGTGGATGTGGCTTTTTTTCTTCCCTGTATTTTTAGTTTGTTTTCTCCATGCTAGTTATTGCTATTTTTTTTTTCATTGGGCTACCAATACTTGTTTCTTTAGAAAAATTATGTAAGCTATTTTCTAAGCAGTAAAATTATTTTAATAAGGCTTCAATGGCAGAGGTGTGTATGTTCAGTTGGATGCTGAAGTTGGTTGCCTTTCTTCTAAAGATAATTGTACAGGTGAAGAGTTTTCACAAATAAAGCAAGGTGTAGCTTGACTACTTAAAAGCAAAGAGGAAGAAGAATAGTTGGCTTATTTGCATTGACCTAATTTAATGATTTCCATGAACCCAGCTAGTTTATCTGTGATGTCAGTAGCTGGCTCTTACATACATATCCAGAAAATAGATCTTTGAGGGGAAGAATTGCTGATGCTAGCAGACATTTTGCTTTGAAACTCTTTAGAGCTGTGAGTCTGTGTGGTTGTATGAGCAGCCTGAAAAAAAGTGAAGCTTGGGAGTCTGATAAGGGTTGTGGGTTTAGCTTTTTTGGGGACTGTCTGTTTTCGGGGGTTTCTTGATTAATTTTTGGAGCTGTCTTTTGTACTGTGTAATTACTTTCCAGGATGTGGATTAGCATATCACTTCTGTATTAGTTATTTCATCTGCTAAAGAGCATAGAAGTCTTTTCATAGAGGCATTACACTTCTAGTGAGACCTTGTTCTTTCTCCTCTAGTTTCACAGTCTGAATCAAAACACTTTCTTCTTTCTGCCTAGCAGTGGTTTTGTGGTGTGTAGACCAAGGACGAATATATTTATTTTCTATATTCACTGTACTGGAAGAGGATGATGAATTTTGAGTGCAAGTCAGTCAAGTTTTAGTTCCTGGTAACAATACAGATACTGAAATTTCTCCTGCTGTTTTTTTCCTCTGACAAGTTATGCTTTCATTGAAAATAGGGCATAGGAGAGCAAAGGAAGCTACTGGTAAAATTTTGCTGACAGCTGGTAACTATTTTTATTCCGCTAATGCAGTTGAGGAAGGTTCCTGAGAGAAGGGCCAGTTGGTACTAATATCTAAATGCAACATCCAAATTTTTTAGCATGCCAGTAACTGTCTTGATGCTGTAAGGATAAAGTGTTACTGAAAGTAAGGATGATGTATAGTAAAAAAACGTTTGTGCACTAAAAGCCCACTACGTGAATATTACGCTGACTCTAAATAGTGACATTGTTGGGCTGCTCCTTCAAGAACCTGCTGAAGTAATGTTTGCTACTGCTGAGTGTCAGTACTCTGGTATAGCTGCTATTTTGGGTTTCTGTTATTCGAAGATTATTGACTACTGTCATTGGTTTTTTACTTATTGGCAATAAGTAAAGAGAAGAGGGGGAAAGTTCTGTCCATTTTATGTGACCTAACCACAGGAATTCCCAAAATTTTCATGCAAGGATTGTTGACCGGACATCTGTGCAATGGCCTTAAGACTTTCAGAAGAAAGGGAAAGCTGTTGTACAGTTTCATCTGTTCAAGCTGGTTTTAGTTGAGGAGACACTTTGGTTATGTGGTATTGGACATGTGTCAAGCCAACAGCTGAACTGAAGATTTTTCCAGGAACTTCTCTTTTGCATTGCAAAGAGAATACTTGTAAAAGAAGAAGCAAAAAGGAAGAGACTGCTTATAAAATTTCTGAGCTCTCAGGTTGATTACATTGCTGAATTAGTCTCACCATTTGAGAAAGTATATTGATGTCCATTGACTGAGCTTTTGCTTTTCTTTCTTATATTTCTGTTCTCTGCTTGCCCAAACACATTAGTTTTCTTTTTCAGTTGTCTTTAGTCTTTGGATTAAGACTTGGCCAGTATGTATGTCACCTGAAGTTTTGGATGGTGATACTTGTTTCCGTATATTATATTCTTTCCTTCTTTCCTTAAAGGGAAGTTGATGGCTATGTTATAACCTGTCACGAGGGGACAGCCACAACCTCACTCACCATCGGCAGTAATACCATTCAGCAACCTACTGAGAGTCAATGTCCTTTTCCCCACCACTCACTGGGAATTGGTTAGATTTATTACCAGAAGAAAGCCCTGAGGTAGCTTTGGACCACACTGATCACTCCACCACATCCAAGGGATCCTGTCCATTATGCCAGTAAAATGTTACAACCCACTGCAGAAGGTGAAGGTAGCCCAGGTTCTTGTTAATTGATCTCTTGGGGTGGATTAGAGTGAAATGACACTAAATGATCAGTGTTTGTAAATATATATTTGTATAGTGTATTACAGAGCAGTGATTGCAAAGGAAAACATATGTAGCCATTTTGTTTTTTATTATCTATAGTAATAAAACAATATGAAAGCATTGCAGTATGAAAGCTCAACAACATCACCCAAGGATATGCACAAGGGAAAAGAAGGGAAGAGAAAAAGGACAAGAGTGTGAAGATCTCACCACCTGTAGGCCCCATACCAAGATTTGGTTGCTGCAGAGTCTTGGTTGAAGTGGTGATCGCAGACCAGATCAATCAGTTGGTGAGCAAAGTCCTGAAGAAGTGTTGAAAAACCATGAAAATGCCTGGAACACAAAATATATTTGGTTTATGTTCACTCAGGTTCAGGTGGGAATGCCCAGGTACCTCCCCTAAGGCAGGAGCTTCACACTGGATGGTGTAGTGTTGTGGATCATGGGACACTTCGAGAGTCCTTGACACCTTCTAAGACAACACAGCTGGCCATCCCATTATGCAGTTTACTCCCGTGATGCAGTTGATGCCCACTACGGCCCATTAACAAAGATAAACACCCTCAGGCCACAGGGAAATGTCCTGGTATTTTCCTGGGAGAAGTAGGGAGAGGCCCACAACCCACTGGTTTGTGCAAGGGAGGGCAGGTTGGCATGACAAGAGGTACTGTCTGTCTCTAGAATCTGGCTCCTATCTCACTCATAGCTTATCATTCACTCACTGTCTTATCAGCTCAGAGGTTTAGCCATTACACACCCAAAAGCTGACTACTTCCATTTCAACAAACCACCCTGCATGTTCACGAATGGGGAATATTTTGAGTTGTAATTTTGAATCATTACCTGTTAACAGTTCAGTCTGTCACTGTATGTGGAATGCATGTTTCAGCTGTTTATCTAAGGAGTAGCAAGTGGACAGATTTCACAGTGGGGCCGAACTGCTCTTTGTGCAAAGAACTGCTATGTGTTCTACACCTAGTGCTAACCTCTTTCCATAAGGCACTTTGTGATGCACAGCAGATGCAACAGTTTCATATGTGTTCATATGCACCAGTGGCTAACAGAACAGTGATATTCCTGGAATAAAACTGTTGTTTCCTTCTGGTTAAATATGCAAGTTGTCTCTTGCTTAACCACACATGGGAATTCTTAGAACAAGCGAAGATTTGAAGTCAAAAAGCCTTGGGACAGGTTCTTAACCTACCATTACCTAAGTGAGAACTGAGCCAAATTGCAGTGTTACGGATTTCTCTCAATAATCAAGCCACTTTGTCTGAGACACTGTGGTTTGGATTGTCTATCCTTCAGTGAAATGCTGATTGACAAGAAAATTGGAGGTGTTTCCAGGGTGGACAGGATAGCTAGATTCAGTAAAGTGAAAGAATAAGGAACATCTTCAATCTCTCTTATCTTCACAAGTCTGTTGTAAATGCTGCTTAGAAATCCAAGTTCAGGTTTTGGAGGGCTCAGGGATGCATGCAAAAATCCTGGAGCCTGGAAACATGATTAATCTCTGCATAACATCCCACTCTCTCGTTTTACGATATGTCAGTGTATATCCTGGTAGAGAGGACCACCTGTACAGCTTCTCCTGTACACAGGAAGATGAACTACGGACACCGTGTTGTTAACATGTCATTAGCCTACCCTCTGACAGTAATGGTGATGACCCAGCATGTCCAGGCTATCACCACTAGTTAATAGCTTTAGAGGTCGTAAAATCTCTACTGGATACTCAATTTCTCTGCATATGTGTGTTGGAGGAGTGTGTGATAAACCTGCAGGAATCTGGGCCTGCTTTTCGCTGGCTTCCAGGATAGCTTTCCATATGAAGGCAGAAAATATATTACATGTAACCTCTTACTGATCTTTTTCATCACAGCCTCCTACAGACTCAGGCATAGATTTGTGTTCACCTTTCAGACTTCCCCCTTATTAGAGCAGCCATGATCAGAAGCTTCTTTCAGACTTTGTAACATCTTAAATTGAGATGCAGGGATATTAAGTCTGGATAGGAGAATCTTGACCACTTGCTTTAGATCAGGTACCGACAGATTATTCGAAAATGGCATTAGGTTGATACTGGATCAGTGAAGGAGAAGTTGATTCTTAAACGATGTAAGGGCTTTAATCTGGAACACTGTAAACGTGCACAGACGTGGCTGCTGAAAAGGCTTGTCCCATGTGACACTATGAAGCAATTTATGCTGACAAGATTTTATGTTGAAGGTAGAAGAAGGTCAAGAAACTATGGTTAGAATCCAGT
Organism: Aleadryas rufinucha; assembly: GCA_013397815.1. Classification (NCBI taxonomy): domain Eukaryota; kingdom Metazoa; phylum Chordata; class Aves; order Passeriformes; genus Aleadryas; species Aleadryas rufinucha. The sequence continues at coordinate 491,779 of VZTH01016957.1, forward strand.
GATCTGGTTTTTTACAGACAAATGTTAGCAAAATAACTTTTAAAATATTTGTCTAGATTAATTGGAAGGCCAGAGAAAATTGTGTGATTTGCTGTTCTTACTTTTCCTTCTCTGTTTTGATGATGCACTACATTAGATTGCTATTAAATATTCTAAGCCATTGTACTTGTTGCCGTATTGTTTCTGCCTGTAAGGAATTTGTTTGATCGTTAAGTCACTTGGTGGCGGGGGGGGGAAATATACCTCTGTGCCTCTTCTTTTAATTTCTGAAGTAAGTAATTTCAAAGCTGAAGTATTTCAAGGTATGCTGCTAGTGGCAGGCTTCTCAAACATAGCAGTGACAGCATTAAAATATTCGTCTTTTAAAGCCCTAGGAGCAGGCATCAGTAAGACTTCAGTCTTGCACCATTAGTTATCTGTTTAGACCTTGAATTTCCACAAGTGCAAAAAACTTAGCATTTTTTTGGCTTTTTCCCCTTGCATTGTTACGCTGTTTCGTATTATGTTGTTATGAGGTTAAAATTTCTAAAAAGGTTTCTAGGTATTCACTGTAGGATGAGTCACTTGGAGAAGAAGATATGTGGGTTTTGGGCACCAAGGAATAGTTTAGTCCAGAATCTGCAGTATACGTGGAGTAACCCTACAGGCAGTGTAACCAAATGGAATTGAACTGGATTGCTTGGATGATGGATTACACTAGATGAACAAAGGCAGGAGGTCTGGGAGTTCATGTTAACTGCAAGTATTTAAACTCTGTTCTTAAGATGTGCAGATTTTGAGCTGTAACACTTGAAAATTGGCTTCTCTTGATCTGACAAGTTGAAGTTCATGCTTTGTTGATCTCTCTGCAGCAGCACGTGACACCGGAAATGTCACGACCACTTTGTTAACACATTTATCTTCTTCAGTTAGGAAAAACTACGGATATTTCAAGTGGTGCAACTACACAAATGTGCTCCCCTTCTTGCCTGTTAATGTCAAAAGGTAAATTTTGACAGGTATCAGGTATTTTAACAGGGTATCCTGTTTCTCTTTGCATTCTATGTGAACTCTCAATGATTTGTTAGCTATTATGGTGTTAGAATTAATGATTAAATGTGTTACACACATGCCTGATATTTAATATTATTATAATTAAGTATGTTTGATATAAAAGAGAGCTAGATCTACATATAGAAAGCAGTCTGTATTGAAAGTTAGATTAGGAGACTACTTCCCTGTTGTTGAAGTAGCATATGAATAGATGTGATTTTTATTCTTCTTCTTTTGCTGATGATTTCATAATAGTCATTATATGTGTTTGTCATTCTAATGATGGGAGGGGAGAGAAAACAATTAGAAAGACAGCTACTAAAAAAGAAACTTCCTGAGATTTCAGTGTGGTGAGCCTGAATATCCAGGAGTGGGTAGAATAAACATCAAAGAATGCAATTTTTGTAAAGTAATGCAGCTTAGTTGTCTCAGTGACTTCTAATTTCTTTAACCCATGCTTTTCCACAGACATCTTGCTTCACTGACTGGCTGCTGCTCCAGAATAGTTAAATGTTATGTGCATATTTGTATGATCTGTTTATGAATGCATTTATAGGTTAACCATTTGATCAGTTACCATAAACTACAACTCTACCTTAATGAGCATGCAGCTGTTTTAGTTTGTGATATTCTAATACCGTAAAAAAGTGATGCTTCTAAATACAGTGGACAACTCTCACTTTCTAGTCTAGCAGAAGCTAGGAGCATTAATTTTTATTTAAAATTATGTCTCCTTGAGCACTGGCTAGGAGAAAATCTGGTCACAGAAATAGAGGAAATCACTTTGAAAGCTTAGCTATTATGCTTCAAGGCAACACTATCAGAAACCTTAGAGAAAGATACTAAGCATGCCATGCCTAGGTAATATATGATACAGCTTTTCAGTTAATGTTATAAATAAAGTAAAGATGAATGCTGGTCAGATAATTGCCTTAGAACCCTTTTTGTGGGTCATGTAAGAGTTTGGTTTGTGGTTTGGTTCTTTTTTTCCTTCAGTTTTTGAAGACACATAGGTAGTTGTAGACATAGATAGTTGTAGTTTTGAAGACAAAAGGTAGTTGTAGAAAGCAGAATTTTTGCAGTTATTGTATCTGCAATATCTTTTCTGCTGATCTGGCAGTGTAAATGGAAAATGAGCTCTCTGATACCTCTCTGCTTTAAATTTATGTAGTCCAACTTGATTCAATTCTCCACTGGCCCCCAAGTGAATTTATAACAGCAGATGTTTAGCCTGGGTCTTCATAATTGAGATGTATTTTGTTGCACATGCCTTGTGAGTTGCTATTGTAGTAGAAATATATTGGCACTTGATTACATCTCTAATGAAAGCCTTTGTCAGACAGCTTGCTTCAGTTCCACTTTTTTAAAAAAAATTGAGTTCCCACATAGTGAAATACTTCAGTGTAAATTAAGATTTTAACTATAATTTTTAGAGGGCTTGCAGTCTGATCTATATTGAGTTCTGCGTTTGAGACACAGCTTTTGAAATAGTGTGTCAGTGTTGCTTTTTAGGTACTTTTAGAATATTCTATTAATACAATTGCATGGGTTGTTAAATTAGGAGTAACTGAATCTCTTAGCTTAATACTCATGTGGTTCGCACTGCTGCTTACATCAATTGTAATTTGCTGTACATGTTCCATAAAGGCTGTCTCAAGTGTTATTTATCAGCTGAAGGTGTTCCCTTAGTGTGTGTCTTACTCCTGAATTCGGCTGTGTTCTGTGGTGTTCCTTAGAGTGGCCTGTGCTCGGTGATCTGGGTTGCCATGATACTGCGCTCCAGCCTTTCAGGTGCTTGTTACCGGTCCTGCGTAAGCATCCATTGGTTCCCGTGTTTTATTAAGGAGTCGGGAAAGGGTGAGCGAGACTTGGGCATGTTTGCCGCTTTTGTCTACTTGTGCTTGGGACTACGATGCTTAAATGGAATGTTCCCCTTCTCTCATGGAAAGGTGTTGCTCTTTGGAAGCAAGCCTGGTGCTTATTGGTGCATGTTATTTCTTGTCATAATGCTAAACCGTAAATGATTTTATAAATGACTTTATGTCTGCTTGTATCTTTTTCCAAAGAAATGCATACTAGTCCACTACAAGTTACACCATCTCGTTTACGGAGTTGCAGATCAGAAAAAAATCCTATTTCTGTGCCTGAGGATAGTGTTGTTGTATTTTGGGGAAAATAATTACTGCAGTGACAGGTCCAACATAGAAATTAATCTGCTGCATTGTGCTAGGAGGTGTGTAGTTGCCATGAAGTTCTAACTCACTCTCTGAGGTGATACTGCACATTTCTTGATTAAGTAGACAGTTGGGCTTGTGCTTTTTGAGATGAATGAAAGTGATTCCTCTGTTTCTTTTGTCATCTTTAGAAATAATAAGAACTCAGTGCTTAAACTAGAAAATAGCACATGTACAGTGTAACACCTGGTTGTTGAATTTTCATAAAACTGCACCTCTCTTTAAATCAACAGTCCTGCTGTTTCACATTCTTAAACACAAGTGTATAGCCATTGGGATTAATGAAAGAATAAACACAGAAAGATTCATTTTTATGTCAGGGGTAATCAGAGAATCAACTGACATTTTAATCTCTTTTGCCTCCAACATTTGACAGTGTTGTCATGTGATTTAAAGATTCCTGAAATACAAAATCTGCACACACCAAAAAAAGCCCACTCAGCCTTAGAAATGTTGAACTATGAAGTTTTTGGTTGGCTGATGTTGCTAGAACACTCCCTATGTAAGGAGCGTGTACTATAGCTTGCAGAGTTTTAGCTAGTAATGTTGACATTGAATCTTGAACATCCTTAATGAAAGGAAAGCTGCAGCAATTGCCTCATGAACTGTAACAGACTAAATGCAGAAGGAATGATGCTAACTCCTGGATATTACTTTGTGTAGGTCCTGTTGCACCAATAAAGCCTCCATGTTCTGTTTTGGACTAGTTTCCAAAATTGGTCCTCTGTTGATAAATAAAGCCTAGATGTTTGGAGAAGCAGGTTTTGAGTAATAATACTGCTAATGAGTTTTTTTCAGCATCTGGAAGAATCTCTTCTTTCAGAAAACATCCAATTCACCTCTTTCCATGCACCAGCTGGGCAGTGTCATTGTGTGTGGTAGGGTGGTGACAGGCCTGGATTTGCATTAATTGGCTTTTCTTAATTCAGGTCATACTGAAATTCTGGATGTTCTGCTTGGTCCTTGGGGCCATTTGCCTATGCTGGAGAAAGAGACTGTAACTGTATTGGTTGCTGTTCTATGTGCAACATCCAGTTGAGTGTTCAGTAGGTCAGACAAAGGGGGACTTTATGTATTCTGAAGCATTTTGCGCAAGCCTTGAAGGCCTTTAAATAGGAAGTTCAGTCTTAGTATAGCTTGTAACGTGTAAACTGTCTGCTTAAATTATTCAGTGTCTGGAAGTTGTCAGAAAGATTGGACAGCCTGAGCAGGGCTGAGGTAATAGTTTCCAAGATGAGTTTCTCTGCCACTAGAAGGGGAGTAGTCTTTGATCGAGCTTTGAGGGGGGAATTACCACAAGGGCATTTTCTGATAACACAAAGGGTGAAGAAGTCCTTGGTGGTGGTGAAGAGCCACTGTAATTTGTGGCTGGGAGGGTGTGGCACCAAGTCAGAGCACAGGGCAGCGTGGATTTTGGAGCAGGATTGAGGACTGTGAATGCCCACTTTGTAATGCTGCTGCTGTGGCTTTATCATGTTACTTCCAGGCAGTAAACATTGAGAAGCTGAACGCCCACATCTACAGGGACTCAAAGCTGAGGTTTATAAACTAGTAAATCTGTAGTGTACGTCATCCAGTACATGTACGTGCATAGGAACCAGGCACTCCCCTTGTGCCTTTGGCCACATGCAAAGGCTTAGGAATCCTTCTGCTACTCCTTTTTTCCATCTTGGAGTATGGTTGCTCAGTTTGAAATAATTAGGGTTGCTCAAGAGGTTTCATCTGTATAACCTGCTAATGCCGTGTTTTGCAGGTAATTTCTATTTTTTAAGAAAAACCAACAACCCTGAGTAACATTTATAAATATATGTCTTCTAGCGAGCTGAATTCGTCTGTGAGCCTGTTGCATACTTCTTGCACACCTGAAGTGTGCATGCAGCTTAAAAGCTTATATATAAAATTAACAGGCAGAATTGTTTCACCTTAGGGGTAATTATTTTTTTTGATAATAATTATGGTGCAAGGCTAAGCATATTATCGTGGCAATGCTTTAATCATGTACTACAGCTCTTACCTGGGCACTTGTAATTTCTACTAACACTGGAAATACAGAGTAAGCTGTGAAAGGCCAAAGAAACTAGTTTTTAGATTCTTAGTAAAAAAACTGAATGAAATACAGGATCTTGTTGATGTAAACTAATAAAAAACATTCCTAGCTAGGTTAACTTTCAGGCATCTTTAATTCTGTCCTATAGGATTGAATTCAGTTATCTTCCTTTTTAATCAAATGTTTTGCTTTCAGGCTAAGGGGATGAGATCAAGGGATTGTACCAGAATAAAACTGTAATCTAGTGATAAAACCTCACTGGAATTGTGAATGAGACTGTACTTCTGAACCCACTTCATACTGTACTTGATTTATTGTCTCTAACTCTTAATAATTTAGATTAAGGCATATTCAGAGTAGGCCAAATTGTTGATTTAATATAATTACTGGGAAAAAAATATTTTTTTTACATGTTTCCAAGAATGAAGGTAAGACTGCAGAGGGGAGTAATTGGCAATTACTGTTACTGCCTTCATGGGGTTTCTGGTGCTGTCACTTCCTTGGTTTAGACAAATTAATATTGTGTCAGGAAACTGTCCAGTTCTATTGTGTCGCTCTTTTTCTTCTGTGAAAAATCCATGTAGAAACAAGTCTTACAGAACTGGTCAAAAAATTGATCTCTTGGCATCCATTTGGTCATGCACCTTTTGCCACAGGCAACCTGTATAAGCTCCAATTAGTTTCCCTTGCCCATTGTCCCTTGCCACTGACTAAATTTTTGTGAACTAGCTTTTCAGTTTTTTAATGAAGTAGCCTGTATGCAAAATCTAAATCTTCCTTGCAGAAATGTTGTATATATGGATTTTCTCAAGGAAGTAGTAAAAAAAAAAGCTGCCTTAGTAAACTTTATGCCAGTTTTGAGAGCGTATTCAGGTGTGTTGGTGTCTCATCTATAGGATTTAATTGTGAAATGAAAACCTACTATGAATTAATATTATTTTTCACCACAGTGTACTGAAATTAAATTGCCGTTATAAAATGAGTATTAATTTCAGTTCCTTCTTGGTAGACAGTATTTGCCTAATGCAAATACAGAGATGGGGAATGGGAGAAAGACAAAATACTTCGCTGCAATGTGATGCTGTCCCATCATGCTAAGTGTGAAATAACACCAGAAAGAGTGATTTGCATTATCAATGCAAATTATTTTGTAGCAGTAAAGAGCAAATAAGCCCTGCAAATATCTGTTTTTCTTTTTACATTTCTTTTAAAGTGAATTCTGTCTTATTGCTAATGAAATGAAAAAGATATTGATTCCATCTCCTGGAAAGACTTGTTAAAGAAGGCGTGAAGAAATAAGTTTGTAGTAAATTCTTTTAATCTATTTATTGCTTAATGATTGTTTAAAAAGATAATTAGGATTAAGCATGTCCCTGAAACTGGGGAAAGTCCTGCTTTGATTCTGAAGTTTCTAATGTGGATTTTACTGAAGCTGTCATACAGATTAGCTCTTGGAAACTCAACTACACCCAGAAATTCTGGTCAAATTGTTTTGTCATCTTTATCTGTAGAGACAAAATGGTGGTTACTACAGTAATGAAGGTATTTTCTTAATATTGTGAACATGTCAAAAGGCAAACAGCAAAGCCTGGTGCATATTTAGTGACGCTGGAAGGAGAGGCTGTTTTAAATGTTACTGATGGAAATATGTGTAACTTGGCAAAATTTGTGTATAGGAAGGACCATATTTTCATAGGATACGGATACGTGAAGGAACCATTTAAGTGTCACTACTTGTTAGGAGGTAGGCGTTGGCTGAGCTTTGGTGCCTGTAGCTTAAAGGAGGTGAAACTTAAGAGTCAGTGACTTAGGTTTGACTTAAATATTACATGGGACATGAAAGCATAGAATCCCAAAATGACTTGTATCGGAAGGGGCTGTGAAGATCATCTGGTTCCAACTATATGTTGAAGTTGCCTTGACCTTATCTTGTCAGCAAAGTCTCTTTCTATTTTAATTGTGTGTTTGGAAAGTGTACATCATTAAAGAATTAATGTCCAATATTAAATTCAAGAAACTGAAAGTGTTTGTATAGGGTGACCTCTGTCAGTTGGTAGGGTGTTCTTTGTGGAGCTTTTCATGCTCAGGACTCCTGTGGGTTTGAGTTACACTATGTAAAATTATTTTATATCTTGTTTGAGGTGAACATGGGGCGTTGATCTTTATGAGTTACCTCCTCATTCAGTTTTGCAAGTTGTCCTAGCACCATGTTGGTACAGAACTTCATGTTAACTTTAAGTGCTGTTTGGTTGTGTAACATTTGAGTTACCGCTACGATTTGTTTCAGGTGTAGCAGGTGGAGGATTTGACATTTTTTTCTGTTCAGACAAGTAAAACCAAGGAGTTCAACTGCTCATTTGCAAGGAATATTAGTAAATTAATTAACATGAGTCTCCTGTGTATTTAGATGACCTATGATATATGAAGACCTGACTGTGTCCTCACCCCTTGCAATTTCTCTAATTTGAAAGAACTCTAAGCCAAGCAAAGATTACCTATAATTGGAATCAATCTTGTAAACAGAAGGGGAAGCTGAATACAGTCTTTTCTGAAACACTATACATGGGGGCACGAACACAGGAGTGGAGTGATTTGGAGAGCTGATTATGTGTAAGACTCCTGTCAGGTGTGGGGAGTCTGATGTAAATGCATGCACTGCTTTGATTTGTGGTTGTACATGTCACCTTCCTCTCTATATTCTGAGGTTGAAGTCTTTGTCACTGGGGCACTGATGGGTCATTGAACAAGCAGAATGAGAAAGTGGCCTGCCTGTTGGCAACTCCTGAGATAATGAAGGTGGGCAGCTGTGCAGGTGCTTCTTCGGTTGCTTCTCTTGAGTGGAGCTGAGAGGAGATGACAGTGAGAGAAGAGAGGTGGACTTCTACTGTGGTGCTAGATGTGGAAGGGAAAAAGTGAAAAAAGTGAAAACAAAAAGCTGAAAACAAAGCTGAAAAGTGAAAACAAAAAGCTGAAAACAAAGCTGAAAAGTGAAAACATGAAACCTGTGCTCTAACTATAAAAGGAGAGAAGGAAGATGAGCAAAGCCTCAAGGCTCTCGAAGTCTGAATGCTGAAGAAAACTTTAGTACTGGGAGAAAGCAGAGACATGCAAATACGGATGTTCCATATATTCTCTGTGCTATCTAAACTAGAGAGAAGTGAGAACTTGTAAAAGAACTTTAAACATATGCTTCAGTGACTGGTTAGTTGAAGGAATGGATGATAAATGAGATTGCTTCACCCTTGAAATTGTGACTATACCAGCCCAGTAGTGTGGTAGATCCCCCAGGTGATATTGTGCCATAGTCATGTGTTATGCATTTGGTTTAGTTACTGTGGAAATTTCAGAAAGTTTGGAAATTCTTTACAAAAGGCTTGATGATAAGACTTTATTTTGTGTAATTAAGACACTGCTATAGGCAATGGGCATATTTTAAAGTTGAGAGCTCTTGAAGTGATGCAGTAAAAAAGCAATTTGTTTTCTTCCCCTTCCTTCACCACTCTTGTATCTTAGGTCTCTTATCTAACAGAGTAATTTTGGAATATCTGTCTTTAGTCTGAATATGTTCAGGTGTATGTAAGCAACTTGAATTTTATGAGCTCATACAGCTGATTTATTTTGTTACAGCCTCTTATTCTGGCACTGGACATGCCTTTTTTCATTCTTCAGAGACTGACCAAATAGGTTTCTAAACCCATTGTGTTTTAATACAGCTAGCAAAAATTCAGTCCAAATTACAACCTTATATTGAATCAAGCAAGACAATTTCTGTGATGCTTAGTTGGGCACAATAAGTGGTCACATGCTGAATACTGTTCACTGCATACTGTGCAGCAGATAAATGTAACCTTTTGAATTTTTAGCAGTGCTAAGTAACTTACAAGAAGTGCTTGGGGTGAATAATGCAGGATAAAAAAATTCTCTAGGAAGATGAAATCACAGGATGGTTATTGTGCTCAGTGAAAATATTCATCTGGTTTTTAGCTTGAAGGCACAATGCTCATTAAATAACTGAAACTGAAAATAACATGCGGGATGTTGTTAGGGTTCTCTCCATGTATCCCTCAAGCAGTATAAAATCAAGATAAAAGGTACTTTAGTGACCAGTGTGTAATCCATACATGATGACAGAGTTTCAGGAAAACATTTGGTTGCAATTTTGTAACACAGTGATTCAGGCTAGAAAATGACACACTAATTCATACATGTAGATGCCTTTTTTTTTGGCTTTAAAGTATATTTATGTACATTCTGTAAAGGAAGGTTACAATGCTTCATGGGTTTGTCAGTTAGAGTGAAAATTGCCCCTTTAGAAATATTATCCTACATGAGCATAATGCAAAGGAAAATTTTAACTCCCTTCCCATCCCTAGAAAAGATTAGAAATTAGTCTGTATAAATTTAATTATCTCTAAAATATTAGTGCTGATTATAGCTGAATATGGAGTCATATTAAAAGCTGAGATATGGGAGTTTGAAGAATTTACCCTCAGAAGACATCCTATTTTCCCTGTTACTCAGAACTTCAGAAATCACATTGTCGTTTTCTGAATGGAAAAAGTAGGAGCAGTCTCCTGTGGAGTGGCCATGCTTTCATTATATTTCCCTTCTCCTCCAAATTCAAAAGTCTCCAGCAGAGTGGCTTTTCACTGTCAAACATAAAGTGATTTTCTCCTGTACTGGAGGATGCTTCTAGATTAAAAGTCAAATGATACTTCTGTTACTGAATTGCCAAAGTTCTGTTCAAAGTAGAGCAGTTTTAGAACATGTCCCTCTTCTTGAAGGCATTGCATTGACTGTCCTGGCCTTCCCCTCCAAGGTTCACATGCTTTTGTGTTCTATGTCTGTATAGAAGACCTGTGTCAGGGATCATAGTGACATTCAAACTTGTTGTCTTTTTGTGGAGAGGTAAAGTGGAAACAGGCTGGTGGGTAAATCCTTTACAGTACTATGCTTGTGGGGCCATGTGTTCACATGGTTATTTTATTAACTAATGAGTAATCAAATGAGTTGCTCTGTTCTTTGTTGACTAAAAAGGGCTGCTCCTGCACAACTTCCCTGGATTAGTGCTCTCTGGTGGTACATCAGTAACTGCTCCATTCCTGCATAATTGTGTCCAATCTGAACTAGAAAAAATGATTAGATAAGATGTATCTAAATATTTAACAATTTTCTGTTGCTTTAAGTAGAAGTTGCTGAATGAACGTTTCTCAGAGGAAATAGGAAAGGAAGAGGAATCTTCTTACAGGGTACTTGCTGCTTTAAATAGGAAGCCAATTTGATGTCTTGAACTTAGACATTTCAACATTTTATCTAATTAAAAATGTTTTCACTTGATATGCAGGATGACTGTGCTTCTTTCTCCTCCTTACTACAAGAAGTATTTTTTTAAAAATAGATGTGAGCATGGTGGGTACTTTCTTCTGTGGCGGGGGTGAGCGTTAGTCAAGCGTGATTTCATGCTGTGCCTCCTGCCCAGACACTGCCTTGGTTGCTTCTGCTGCTCTGCAGCTGGTGATTGCTGGGAATGCTGGCAACTGTTTCAGCTGCCTCTGCTGCCTGGCTGGACCTGGGTTGAGTTTTGGCTTCCTCCCTGGTTGGCAGCTCTCTTAGCACGGCAGGTTCATAATGCTTCAGCTTAACAGCTCTCAGGTCTCTCTGGGAAACAGTTATGAGCTCTCCCCTGCAGGTGATTAACCTCTATAGAGCAATCCCTGCCTGCTTTGCTTCTGCTGCTTGTCTTTTTACTACAGTTTTCCTGTAGTATTTTTAAATGAAGAGCTAGGAAAAAGTGTCTTTTGTTCACATTATCATGTAGTACCAAGTGACATACCTTCTTCTTTGGTGTGGTATGCAGTGTTAACCAAGTGAACTGCTGAGGAACTGTAGCAGCAGCAGCACAAGGTACTGGTGGTGCTGCTGCTTAGAGGATGGATAAGTGCTCTGAGGATGTGTGTTTGGTGAGGAGATGAACAATAAATTTATGTATATGTCCGGGGCTCAGCTTTTCTTAAGTTTCAGTTGTGCATTTCTTTGCCTGGGGAACTCTTCCAAAGAATGGAAGGAACACCCTTCTGGCAATGGGGTAAAGTTCTGTGTGTTGTGTTGTCTTAGGATAGTTAGGTTATTGCTGGACCTATGGAGCAGTCCTTGTGCCACTAATGCCCATTTTTGCATGTTCTTCATAGACTTTTGCAATCTCAGCTGAGGTGATCCACAGCTGAGGTAATCCACAGCCAGCAGAGCTGAAATGCTGGCTCCTCTTATCCAGTGGGCTTCAGTGTGAAAAACAGAAAAAAACCCCAAACCAATGGTATCAGAAGTACCTTGGTCACTTGCTGTTCAGGCTGTACAAAGAAGGCTGGTGTCTTTCTGAAGCAAGGGCTGGCAACTGCCAAAGTAGTATGTCTGTTCATCAGCATTTTTGGGTAAATAATGAGCAGCATCAGATTTGGAATAGCACTGAATGCCTGTAGTGCTGACTGCAGTTAACATAATTTTGCTGGGGACTGGGGTAATAGCCTTGTTTAAACGCAGGAAAGCTGAAATAACTGTAGGCATCTTAAGAACATAACATAAAAATGTAGTAGAATAGTTGTTGCTTGCTGTTCTAGAATGTTGCATGTGCAGACATACTATGTGCTTTGCACAGTTGGCGTTAAACAGCTTTCCATGTGCCTTCTTGGAATTATCTTTGACTCATTCTTGTCTTGTCTTAACGGGTTAATGGGGAAGCAGATCTTGGCTGCAGTTACACGTTAGAAGAGATGCCTCTGAAAAGTTCTTGCTTACTCTTCAGCTTCTTTAGAAGTCACAGTACAGATTCTTATGCCTGTAGCCCTGCTTAAAATCTTTAACATTTCAGGGAAGGCAAGTCCCGCAATACTGGCATCCTCAAGCTGGTTTCTTGGGCTCCTTAGAGGAAACCTTCCAGCAGAACTTCAGGTAGATGGTAATAAAAAAAGCAGCACAGCAGGAGAATTCTACAGAGTGTCTTGAAAAAAGCAAGTTTATCTTCCAGCTACATTGGAAGCCTTTTCTCTTTTTATTTTATATCCTGTTCTTGGGGATTGCTGGTTAATAATTCACATGTACTACAGTTACCAATTAAAGAAAAATTGAATTTGAAACAGCAGTAGGTTCAATTAAATATATTTGGGAATCAGTTATTTCTTTTATTGCTCAGGAAGGGAGTTTAATTATTTAAAAAGTCCCTTCTTTATACATTTTTATTTTACATGAGCAAAAATTACCAATGGCTAATTACCATTCCTGAGGAATTTAACAGTTTGAGGCTCTAAAACATGAGACTTAAAACCAGAAAAAAATGAAGCCAACTCAAGATGAAATAAATATTATTTAGTTGGCTTCCGTGCCTGCATAAAACTGATGACAGTCCTTACAAAACAGTCAAACCTTGTCAGAAATAAAATATTTAGCTACAATGTGTGGTGTAAAATAGCATAGTAGATTGTGTGTACAGCAAAATTTAAGTAATTAAATACAAATTGAGAGAGTTGGAATTCTTGCTCAGTCACAAAGAATGGAAAGTGAATCTGTTCCTTCTAGAGTGCCTTGATTTGTCACCCCTTTCCACACCCCTTGCAAGAAAATATGCAAGAACAAGAAAAAGTCCTTCATTGCACGGTACATGTATTACTGGAGTTGATTTGGTTTACTTTTTCCTACTGATTTGTGTTCCATAATTGACTGCATCAGTATCATGTATGAGTCACGTTATGGCTATTTGCCACACTCTATAGGGAAAAAATAATACTTGTTTCTAAATGTCAGCTTGCAGAATTTCCTGTTTTGGTGAGAAGATACATCTTGTTATCATACACTGCTCTTTCTGACAGAGTTCTCATAAGACAATTGCTTCTTTTTCCAGAAAAGCTATGCTGATCAGTGAGTGAACAATATTAAGAAATATTTTATCTGTTTGTTTTTAGAAGGAAATGAACTTCTCACCTATGGTAATATAATGCAACAAAACCAAAGTTGGCTGTGTTAAAACCAGCAAAAACAGATCTGACTTAAAACATGCTCATTCTTAGTAGGCTGTGACTAAGGTTAAGATGATTATTGTTAGCTTTTTCTCCTAAGTCTGACTTTTATGCTAGTAGGGACCTTTGACTTCTCCTTTCATTTACACATCTTGATCCCAGCCTCATTGCAGGGTCTCTCACATCAGGAGTGATACTCTGAAGTATTGCTGGTTGTACAGCAGTGCACAGAGCAGAGGTATCCAGCAGCAGATATTTGCTTGTTACTCATGACCTCCTTTATATTTTAAATAATCTTGGATGCTTCTGGTGAATGTTTCCTAAGGGATTCCATAGGCTGGTACAGGTAGCTTGATGACTTCAATAAATCTCTGTCTCTGGCATGTGCCCCCTTTGCTGTGGTTGGACTTGTTCTGATTTGTGATAGCCTTTTAAATGCCAATCTATACATACACATATCTAAATGTCCTGTTAAGTTTCAGCTGGGATCCATGCAAGGGTAGTGAGGGGAGGTGGCTGAAGAGCTTGCCAAACCACACTTCATCATCTGTTATCAGTCCTGGCTAACCAGGGAGGTTCCAGATGACTGGAAGCTGGCCAATGTGACATCCATCCATAAGAGGGGCTTGAAGGAGGCTCTGGGGAACTACAGCCTGTCAACCTGACGCTAGTGCCTGGCAAGGTTATGGAACAGATCATCTTCAGTATGATCATACAGTACCCACAGGATGGCTGAGGGATCAGATCCAGCCAGCATGGATTTAGGAGGGGCAGGTCCTGCCTGACCAACCTGATCTTGTTTTATGACCGGGTGAGCTGCCTGGTGGATGCAGGAAAGGATGTGGATGTTTTCTACCAGGGCCTCAGTAAAGCCTTTGATACTATCTACCACAGCATTCTGCTGGAGAAGCTGGCAGCCTGCAGCTTGGCTTGGACAGGGGCACTCTTCGCTGGGTTAAGAACTGGCTGGTTAGCCAGGCCCGGGAAGTGGTGGGGAATGGTGCTGCATCCAGCTGGGAAGCAGTCACTAGCGGTGTCCCCCAGGAATCAGCATTGGGCCCAGTCCTGTTTAATATCTTTTTTNCCCAGCAATAGGACACAGCCTCAAGCCATGGCAGGGGAGGTTTAGGTTGGCCGTCAGGGAGTAGTTCTTCACAGAAAGAGTGATTGGGCATTGGAATGGGCTGCCAGGGAGGTGGTGGTGTCACCATCGCTGGAGGTGTTTAAGAAAAGACTGGATGTGATAATTTAGTGCTGTGGTCTTGTTGACAAGGTGGTGTTAGGTCATAGATTGGACTTGATGATCTCAAAGGTCTTCTCCAACCTACTTGATTCTGTGATTCTGTAAGATTTGCTCTCAATATTTAATGATATGCAATAAACTTGCTTTTGAGGGCCTACAGTTAATGGACATAAAATCTAACCAAAGAATACTTCCTTTTGTCATCAGTTAGGGTCTTGATTAATTTGCTTAGACTAGATTTTAATTTTCCACAGTAAAATTTTAGAAATATTTTCATCCAGTCCCCCTGGTAAAAAATACTGTTTCTGTGAGATTTAGAAAATTCACATATGCAGTTTTAAATATTTGTGTTCTGCTGCATTGGTAGAAGGAATACCACAGAGATTATTAAAGTATTATTTACACTTACATTGCTGACAATGTATTCATGAAAAAAAAAAGTTTGCCTGTCTGTTACAGAGTTGATAGGAAATTGCAAGAGGGATTGGACTATTAACATCAGAGATTTTGGTAGAAAACCCCAATACTTTGCCCTGGAATACTGACAGAGGATTTGTGCTTGAAGTCAGTTTGATTTTCCAAATGTTATGAGAGGGGAAATTAATTTTCAGCGTTGTAATATCTGCATTTTTGTACCATTCCCCATGTTGGCTTTCAAATTGTGTATGTGATTAAAAGCAAGTAGCAGTCGAATCAGAGTGTTGATATGTCTCACAGTAATTTTATGTTTTGATTTTGCCATAGTTTGTTACACATTAGAGAACAGAAACTGATTTTTTATTGTGATTGGAGCTCAAGAGAGCTGGGAAACTGCATCTGATAAATTCACATCATTCATGTGACATCTTAGTAGTAAATTCAAGGAAAATAGTGGGTTCTGGTATGCAGAGGTGCAGACAAGCTAGTTGTCTTTCTGGTATACTAATGAAATTACCTGTATGTTTTGTAGTGTTCATAAGCTGAACTGTCAGTGGACTTTTTTTTAACATGATACACTCTGGGTCTATTAAGAAATAAATTCACCTGTAAAAGTGCAGCTAGCTTCAAATTTTTATCTCAGGAGGTGTTCTTTTGTCTTGGCTGCAAGCATGTCTACTACTAGTAGTTGTAGTACTAGTAGTACGAGGCCTGCTTGTGTTGTTAGGCCTTGCTTTTTGTCTTGGGTAACAGTGGTAAGTAATGTAGTTTTTCTGGAGAATGTTGTGTGTCTTCAGACAACTCAAATTATCTGTCATTAAACATGATTGTTGTCTGCATGGGAAGGTTTTAAATACTGCATGAAAGGAGAAAAACAAAATTACTGAACATAGCCTGTATGATGTTTGTACCAGCTTTTCTGCTGGTGCATTACTGAGGAAAAGATGTCTTGCAAATTCCTTTCCTAATGATTCAGTCAATGTCGACACAGTGCATGACTTGAAGAAAATGTATTTTTCTCATCTCTTACATTCTGCATCTCTGTTCTGTAAAATAAACAGACTAGCAAAGGGTAATGCAGTGGGTCACTAGCTAACATCAGGGAACATTCCTGATTAGCCTGAAGCATCTGTTTACAAGCAGTTGATGTCTGAGTAAAGAGCATGTAACCAAGGAGTTTAAAAAGCCTTAAGTTGGAAGGTCGTGGTAGCTTTTAGTGCTTTCTTTGATCTAACTAGGGATTTTTTTTCCTACTGACATGCTGACCTTTACTTTGTGAGTTTCTTTATTTCCATTCCTTCTGCTTTTCCCCCTTACAGAAGAAAAAACAAACAAAACCCCCCAAACCCAAAACCACCCCTGCCCCCCCAAAACCCAACAACCCCCATCCCTCTCCCAAATACCCCAAAACACCAAACCCCACCAAAACAAAAAGTGAAACAAAAGAAAACCCCAGAAAATCAAAACTGAAGTTATTGCTGCTATCACTTGGTTTACAGGAGTCTGGCATGAGAGAGTAAGTAATTTAAGATGTTGCCATAGCTGTTTTAAAAGCCAGCTAGGTAAGAAGTTAATCATCAGCACTTAGGAAGAAGGTGCGCATTCTGACATGAGGCAAATTTTGACATTTTCAGTGGTTATTTCAGTTTTGTACTAAATGTGTGTTTGGAAGAACTACTTTCAAGTTTTAAAACCCTTATCATAAAACAGTAAGAAGTGGGTGAGAGCCTTCCTGGGGAGGTGCTTCTCCATGGTGTCCCCTCTCAGCTGAGCTTCAAAACAAAATATTCATCATGCTGTAGTTTCCTGGTCACCTGCAAGTTTTCCATGAAGTTAGCCCACATCTCTGTCCCGAGCCTTGTTTCACTAGGAAGCAGGAACTGTGATGGCTCTGTGGACAGAAGAGGGGTCCCTCAACACTCCCACCAGTGCTGGTTGTGGAGCGGGGGCTGGTGTTGTGCTTCAGTCTGGGTGAACTGAGCTGTACACCTGGGAAATTGTCCTAGGGGAAGTGGTTCACAGAAGCTTGAAGAATTTCTCTACTTAAGGGGCCATTTAGATGTGCAGTTGCTGTGTAGTCTGGAAAAGGCAATGGGCAATTTTAGTTGAGTCAGTCTTGAGTGGTTTTTTTGATAACTGCTTTTGCTGAGTTATGGTTGGGTGATGGTGAAGATGTGGGAGCAGAAGCCTGGGCTGGGATGACTGAAACTTACTTCCTGACCTGTTTTTTTGTTGTTTGTTTGTTTTTTTTTACTTTGTAATTTTGTCTTTTCCTGCTGCTGTCAGTGCTCTATTTTTCTTCTACCACGTCAGCCATGCTGCCTTCATGTTTCTTTGACACAGGCAGGAAATGCAGGGTTTTTTACGAGTAATAGGAAGAGGACAGAGTTGGGGTGAAGAAATAATTCATGCAGAAAGGTTATGGTCATCCTTACCACCCCACCCTCTGCTTCTAAAGGTGGGGCACGAAAAGATTTTATTTTCTATTAGACATCATAGTAACTAGGGAAGGGCAGTCCTTATAATGCAAAAGAACATCTGATATTTCAATCTGTACTACCTGATCACCATTCAGAAAATTGATAAATTCCTTTAAGTAATACAGCCATGATATATAATCAGTTACACTACTATGAATATTAATGTGCAACAGTAAGCCAGTTAATTAAAAAACATAATGATAAATGTTATTCTTTTAAGACTCTGGGAACAAAATGGACTTTCCCCAAAACATATTTGTAATTGTGGTAATACAGACTTTAGAAAACTGAAACATCTTAAGTGCATGTAAGGAATACCTAATTATACATTCTTTGTGGTCATCACTTAAAAGTTTGGATTTAATTGTATCCTGTTTGCTTGTTAATGTTGCAGGTATTTGAAGATCAGTCAATAAATGGTCAAAATCTGGGAAAAGCAGTGCTCTTGGCACATGGAAATGTGTGGCTTATCACTCCTGGGTGCGTGCACATGGGCTTGCCATATACTGGGAGCCATCTGTAAAGCAGGGTTGTGTTTCTAGGATTAAACTACACAAACTTAGTAAACTCATTGTCATATGCTTTGGTACCACCTGTGTGTTTTTACGTAGTCTTAGCCTCCTGCCACTTTTTGTCACTTCAGCTAGATTCCCCATGCTGCATCTAGTAGAGGCACCCCAGGTAAATATTCTACTCCTGTCATGTCTTTTGTTATTTGGTGTTCCTGGTGTCCCTTTTGGCTTTCACTGTTTTTCTGGGAATTTCAGAATTTGCCAGGGTTCAGTCACTGCTTCTTTGCAGTTTAATACTCTAGTTAAGCCCTTCAGTGGCACTGGTTTTGTCTCTCTTTCCGTCAAGAAAGTTCCTTCTTCCATGAGCTGGTGCTTTGTTTTCAAGCTCATCCTGTATGAGTCAGTAGGCTTTCTCTCTGGAAACTTGTTTTAGTACTAGATTTCCTTGTTCCCTCTTAGGAGGCTCCATTATTTCAGATCCAAGTTCTTCATGGAGAAAGTAAATTAATTGAACAGTAAGATTTTATCTGGTGAAAAAAAATTTGGTTTTGGTTGGAAAGAAATGACCAGTTTATAGTGAAGTCTGTTCCTTTCCTTAGCATGTGTGTGGTTGTCCGGATGATAAAACTGAAATCTTGTATCATATTTGATAAACTTATGCATGTATTGATTACATGGACAGAATTAGAAACGAATTCTGGATAAATACGCAAAGACAATTTTATAATAATTTGTCTGTTGTGGAGCTGTTTCTTGGTAGATGTTCTTAGTGGTTTCATACTCCCCTAGTTAATCCTTGTGTCACCAGTGCTGTCAGTGTTGCAGTTTTGTCTTGCAGTCTTGCAGTGAGTGGATTGTTTTCATAAGCAAATCAGAAAAGAGAACTACTATGGTATTTGTATTTTCTTTGTTTTGGTTTTTTTTTTTTTAATTCCTCTAGTTACCAATCCAAGCAAATACGTTTCATTGGTGATTTTTTTTTTCTTCCCTTTCAGTTTGTGCACACAAGGTGAAACCATCTGAGACCAGAACTATAGGATTACTTATCTAAAAAACAACATGACAAATAATTTTTTGTTCTCCTCATTCTTCGAATTTCCAGTATTTTTCCCCCCAGAAAGGAAAGAAACAAAAACCTTCTTGTCCATACTTGTGGTTATCCAGTGAAGTTCTTGAATTTCTCTTCTTAGAGAAACTTTTTTTCTGGAGTATATTTTTTAACTTTTAATCTTTAGCTTTCTCTGCCATCATGCCTTCTGGATACTGTGATCAAATCCTACATAGGAATAATAAATCATACATGGAGTGCCTCCAAAGTGGTAAACAACAACAAAAAAGGCAGCTTTATAGTACTTTGACACAGAGTAACAGTTTAGATATTTCAAAATAAATATTCAAAAATTACACATGATATAAATGTATATTTTCCATTCAGGAAACTGAGTTGATGGCATATAATCTACAAAGTAATAGATCTACTTCCAGATTAATTTTTAAAAAAAGCTGCACATTTGTTAGGCACTTCCACTGTATTATTTATCCTTAGTTGTTATTTTAAGGACCTTAAAGAATTCTGCTATCAAAAGCCACCAGTTTTAATCAGACTAAACAGTTCAGTCTTCCTTTCCTGTAGTCATTATAAAATCTTAATTTGTTTGAGAGAGGGCAAAGTGGCCTTTATTAATTTGGTCAGTGCTCAGGGTCATGCTTGTCAGCTGAATAAACATGAAAAGAAAAATATATTTATCTCCTAGTGGCTTTTCTTGGAATTTGAGTGGGGATGTTGCACTATTCATTCCAGAGCAAAATAGGTCAACTCTCTTAAATATCCCTTTCTTTCCCACAGCTCCAAAAGTACTAAGAAATCACTTTCCTGAAAATTAAATTAAGTACTGGATTTCCTATTAGTTGTGCAACAAGCTTAAGTCTGCAAAAATAAAATAAGCTCTACCTTCTGAATTTGTCTTGTAATCGGGTACAACTGTTCCAGTTAATGAAAAGTTAAAATACTTCAAAGTGGTAAATTCCTGTGGCTTTTAAAATCTGATCTCACTTGCAGAAGTAAGTGAACCCAGAGATCAAAGAGAACTGTCATACATTGATCTTTCTTTCTGAGGCTCTGCTTTTATAAATCCATAATGTTATAGAATGGGAAATGCAAAGCAAAACGTATCCCCTAGATGCACATTAGCTTCAGTTGTGCTCGTAACAGTGATTGGAAACCTGCTCTCTCTCTGTGAGTCATTGTCTTAAGTGATCTGCAAAGGTGTCATTTGTATTTTATTTTTCTTCTTAACCCTTTCTAGCTCTATTTGTGTTTGTATGTATTTGAGGTGTATGCATATCTAAGTAAAATCTTACGTGGCCAGCCCCTGCCCCTCCCCATTCCTTGTTGACAGAAGAATGTCCACTTTTACCCAGGACATACAAATATCAAGGAATAGGTAAGGGGTGATTAACTAACTGCATTAATCTGCAAATGTGGCCATGTTTTCAAATAATGAATAATTTTGCCATTTCCATGATTGAAATTCAGAGCAGATGATGTAATAGTGAAGATATGCTAAAGGTACTTGAACATCATGTACAAATCTAGGCCATTTTTAGGGGAGTTTATGATGTAAATGATTATCTTTTTCAGTGTGTATGCAAATTAGCTGCTTCCAGGGGCTGTGTTTCTTCTTTGACTTTGATCTGAAACAAGGAAATACTGATTGAAGTAGAAGAAAAATATTGTATAAAACTTCTGTGTTTAATTCTGCTTTATGCTGTGCATCAACAAGGGTACAGATATTTTTAAGATTTAAAAAGAATACTTTCTGTGCTAATCTCCCTTCCATCTTTCTGTGTAAGACTTCAGGATATAATTTCTTGAGCAAAAAGCTATTTAGGTAATTCTGAGAGCAATGTGGGATTTTTTTTTTTGTTTATTTGCTTGAGGCTTCAATATCAACTGGATTTTTGGTATAGGAATATATATTTGTAAATGTTTAGAATCCTTTCACCTTGGGCATTTCAGGTCTTCTGTATTGGCTCTTTAATTTTGAATGACTAAATTAAAAATTTTGAGTGATGGTCAAAGAATCCCAGCTCTTTGCAATATGAAGGGAGAGGGATTTTGAAGGATGGAAGAAAATTCTCTCTTTGAGAGAATTATAGTCTTCTTTCACTTCTCACTTTCTTTGTATTAAGTATTCCAGTCCCTTTTCTCACAAGGATCATTTTTTTGTGTCTTTGATGCTCTGTGTCTGTTCAGGTGCTTGCCCTGCCCAGCGTGGCAGTACATTTCAGTATGTTGGCGGTTAACATAAAAGCCGATGGATGCAAGAGTCATGATTATAAATTGTAAACCACCTTTGTAACCCCAGCAGTGCTGTGTAATCCAGTAATTGTGGCCCTAAGATGAGGCAATTGCAGTGGTCCTGTTGTCTAAAAATGTTGGCAAAAGGTTCTGACATAGAATTCCTAGGTATTTGCTTATCTAATTTTTTCTTTACTAAATCAGGCTGAAGGTGAATGGTAAGGCCTGGGAACTGTCAGTATTCTGTCAGTTAGGGTCCTGATAATAAATGGGTAGTGCTGTTCTGAGGTAGTGAAGCTTTAGTGGCCTATTCTGATAAGTTTCTGGGCACCATGTTAAATTATCTGCAGTAGGGACTTCTATATACGGATTTCAGGAGCTTTGTGTCATCTGGACGATATGGGCTTTCCTCGCTTAAGATTTTTGAGCAGGGGTTGGTGTGAGCAGGTGACTTTCATGTTCACCTGGAAAGCAAACAGCTTAGGCCTGACTCATGTTAGCAAAAGAGAGCTTTCAGCTTCTCTGCTCTTTCAGATAAGCTGCTATTAAAGGTAGGATAGGAACTATTAGGGAATTCATTTTTCATAATGCAAAAGAGGGAGCCATGGAGATCTTTCCCCAAAAGGGTTGACTCCGGTGCATAAATCCAGTGCTTCAAAACTGTAAGAGAGTGATCAAATAATTTCATGAAAAAGTTGACTCTTAGTATTTGAAGTTGATCTGTAAAACTTTTATGTTTGCCCTTCACAGCTACAGGATGGAATACTGATCTTCAGTTGGCCATGTTTGCACCATGGCTTAGCAATTGTAATTTGTTTTATGCTCTAGGCTAGCTAAAGTTTATTTCTGGTGTCCTGATACGTAGAGGTAAGCCATTGACACTACTTAGGCGTGTGTGATAGTGAAACAAACATGAGGTCATGCTACTAGACCAGCACACTTGATCAATGTGATTTTTCTTTTCTTGACTGTAATATGAAGTTGTAAAAACTCCCAAAATGTACTCTACTTTGTGGTTGGTGGAGTCCCTAACAGTAAAGCTTGGTCTGTTCATGGAGTTGATCTTTGTATGCCTGATGGCATATCTCAAAATGCTGGCTGAGCTGTTTCTTAATAAATGAAGCCCTGAGTGTTGTGGTCTTTAAACTGCTGTGAACCTAGGAGAGAGACTAACCATGGAATTTGCTGTCTAAATGCCAAGGTGTCTTCAGCTGTCGTGGACTATGAAGGTGCAGCAGTTCCTCCCTACAGAAACTTCAGGCGAGCTCTCCAAAAAGTGGGTAAGAATAAAATTTAAGAAATAATTTTTTTCCTAAAACCTTGCAAACTACTTCTGAGTTGGATTTAGGACTTCGGCAATGAAAGTAAGAGGGGTATGCCCCCAAGGTATGGGAAAGGAGCCTTGCTGAATTTCAAAGGTCTTCTTTTCATGTACCAAACCCCCTCATTACTTTTGATACTGTCCTTAAGTATTGTCTTTCACTTACTGTGATCTGAGTTTTCCCTTACACAGTCTTCTGAAGACTGTTGGTAAGATGTTGAGGTAGGACCTGATAGCAGTACTGCTGTCTTCCTTCTGTTTGCACTACATGTCTTCTCTTTGGGAGGGATGTGGACAGATCCTGCAAAGATCTGGTGGAACAGAGAGAGTCTAGTGTAATCCATAGCCTGGGGATTAATATATGCCTCCTTGAGCTGGCTTTTTGACATAGCATACAGTGTAGCATTTCTCCCTATGTTGAATACTGTCTTGAAATGAGAGGAGGAAGTGAATGGATAAACCGAGCATTTTATTCTTTGCTTCTTTCATTCTTTCAAGTCTGTATATCTTGGGGGGTGCAGCTGTCCAGTCAGTGTACTGTCGGGACTTGGTTTTCCTGCTCTATTAGAAGGGAAGGAAAGGTCTGTCTTTCTCTAATAACCTCAGTTGTGGTAGGCTGTTCAGTGATTTAGTGAACATGTATAGGCTCAGCAGCTGATAAGGTGTCCAGTGGACTCATGTCCAGTTGCCTGTTTTTCATTACTCTTTCATCTTGTCTGGAGAAGCTGGAATCCTTCCCTTCTCTGGAGTCAGATAGCTTTCCAAAATGGAACCAGCTGGAAGAGCTTGCTGCTGTTTGGGCAGTTGTCTTTTAGGTAGAGGCAGAGGAGAATTTTATCAACTGAGACAGTCTTAGGACTCTTAAGATCTTGGTT
The DNA here is from genome assembly GCA_013397815.1 of Aleadryas rufinucha. Lineage (NCBI taxonomy): Eukaryota > Metazoa > Chordata > Aves > Passeriformes > Aleadryas > Aleadryas rufinucha. The sequence continues at coordinate 515,247 of VZTH01016957.1, forward strand.
TAAGAAAGGTTATACTGCTGAATTTAAAGCAGACATTCTGCTGATCAGGCACTGGAGAGATTTTTCTGGCAATGTCATCACATTTCATCTAAACATTTTTGTGACTGGGCCCTCGGCTGTCTTAGAGGACCATTCTCTTAGTAGTGATGTTAACTACAAATACTGCTGTTGTGAAGACACATCCATCTGTTGGCTGGCAGGGACTGCAGCCTCACATGTTGAACATCTCAGGATATCTTTCAGCAGTCTGTTCCTGAATATTTCCACAACCTTAACTAAATGAGGAGAATGGGGCAGAAATCTGAGATCAGATTTCTATTTTATGCTTCATTATAAAACTAAGTGGTTTACAGGCAGTGTGTAGCGAGCTGCATACCCTGAGGTTGTTGTTCTGGAGATAAAACGCCCAGCAGTGCCAGTCATCTTATGGGAGCAGTAAAGAGAAGCATATCTGCAATACAGACTAGAGAATAATGAAGACTCGAATGGTAATATGAAAGTATAAAGAAAGTATTAAACATTAGGAGGTTTGTATCACTTCATTCCTGATTCTCCTTTGCCTAACAGTGGCCTCGAGCTGCTTCCTTTCTTGTACTTACACCAGTAAATTAATTTAACTTCTGTAGTTATGGGAAGTAGCATCCACTGTAGAAGTGGCTACTTGTGAAAAGAGCTTGGATGCAGTAGTGGATCCTGACTGAAGCTAAGATGCCTGTAAAGCGGAACAGATGAGCTTGAATGAGGCAGGCGGGTAGAGGATGGAATTGCCTTTTCCCTCTTCTTGCTGATACCTCTTTCCTTCCTCCAGGTACCTGGGTAGTTTCTCCCCTGCCTGCCACTTTGGGGAAAGTATGAGTATGGAAACTCTGAACCAGGAGCCTGAGCTAAGGTGTTAGGAACTTCTAAAGATTACTATTTTTATGAAATGCTGCTACAGAGAAAATACTTGTGTTAGTTTTGGTTTGCTGCTTGAGTCAGGATTTCTACCAGTACTGTATTTCTTAATGAAGCTATAATGTGTGTTTGAAACTACAGCATGGTAGTAGCCTGGAAGAGATCTACAGTCCTTCACATTCTTTAGCAGTCATTCATGGACAGTCCATTGTTTCATGTTAGTCTTGTGTGACCTTCTGGTATGCTGGCAGTATGAGATGTGAGACTGTAGGAAAGGCCATTTAATTGATAGTCTTTGTATGGGACATGAACAACTGTGGTGCAGCCCCCTAAATCTTGCTGCATGCATATAGTTCTGCACCTTTGCATCTGCAAAAACAGATGAAGCAGTAGTATTACTGGGAAGAGTATGGCTTGGGAATCTAAGGTAACAGCCTAAATATAAAGGCTAATTTAGAGTGGTTACATTTCTTATTAAACAGATAGGCTATTTGTGCTAGTTCCTACATGATTTTATAAAATAAGAACAGGCATGTGTGCATTTTCTGTCCATTTTCTTTGTTGGAAGGTTGCTGATTTCATTGTCTTTGGACAGTACAGTGTGTACTTGTTAGAGGAAAGAATTCTGGATCCTCTATTCCCTGGATAGGAAAGGACTGTGGAGGTAGTAGTCCTACAGAGTAGATCCCTAACTGAGATCTGGATACCTTGATTTATGGCACAGTTGGATTCGTAGAAAGGGCCTCGAAATGTTTGATATTGTCGTTCCTGGGGAGGAATGTGCTGCAGAAATGTTGCATGGAGTTACTCCCTCCTGAGTGACTTTCATAGAGTATACTGCTGATAGCTTAGATGCTTGTAGTCTTCAGGAAATCAAATATTAAAGCTATATTCTGCGAAATCAATTAGATACTTAAACAACATTATTATTATTATCGTGCAAAATATGGTCTATCTTTCCCAAATAGGTAAGGTAACATTCAAGTGTTAGCCAGAGGAAGCTTAGTGATTGCTGAAGTACAAATCAATGTGGCACAGCTTTGAGATTCAAAGATATTTGCCCTCCTGTCCATAAGCTACCTATTGTTACCAATCATTTTTTGAAGTTACTATGAAAATAAAGATGAGGTCACTAAGAAACCAGTTTGTGTATCCCAGTTGCTGTGCTTTACCTATATTTTTATTCTAAATTCCAAGAGGGGAATGCATCAGTCATGGTTTAACCCCAGCTGATCACTAAGTACCACACAGCTGCTTACTCACTCCACACTGTCCTAGTGGGATGGGAGGCAGAATTGGAGAAAAGTAAAATACATGGGTTGAGGTAAGAACAGTTTAGTAATTGAAATAAAGTAAAATATAGTAATAATAATCTTCATCTTGGCTTAAGATGATTCAGTGTTTTTCTTTTTTTTTTAAATAGTTTTATTAAATAACTTTTAAATTCAGTATTAAGGATGTCCAGTTAATACAGCAGTTGAACATCACTAAAAAACTGGGTTAGCTCCCACAAGTGGTATGTAGTCACACAAGTCATAAATTTCAAAGCTTTTAGCACGGCATGTTTTTCCTTGTGGAATCTCATTAGTATGGCTTAGCAAGATTGTTTTATTTGAATTTCAGGCTCTAGTTTAGTGAATTGCTGCTATCTATCAGAATCAAAGAAGCCAACTAAAATGAAGTGAAACTGTACGGTAGGTGATAAAGGTATATCCAAAGGAGATTCTATTTGTGTATATAGATGAAACTAAAGAAGTGTTCATGATGTCATGTTAGATTATTCTAAATTGCTTCTCCTTGTACTTTAGAGAGCCTGAAAAATTAGTTTGTGTGGTTTAAGAAAGAAGTTATCTTGGGCCTTCTTTGTATGTATGACATGTTTGGTGCCAACATGTCAACTGCTTGAATGAAAAAATGGTTGGTTTCCAGAAAACTTTGACTCTGTATCTCATCATTTTATTGGCCTTTTCATCCCTTATGCTGGCTTTCAGTATTTTAAAATAAAATGTTCATTTTTCAAAACTGTGCTGTTACGTCTTTTAGAAACTTTAGATTCTAAACCATAGAAAAGACAGTATCTTTGCCCTCTAATAGTTTTAATTAGTTTTCAGATTTTGAAATGGTAAAAATGCTTCTGTATTTTGAAGTCACTGTGTGGAATTGCTCTAGTTGATAATCTCTGTAACTGTATACAGATTAAAGGACTATGTGTGATTTAAAATTTCTGACATTGACTTAGACAACTTCTTTTGTTTTTTGAAAGACGTAGGGTTTCATTATTTTGAATAAGAAGATATAACCCTGAGAATACAGGATGAGGTATGGTGCTTACTTGAAATGAGTGCACAAAGCTGATTTACAAGTCAATGAAAAGTCCAGCTGCCTTACAGGCAAGAGATATCAAGTAGCCCCTGATAACACAAGGTGATCGACAGTGCTCCTCTTTCACTAGTGGAAAGTGCAAAGAAAGTTGAAGTAAGACCTTAACACAGTGTGAAACATCATGGGTAGAATCGTACTTTATTTTTTACTGAATTAGGATACTTTATGAAGATATTATTATAAAACCCTTCTCATTGAGATGCTTATTACCATCTTGCAGACATTGTAGTGCTTCTGTGCTGAGTCCTACAATGTAGACATTTAAAAGAAACTTGCATTAAATTACTTATGAAATTCATGGTGATACCAGTCAACTGCTATAATTTAGTATACGACTAATCCTTGTAATTTAGAGAGTTTTAAGTCATACTGAACTTCTAAGGAACTGTGTGTAAATCTCTGCGGTGATATGATCTGTAAATAAGTCTCTAAAAGCCATGCATCTTCTTTTGCTGTTGATTTTAGATTTTCTGTTTGAGGGTGAAGAAACAGCAGCTCTAAACAGTTTGTAAAAAATGCAGTTGTTTAGATCTGGACACTTTTTACATGTCCATTTTGTGGTTCCCTACACATATATACTAATGTCTGTTCTTTCAGATAAAATGTGTGATACATTCTGCTATCTTTTCCTTGCCTAATGGGACTTAATATAGGAGGTTTTTTTAATCAAAGTAGAGATCTTTTCTTCTCTCAGCCATCAATGCAATTGTTCTAAATAGCTGCTTGTTTAATTGGAAAAGCCTGCATAAAAAAGACAGGATGAGTAAGGGTAAGCCTACTTAATAAGTGTGGGTTTTACAATGGGACTGTTTAGAATGTACGGGCAGTCACTTGCTTGGATTACACAAAGAATTAAATAGAAGGGTGGAGTATTTAAAATGGTCCAGTGTCACCTGTCTGGTTACCTTCTCACATGGTCGTCATGATTTTTCCTAATTGTAGTACTACTTGAAGTCATCAGACTGAAAAAGAATAAAAATCTTTCCTAATTAGGCCGAATAGTGTTAATAATTCCTTCTGGTAATGATAGACCTGGGTAAATTGTCTGAGACTGACAAATGGCAGCTTAGAGATGATTTGAAATGCAGTGGAGGCACTTAAAATTACAAACATGGTTCTTTAGTATTATCCTTAACTACAAATCTCTGCCAAATGTGAATTGGATTGTGCACCCTTGCGCCCAGATATTCTTACCCTTCTGATATTTTTTGTGCTAATTTTGCTGGTGAGGCTAAAGGAGAAGTATCCCAATCTCTGAATTCTGTATCAGATGATGAGGGCAAAACTATGAAGCTGTCAAATAAATGCCTTATTCTAGTTCACTTTCAAACGAGTTCAGGAAAAGGGTTTTTCTTGGTAGCTATTGTTCGGTAACTGCGCATGCTGTCTTTCTCAGCACTGAACGGGAAGAAAGAGATCAAAAAGCCCTTGTCTGCAAGGTCTCTTGTGGCGAGGTTGCATTATTTAAAAACTCAGGAGCGTGTTAAAGGCAAACTCAGAAAAAACCTGCATTTTCTGGATGTCTTTGCTGCTTGTTAAGCTTAATTAAAAAATATGAGGAGCTACGCCTACCGGTAATTATCCCTAATTTGTGCTCAAGTTCACACATGCACATCACTGATACATTGATCAAGTAAAGCGTTTCTCAATCAGACTGTAAATTAACAATGCAATCCCTTCACATAAATAATCTTGCTTTCATCCTGCATTGATTTATGGATCAACTTCAGCTCCATTACATGCTGAGAACCTTTTACTCCAAGCTCATTTCATCATGGGTTTCTCTCTTTTGTTTTGTACCTGCCTTGCATAAATGTGTTGTGATTCCCTTTGATATGCTATTCCTAATGAAAGTGATGCTGAATTTGAAGCTTTATGTGGCAAAATGGATTATTTAATATTTTAATGGTCTAAATAAAGAATAATAAATTGATTTTTTTTTTTTTACTTATTATATATGAAGATTATATCACCCCTTTTTACGAGCGTTGAGATCTGATTTAAACCCAGAAGGACAAAGAAAATTAGGTCTCTGTGTATAAACTGGAAAGGACTTTGAAAGTTCAAAATATGTCCAAAAATGAGATTAAAACCAAATGACGTTAGATGTTGGTGCCAAAAAGTTGTTATGTTTTATTTAATAGTAAAAGAGGCAAAGAGAAGGAAAGAGAAAAGAAAGAAAGGAATAGAGAAAGAAATGTGTGTGGGGGTAGGGGGAGGGAGAGGGAGAGGTGAAGGGGTTAGGTGGGAGCTTATCACCCATCCAAGGGTCCCAACGACGTCTTGTTGCTCCCCTCCATCTGGTCTTCTGGTGGTGGGGGTCTCCCACCACCGCCATGCCGCCACATGCTGCCTCACGCCGAAGAGTATAGAATCCCGAGGATTAATATATGCTTTGGGCAGGTGGGAACACCCACGTGCCTCCCTTGCAGGGGCCAGTATGACACTGTCCCTTGCAAAACTGCGAGTCTGTTGCATCATATCTCGTGCTCTGGTGCAGGGTCTGGGGACCCCTTTGGGGGGCCTTTGATGGGCTATGTCACCCCCTCTGTCCTTCGTGTGGATGCAGCTTCTCCTCGAGTGAAGGGGTCCCTCAGCTGTGCTGGTCTTCACAGTGGAGGATGGGCAGTCACTGCCCCTGTGACCAGAGGCTTCTCCAACACACACCCAAAGCCTCTCTCCCCTCAACCTTTGGTGCGAGGGTCTGTTTGAGCCTGGCAGCTGATAGCCCTGGGGCCGTGAGCTGCACTCCTGAGGCGTTAAGCTTGTGCTTTCTGAATGTCCCCAGCCCTGAGTTGTTACTTTATCTTATCTTCATCAGTGAGCAGTGTTGGGCCTCTCAGGGCTCCATTCAGGTGGTCTTCTCTGCAGCTTTCGTAATACAGTTTTAAAAGTCCTTCATGAAAATGTTTAAGTCATAAACTGTAATATTTCAGTCTGTGACAATGAGCTGTGGCTGGAATGTCCAGTTATACTTACATAGCTTACTAGTTCTTAACACAGTTCTTACTAGAAAGCTGCATTTCAAATGTGTTTTCCATTAGTCAGAGGAGTAAGTTAATGAGTAGGAATTTTGTAAGTTGCTGAGAAGGTCCCTCAAATGCTGCATTATGGTCAAGAAGCTCTTACTGTGCTTGAAACAATGGCTTTTCAGAGTGGTTTGTTACGGGGAGCTGGTCAATGGAACCAGGAATGTTTCAGCTTGCATTTTTATTTTTAATTTTGCTGTAACTGAGGGAAAAGTGAGACCTAATTGAGCATGGATGGAGCAGATAGACTTGAATAAACAATTAGTTTTCTGAGGCTTCCAGTGTGATAGAATAAATGAAACCTTTATAGGTAGTCTAGGAGCTCATTGGTGAATGTGAATGGAAATAGATTTTATAAAGAACTAAACTGCTTTTGCTTCATTAGTATTCATGGTATAACAAAAAAACCCACAACACACCACCTCTTTGCAGAGTGTATATATTCTCCTCTGAATTATTTTTTTTCCATGAGACAAATGATGATGGTGTCAACAGCTGATGAAGATGAATAGGCTTTTTTCTTACGTATTTCAATTTTTTTTTTTCATTTGAAAGTGACTTTGAAGGTTAGTTTTTCTAAATTTTCATCCTGCTAGTTAAAGAGCCAGAAAAAAGTCTTTCTTAAAAATCTGTGTATGAGCCAAAGCAATGGAGAGGTTTGAAAAAGGTGTGTGTGTGTGGATGCCTTCACATGCACAGAGCATAAATACGTATTTCCATGCATTTGTCATGGATTTCTTGACTTGTAAAAAGGATTATTAAAATAATTAAGGATTAAAATTCTGCCTGTAGTGTCTAAAATATCAAAGTTCTTTTCAGTTTGCTGTGTAGCTAATTCCTGCTTTTGCTGAGAAATTAAGGAAACAGTGTGGCTAGTTTAATATCTTTTTCTAGAGCAGGGCATAGTGCATAGCTAATGCTACTAATGGCTCTGCATATGATAGTAAGAAAATGAATACAACCATAGAAAACTGAAGAACAAAAAGCTGCTAAAGAGGTGGCTTTATCCAGGGGAAGGTAAGAAAATAGTACTTTGTCACAGTATTAATAACTTTTGTTTAAACTTGCTGGTTCCTACTGTTTGAGCTGAAAACTTTGTTGTCTTTGTTCTCTCCACTTCTTGAAGTAGATAAACCAGTGAAAACAAAACAACCCTCTGAAGTGTATGCTTAGGAAGACGTGATTTTTTGCAATTGGCTCTTCCCTGCCCTGCCAAGTAGTTTCTTTGTGGGGACGCAGCAGGGGTCAGCCACCGCTGCTCCTCAATGTCCGTGGGCCTGCTGGAAAGGATCAGGACTGCTGTGTTGATGCCTGCTCCTTAAACCTGCAGTGTCTTGTTATGTCTGAAATGGTGTGTGTGTATAGTTTTTCTCCTGCTGCAGGTTTCCAGCTCTTGTCCCTTTGCCCCAGCAAAGGTGTGTTCTAGACCCCAGGAGATACCCACCCGGTTTGTGGTTGGGTTGTGTCCTTGATTTCCTCCCACATTGGATCAGGGGTGCTTCTGCCAGCTTTCTCTTGCTGCCTCCTGGCTTCTCTCTGGGTCTTTTGCAACAGGCAGATGTGGCAGTAGTCACAGCAAATTTCAACACCATGCAATGCTTTTTCCTGACAAGATGGCCATCAGGACAGGGGCAGGAAGGGAGTATCCTTCCTGCTGCATAGCAGTGGCACGCACTGCTGCACATCTGGGCAGCTAAGGGTGAGTTTTCTTTTTTTGTCTTCTTTTGTCAGATCCCTTTTAAAAACTGTGGAAGTGAAGGTAAATGTACATGAGCATGCTTCCTGATGCCTGGGCAGTACTTAGAGGAGCTGTACCACTGCAGAAAGTGGGATTTTTTTTTTCCCAGATGGTACCCTTGCAGCAGAGCTGAGTGAGTTTGGCAGACCCCTGGGACACTGCTCTCTGTTTTCGTGCTTTTCTTTAGTTCACTTCTCAGACTTCCCCACAGAGTCTGCTGTGTTGGATCTGGTCCTTCTGTGTCCTTTCTAGTAGGGCTGACCTGTTGAGCTGCTTCAGCTTCGTTCTGGCTAGCAGCCTGTTTGCAGTGCTTTGACTTCACATTTTGAGAGTGCTGACAGTTTTTCCTAGTTTGGAAATGATATTTTTTGTCAGAAGCAAAAGGCCTTAGCACATCATGTGCATTCCTGAGAAGATACCTCTATGACTGTCAGAATAAAATAAAAAAGGGTTGACATTACCCATAAGTAAAGTGCCCTATGTGATCTCTTTTAACCGTGGGTTGAACTATATTTATTTAGAACTCCGTTCTGGTTTTTGCTCTTGTTTATAGGTCCTGATACAATGTCTGCAGAACCTGCTATTTGTTAATCTTTTGATGTTTGTTAAAGCCGGGTGTGTAAATCCAAGGAGACTGAGGGCAGGCTGACATATTGGAGGCAGCGTCTTCAATACAAATGCTGTTGCTTCCTTTGTTTCCTGAAAAGGGAGCAGTCTATCTCTGAGTCTAAATGTACAGATGCAGCACACAGGAGGCTTTCAAGAACTGAAGGACTCTGTCATATTGTAACAAAACTGTTCCATCTTAACAAGGGTAAAGTAATAATTGGCTCAGACAGCAGTGTCCATGCATATTTATAGGCCACTTTTTGGCCTTGTAGAATACTGTAAAGGCTGTGCTTCATTTTCTGTGCAATCGCGTGTAAATATGTTTCTGAAAAAGCATTGGATGCAAGCTGATTTTTTTCTTTAACATAGCTATAGCTGATACTTCCAATTTGTCTGAGTTGTATTTATTTGCTTTTAATTGACCAGACATCAGATATGTTTTCAAGAAAAATAGAATTGTTTTAAATGCGGATTTGCATTTCTAGAATGATTGGGAAGTGGGTAGCGAGATAATGTGGTTATGTCTCTATTGATCCTTAGCAGAATTCTTAAAATGTTTCTTTACTACCTAGGATATGATAGGTAAGATGCTATGGAAAAACATCATGACTTTGTTTGCTGATTCTCTTTATTTATGCAACATCATGTGTTCAGCAAAATAAACTGGACAATTTTGAACAGTGACTTTAGTTATAAGCACTGTGTTTCTGCATATATGTGCAATGTAAAATCAATAAATACAATGGTTGGAAGTGATGCTTTGTGAATCACAGAGCTTTACTTTGGGTTTCTTTACCTTGCTAAGGGTATGTTTGCAGTGCCAGTTGCAGTTGTGTAAATGAAGTGTTGCTGTATGAATAATTAGCAAATTTGCCTGTAAACAAGACCTTTTCTGTCTCTAATCCTTTTCAATCCATAGTGAGCCTGGGACCTGACTTTCTGTCCCTGCTGTAGCTGACGGACTGGTGTTGCTGTCCTAACAAGGAAACTGGAGGTCATGGGGGGAAGTGAGATAATCCAAGACTTCAAGTCTAGGACTAGAATGACAGATGCCACTAGGCTGGAGAACTAGTGAGATCTTTCAGCCCAAGCTGAACAAGATCTTTCCCATGGAGAGGGAATGCTGAATTTAAGAAATGTGAGATAAATAGTCACCTTCTTTCTTGATCTGTGGTGATGGAAGAAATATCTGCTTGTTTTTGAGGAATTGTGGTAGGAAAAAGGGCAAGAAATGGGATCTTTCCTTTACGTTGAAATCCTTGTGGCCTGTTGAGTCTTCTTTGTATCCACTCTTCACCTTCATTATCCATGGCTTCTTGGAAGTGGTGCTAGTTTTTGGAGAAGTTTCCTTTTATCTCAGTGTGGTAAGTTTTTTGTGGTTCTGTGTTTTGCAGAGGTTACTCTGAGAGCTGTGAATATTCAGAATAATTGCATAGCTCTCCAAACCCTACTCACAGCTAAGGTGGATTAATACTGCTTGTGGGTAAAGGGAATGTAGAGTATTTCAGCCATCAGCTGGTTTAATTGGAACTGCTGACAGTCTTGTTCAGCCAATGTGTTTGATACAGGTTTGTGGACACTCATAGCCCTAGATTGCTCAGATTGCACCTGCAAGCAGAGTCCTTCAAAAGCTGACGTTGTTGTGACCAAAAGCAGTGGACTCGTGGGTGTTGCAGACATGAGTTACTGCAGGCCATCTGTGGAAATTTGGTTGTACCTCTGCTTGTGATGGTACTGTAAGACAGATTTCTCTGCTATCTGTACTACACCACTGTAGCATTTCCTCTTCAAATCTAATTTGGTTCTACTGAGTTCTTGTCAAGCATCTGGAGGAACTAAACTGCACTATGCTCTTAATTGACTAAAATGTGTTTTAAAATGAATTCTAAGATGATTTTGGAAGGTATGATCCTATCTGTTAATAAGATTATATTCAGTGTTGCTCTCTGTGTCAGTGCAGCTAATCAAAACTCATGTATCTGTGCCAAATGTAATTAGACTTAGGGAGAGTATTTAAATGATAAGAACATACCTCTCCCTTATGCCCAGCTGAAGTAAGTTTGTACAGCTTATCTCAAAAAAATATAAAATACTTTGCTGGGCTATTGTGTTCCAGCAACTGTGCTTAAAATGCTTGCAAAGAAGCCAGACAGAGAGGCAGCATGCTGAGAGGAACCCAGTGTAAATAACGTGGAGAAACAGATTGATTTCTATCAAAGCAGACTACTGGGAGCATAAGGGGTTAATCACTGTTGAACTAGTGGTGGGTCTTAGCACACTTGCTTCTGGCATAGCTTATGTTTGAAGATACAAGAGACTGGAGGGATTTGTAAGGTTTGTGAAGTCATGCCCCTGTTAAGCATTTAACTTTACAATGAGAGTTTTTACTGAATGACTGAATCTCTCTTCACCATCAGGGAGGCTTCTGTACTTTATCTGTGTAGGACTGGAGCCTGATGCTTTGTGTGATTTGGCATATTTCTTGACAACATACTTATTAGAGTAATTTTCTTTGGGGGCTTTGGGTTGATAATGGAAAAACCCCTAAACAGTAAAACTACACTAGATATTTTCTGCTTTTCATACACTATATGTGAGACTTTTCAGGTAATGCATCTCTTTTTTTTGATTGGTGCCTGACTGGGGGAGACGTAAAATGGATGACAGTGCATAACCCTTTTATAGCTACTTTAGGACTCAATATGCATACAGAGCATGATCTGAGATAGAGAGAAGTTGTGCTGCATTCAGGAGGAAGAAATGGAATTCTAATAGAACATCTTTGTTCATATTTTTAAGACTGAATACTTGACGAGTATTTCCCAGTTTCTGTAGGAAGTAGAAATATTGCCTGTGGAGCAGTTGGGGGAGGTTGGAAGTGAAGTATTTTGGACAGTGAAACCATAGTGGGCATTGCAAAAAAAAAGTGGAGCTGATCGGACGAGTTCAGTTCTCATTTCAATTTAATTTGTATTGGAAAAAGACACTTCATGTTGCAACAGATCTCAGCAGCCCAGAACAGCTTATTTTCCTTATCCTGGTGTTATCAGTGTGATTGTGTTCTCTTAGCTTCATTCACCTTGTACCACGAATTTTCTCTCCTGAAATGCATTTTCTTTCTGACTGCCTCACTCCTCATTATGTACTCAGCTCAAATTGTGCTCCTAAACACTGATGCAAGGTCTTATTTTGAATTAGTTGTCATGTCCTTAATTTTCATAAGGACATGTGAGCTGACGTACTTGATGTGACTATTTGATGATACAATTATCAAGCAGAGAATTCATTCTAGCTTTAGAATAAATACATGATGGTAGATTGGTGGATTTAATGCTACTGAGGTTTTAAAAAATATTAGTATAATCCTTTCTGAGTAGGTGAGCTGTTAAAAGTCCATTGTACAGTATGGAAATAATTTTCTTCAGAGGAATGTATATGATTCTATTCACACAGAAAATGAATAGCTTGAAAATACAGAAAAAAACCTGTTTGAGAACAAACTGATTCCTTTATAACTGGAGGAGACTATCAGTCAAATTCCATCCATATTTCTATAGGATCTCTAAATCTGCATGTAGAAGTCTACGGTAAGGATATTTTGATATTCTGTTCAATGTAGTTTTTAAACCATTCTCCTCTAATAATACTTCCTTTTTGTAAGGTTCATAGGCGTGAGAGGACCAAGTATGGTTTTGTTAAAGCTGCTATCTCCTAAATTTTACAGTGCTTCTGTAGAAATTCATCATACCTATGACTTAAGCAGGCAGATTTTTTTATTAAATGTATGGAAAAATGGATTGGAAGAAGTAAATATTGTAGAACAGTATGGTCTTCATAGGTTGGTGTTTGCTGTGTGTTTTCTGTCTTTCAAAGTGCCTTTGTTGAGAAGGTATTATTTAATGTTGGGGGAGGGAGGCTTTTAAATACGTTAACTATCCATGCATTGTGAATATTAACAGCAGAGCCTGGTGGCGAGATGTGTACTGATTAAAAATCTCTCTCTTAGCAGCCTGTATACACTCTAAGGCTAACTTAACCCCCCCCCTTGTACTTTAGATACAGGGCACTCAAATACACTTGATTTCACAGTTTTCATTTTTCACTGTTTTCATTGTTTAGCTGAAAAAACCTGCCCTCTGTTTTCCCAGTGATCCTGAGGTCACTAACATTTCTTCTGAAAGGGTGTTGAGAGAAGGGTATGGCTGCAACCTGAGTGCAGTAATAAGACAGTGGGCAGAGCATGGGATAGCCACATCCTCAAGCTGTAACATGAATGTGTGTCTGTTGGAAGCTGCCTGTAGGGATACAGATATTGTATTCCTCCTAACCTGCAGTCAAGCAAATTTGACTGGTAAAAAACGGGAACCAACCAAACCCTGTTAACCTGTTGAGTTTGCATGCCATGCAACATCAGCACGTGTCCATATAGCTAGTAAGTCTGAAGTAAATACCAGTAGAGTGATAATTGTGGATGGGCAAAACTGAGTGCTGAGTAGAAGCAGCTTAAGTAAAATGATTTAAAATATCTCTGGTGGAATTTCATCTGTCCTCTAGATAGTTGCTTTAATGTTGGCCTGTGGAGAGCAGTGTCTGATCTGTATCCGGTAAGATGCACAACCTGAACTGTCATGGTGTTTAGGTTCCCAGGAGGTCTTTCAAATAAGTATTAACAAGTTTGAGTAAGTCTTGCTATTAGTTATTTATTTGAATTTGATGTAATCTTCTTACTGAATGATTGTAGTGTCTTTTTGACTGAATTAACCACTTCATAAAATTTGAATAGGTAACATGTTATGCATCTTCAGAATCAGATTTGTGTTCCAAGGAAGCAGGATCTAATGTTTTCTGTTGGTTTCCTTGGACTTGAATGCTCTGCCTGGCAGGATGGGAAGGCAGTTCCGTTGAGGGCAGAAAGCCTCTTCATCTTCTGCAAAGGCTTTTGTTTGAAGTGAGGTCTGGATGGGGGCTATAAAACCCCTCTAGTTCTGGTATATATTGCTGTCTATTCTTTGAGAGTAGTACAGGAAGGGAGCTTGCAAGCCTGGATACTTTCTGCAGTCCATTTCTCTCATATTTCCCAGGCATCCAGAGCTGTTATGTCAAGGCTATTAAAGGATATATCCTTGTCTACTCTTCTTGGTTTACTGCAATATCAGTTAGAATGTACAGACTCTTGCCAAATACACATTTCACATGCTCTTAGGTTATTTTGGCCCTTTGGAAGCAAAAGTGAGTCTTTGGATAGCTTCCAGATACGCTTTGTTGATATATGTGTAATTAATCTTGTGAAGCAGGAGTTGGCCATCAATATGAAAATACTAAATCTTGTACTTCTATGTTGTTTCTTTGTAGTGTTAGACCTTATAAATGTATTTTGGTGTGACAGAGTCATTTAGCAACAAGGGGGCAAGAGAATGCTGGTAGGGCATTGCTGTTAAAACTATGACCTAACGGGGGCTAATATTTAAACTGTCTTAGCTCTCCAACATCATACTTTTCTGAAGCTGGGAAAGCATCTTAATTAAGAGTTGAAGACCTAGATGGTACTGTGCTGCTCTGTACTATAGCGCTGTCTTAATATTTCTTCTGAAACCCTGAAAGCTGTGAAAATGGAGCACAGCTTAATTGGAAATAATGACTTTAAATCCGACTGCATGTTGTGGAGTGCACAAGTCTGTTAATTGTGGGAGTCACTTGAACAAACATAAAGATTGAATATTGGGTTAAAAGGGGAAAAGATGAGAGGATGGAAGATGCAAAATTCTGTTATGTTAGCTTAAATCTCATATGTAGGGAGCTTAGTGCATGTATTGATTTTTTTTTTTCTCCTGTCATTTAAAAGTTTGATGAACCTTAGTTCAGGAAAAAAGAAATTTGAAGTGTGGTTGGTTACCTTGAAGTGTGAACCTGTTTTAAGAAAGAGTATGAATTTTTGCCAGTAGCTCACCTAAAGCCTTGATGGGATCACATAATCTTCAGATGCTTGGACTAATTTGGAGTCTAGAACTAAAGACTCTCTGGGATCTGTCCATCTATAAGCAGTCTGAGTATTTGCTTTTAGACTTACATGAAAGACTCTCAAGAAGTCAGCTGTTATCAGTCGCCTCCTTTTTAAAAAAGTAATTAGTGTTTAATTTGTAAATTCACCTTGTGAGGTATCTTAGAAGTTGTAAATACAAATATTTGTCACATGCCTGTGTTTGTGAAAGATAAATAATAGCAATGGTTAAGTAAATATTCTTTGTGACCCCAAAACCACTCATTTTAGGAAATTGCTAAAGGCATGGGCTATGAGTTAATCAAATACTTCAGTGTCTGTTATGAGCATGAATGACCCTTAATATACTGAAGAAGCAGAATCAGAAATCAATTGCGTTTCTCGATTCTTTAGGAGTGTATGTACACTTTCAATGAACTGCAGATTTGATTAAGGAAACCTTTAAAACAACCCCCAAAACAATAACTAACCTGAAATATTAAATATGTAGGGAACTAAACATGGGATTCAAAATGCTTTGTAAGGAAGACAGTACATTGCTGTGGGATTAACTGTAAGCAAAAATGGGCTTTGCTGTGCAGCTTCATCAGTGTTTCTGGTGACCTTGACTCCTTACTTTCAGTTGACAAAGAAGATGAAGGAGTCAGGTATGCAGATCGTGTGTAGATTTTCTGGCTGATAAGTCTTGGTACATGAACTGTAAAAGTCTAAGACTTAGACGTGCTTGGCTTCCTAAAAAATTGTAGTGAGAATTAGGGTTTAAATGTTGCAGAAAAAAAAATTGAAGGGTTTTTCAAAATAATGACACCATGTCACTGCAGCACTTTGAGAAGGATGGTTGTAAAACTTTCTCTACTCTGTGTACTTGCATACCCTGCTTTTTCATACTTTCTTTGTATTTGCTCACGTGCATTTTGTGTTGTTTTTGTGGATTTAATCAAATGTTGAGACATTAGATGTATTGTCAAGACCAGGCAGCTAAAATGTTGTGTGGGAATGATGACAGGAACCTAATTTGAAGAACGAGAATCTGTATTTCCACTTAACTTCAAAGTCAGTGTAAATGGATGCATCTTTTATAAACAGGATAATTTATTTTTTTTTCTCACTAGCGTTGATAAATCTGTTTGTTATTGTTTCCCTGGACTGGGCAGTGGTTTACAGTTTATTGATAGTGCAGTGCCATCTAGTGACTGCTGACATGGATGTAGGGAAAAATTGTCAAAGAAAAACGTTCGAGGAGCAGGTCGCTACCTGGAGTAGGTTTCCAGATCAGGTGGTTCACAACTGCAGAAAGGCTACTTTATGGAAGGTTGAGTAAGCTTAAGTATAATCCCTTGTACCTTGAGAGGGGACGTCTACAAAAAATGCTCCATGTGTGAGAGTGGCTGGAGGTGGTGTTAGCTGTTCAAGAGGAGGATGGCTTTCTTACACAGACAAGCACAAATCTCGCACTTGCACAATATTTCTTTTCAGTTAGCAAATTAGTTACCTTTAGATCTTTGGGATCTTTTTTTCCCAAATGCTGTCATAATCTTTAGTTGAAGACATTTTTCTTTCAATGAAGATAAGCATTTTAAACAGTATAGTTACATTTTTTTTTTTCCTGTTTCTTTGCAGCTTGATCACATATTATCACCCCCACCTATGCCTTTTCGAAAATCCAGCAGTCCTGAAGTGTCTTCTGGCCTTGGAAAGTCTCCTAAATTTAAGAGGCAGTTGAGTGAAGATGGGAGACAGCTCAGAAGAGGAAGCCTTGGAGGAGCTTTGACTGGTAGGTGATGTCACCTGGAGATTTAGCACTTGTGGAGCTAATGGCACCTTGCCCCCTGGTGTTCGCCTTGTGGCTGAACTCTTTAGGGGAGGTGTGAGCACCGCCTGGAGTTTCCGTAAGTCTCTTCTACGTGGATTCCCTGACAGTTAGTGAGATGAGTTGTGTTTGAGGTTCTGCGTCTATGGGCTGCTGATTGGTGGCCAAGCATAGCCTCAAATGACCCCTATCTTGAGATTTTCATGACTGTGGCATTTATTTTGCTGACTCATGTGCATCCATCCATGGGATCACATATATCTTGTTTCCTCAAGGAGTTGAAGTGCACGGATCACAAAATCACAGAATCAGCTAGGTTGGAAGAGACCTTTGGGATCATCAAGTCCAACCTATGATCTAACACCACCTCATCAACTAAACCATGGCACTGAGTGCCACATCCAGTTTTTTTTTTTTAAACATGTCCAGGGGCAGTGACTCCGCCACCTTCCTGGGCAGACAATTCCAGTGCCCAATCACTCTTTCAGTGACTAATTTTTTCCTGACGTCTGACCTAAACTTCCCCTGGTGCAGCTTAAGACTGTGGTCCCTTTGGACTTGATTGCATTAAAGGAAAAGCAATTTAGCCTCATTTATGTGGTGGAATACTCAGAGAGGAGAAACAGTATTACCAGCGAGCCACAGGCTGTGGACTGCAGCTTCTCCTCTGTGGAGCCATGCAGAGGTAGCAGGATGCTGGAGCGGGGCTCAGGCCCTCCCTGCCCCAGTGGCATCTTCTAGGTACTAGGTGCTGGCATTGTGACTGTTTACTGGGAGCTCTGTGGCTGTTATGGTCCCTGAAGAGTGATTGGTTTTGATTATGGAGCAAATTGAATATAAAAAAATAGGGACTTTGTGTATTTCAAGAAAAATAATTTTTAAATTCATTAGAATTTGAATTAAGTATGTTCCTAAATGCATAATGGTTAATAGTTTGAGGAATTTGTTGTACTTGGTGAGAGGGACAATCGACTTCAATAAAGTTATTGGAAGATAGAAATTTTCACAGAATGACAGAATATGCTGGGTTGGAAGGGACCCACAAGGATCATAAAGTCCAAGTCCTGGCCCTGCACAGGACATCCCTGGGAGTCACACCATGTGCCTGAGAGCATTGTCCAAATGCTTCTTGAACTGTGTCAGGATTGGTGCTGTGATCATGTCCCTGTGGAGCCTGTTCCAGTGCCTGACCTCCCCTGGGTGAAGAACTTTTTCCTGATACCCTGTTTCAGCTTCAGGCCATTCCCTTGGGTCCTGTCACTGCTCACGAGAGATAAGAGGTCAGTGTCTGCCCCTCCACTTCTCCTCATGAGGAATTTGTTTTATCTGTCCAAGTGATGTTGATTGATATTAGAAGCAAGCACATGAAACTCAGGTTAGAGGAAGCTGAAATGGTGTTTATTTGAGATAGGACTGTCCTCTGTCTCTAAATTCTGTGCATTGTTCAGAGCTGTTTTCATCTGGGGATGAAAAATGGTTCCGCAGTTGATAGAGTTGACTCTGCTGCAGTAAGTGTCTGAAAAGTACTTTTAGAGTATTTGCTTTTCTCACTTCCCTCCTACCCCTTTCCCTAACGTTTCCCTGGAAGAAACTCCGAGAAGTTATAGCAATACCTCTCTTTCTATTCACCAGCTTAAAATCACCTACAACACTTCTGGTAAATGACAAATATGTCCTAAGGAACTGTCTTGGGGTGACTTTATGATGTATATCCCCTATTGCTGCTCTATGCCCAGAAAATGAATTCTGTGCCATTCTGTGCCTTTAAAACTGGGTGCAAGAGGAATGAAAAAAGCCAGAGAGAACTTTTCAAAGCAGGTTTGTGTTCAAGGACACAGATATCACACTCCTCTGCGTGCTTCAGCAGTAACAAGAGCAGAGAAAAACCAACTTCCAGCTTTTCCCGGCTCCTGGCTCCTTTTCTTGGAAGAGATGGACAGAGAGTTAAACTCCTTTATTTCCCTGGGTCTTCGTCTTCTTCTTTTCCTCTGGAACTGTGCAACAATATCAAAACATCATCGGGGAGACCCGGAGGGGCTCATGTCGGCCCAGCTCCGAGGAGGAGAGAGACCACACCCAGAAAGGAGTTTAAATCTTCCCAGTTTTCTCTCCACAGTGAGAGGTTTATTAATTTAGCATTATTATTATTCTTTTCCTCTGTGTTTGTTAAATAAATAGGTTTTTTTCTCTTTCACATTCGTCCAAGGAAGATTTAGTTCCTGAACCTGGTGGGGGAGGGGCAGCTGTAACCTGCCTTCTGTCAGAGGATGACAAATTCGGATGTTCCTTGAAATTTGTCTCAAACTGGGACAGGAACCTCAAGGAACCTAAAGTACTTAAAAAATTGAACTGTCTCTCTCTTTATGTGAAGGAAAAACATATGCTACTATAGGAATTTCTTGTATCATGTCATCACATAATCATTGCTCTGATTTTTAGTGTCATTAGGGTAATATTGGTTATTTCCCTTGCAACTTCACTTTTATCATGAGTTGTTACGAAGCTTTCAGAAGCAACGTAAGAGTATTTGTGATCCATATGGGCTTTCATGAAAGCTAAGTGACCTGCAGCAGACAGGTGTTAATTTTGGTAGCCATTTCAGTAAACTCTCTGGCAATTCTGGAGTGTTACAGCTCTGAAAGCTTGGAGTGTAAACCAAACTGCAGTTTTCCTGAAACTAAAAACTGCCAGCGTACTTATTATTTCAGCAGGAGCTGGTGTGGTTTTCTAATTTTGTTTTTGTTTAACTTTAAAACAGAGTAGTGGTCTTTAAAAATTAGTCTTTGCCATATAAGCAGTGCAGATAAAGAGGAAGAAGACAGCCTAATCAAAAACAAACGTAGCAATTGTGCTCTGCTGCCATAGTCTCTAGTCTTTGTCTCTATGCTTGAGGCCTTTGTAAAGGGAAATGGATATGCTTTTTGTCTGCATGCAATGTGTTGTGCAGGGTTTCATGTCAGGATTTGAGAATATAGTGTGCAATGATGTTAAACTGCTTTATTACCAATGCACTTTAAATGAACCTGAACACCCTTGGGCTTTGGTATCTTAAAATAATTTAAGTATCTTAACAGCTTTCATGATACTGATTAAATTAATCAAACTCATTCTGATGACAGAAAGTTCTTTATATTCTTTTGGGATTTTTTTTGCAAGTGTTTTAAAGAAACCACTACAGATAGAGAACTAATTCGTAGAGTTGTTTCAAATGTTCAGTAATATGAAGTTAATAATTTCAGTGTTGCTTTGGTCATGTATTTACATACCTTTTTTTACCTACTGAAGTTTTGGTGTTTTTTTAGATTTCTTTAATGCTTAAGAGTGGTTTGCTGCTGTGGTTTGGAACTACAAGAATCACAGTGTCATTAAAAAAAAAAAAGGAAGAAGTGGGGCACAAGAAATCCTGGTTTTGAAATGGTGAGCTGATGTGGTTGGTAAGGGATTACTTCTGTGCTCACACATTCCCTCCCAAATTTCTGTTTAAATCTTACTGTTTCTGGAACAATATTCCTGGTCCATAAAGGGGGAAAAAATATTTGGAGGCCTGTAATTTGAGAAGGTACTTGATCTTTAATATCACTATACACTGCTTACTGTCTTCCTTTATTCTTTCTTCTCTTTTGTTACTTTTAATACGCCTTTAAGTGCTAGCTTAACAGTGGGTATCAGTTTATTGGAAAATATTTCGGAAGAGTATCTTTGAAATTATTTACAGTTTAGTCTCTGCCTCTGTTGTTAAAAAATGTTCAACTCCTAAAATACATTAGGGTGGGAGTAAGTGAAGAAAGAGACAAGACTCCTAGCTTGCGAATTTGCAGAATATTCTTATGCTGATGTGTGTTGCTCACTCCAAATGTTAGAAAAGTGAATTGCACTTTGTGTTTTACTTTCCCTTTCCTTTGGCTGTTAGAAACACAGTATTATTGAGCCATAGAGCATAAGCAGTATTAACAATGACAACAAACAAAACAAAATTTATTTGTTTATATAAAACAGAATAGTTCAATTCCTGTAGGGCTGAATACTAATAGAGGTAAATAGGTAGGGGTTTTATCTCTGGGATTAGATCCCAAATAAATGAGTTTATTGGGCTTTACAGGAAGGAATAATGTTATGCAGGACATATGAGAAGAAATAAAATCTATATTGTTGCATTATATTGAATGAGACTTGCAAAAGCTGAAGGATTACTGTTACTGAGAACCTGCTACACTGAATTGGCTGAAGTAAATTACAAAACTATATATGAATATGAGAAAAATTGAGAATGATGTACTAGATCTTTCCAGTGGGAAATTGACACAAGGGAGAAGAGGGTTGGAAACCTGCAGAGGTGGGATAGAAACTGAAATTATTTTTGACACAGCTTCAGGGAAACTGGAGCCAAATTTTTTCCCCTGAGTTGCACAGTTTTAAGCAATCCAGCAACCACGTGTTTTCAGTGACAAGCAAAGAATGCTTTTCAAAGTAGAAGAAAAATAAAATTAATGTTTTTGAGAATAAATCTCCTGTCGATTTCTGTTGAAAATTACTACACAGCCACTAATTAAAGTGTGTCCAATAAAAGAAATGAATACTGGTTCCTGGAGACACCATGCTACTGTATTTTGGAAAAGTCTCTTCAATACAATTGTTGCAACAGCATTGCTTTCTTTAATCTTCATTGCCACGGAGGAAGACTTCTGGAAAAACAGAGACTCAGTTTGGAATGAAAAGATTGTATAGCATGTGGCCTGCTATTAGTCTAGCAAATCTGCCTTAACAGTTCTTGTTGTAAGCTGCTCACAGTCCTGTCTAATAGAAAGACAAGATGAAAAATAGTATTTCATAACTGTGGTTGCTAAACATAAGCATTCACGAAATAAAACAATCTCAGAGTAAAAGAATTGGAATGTAATTTATGACGAATTCATCTTTTAATTTAAAAGGTCATGTTTCCAACAGATTATAAAGTTTTGGGTAACATAATCACTTACACTATAATCAGTATTTGCCTTTTTCTCTTCTGCTGTGTCCTAACTTCTCTCCTGCTCCGGATTCCCCCTTCCCTGCATGAACATGTGCTCATAACAGTGCTTGCCACACCCTGTGTCTAGGAAGTAAACTGGAGCTTTAAAAGTTCTGCTTGTGCCACAGACAATTGAAAACACAATCCTTGCACATGTTGTTGAACTGCAGGATAAGCCCTGTCACAAAGCTGAGCTGCAGCTTCTTGTTTCATAGCCCTAGGTCAGATAGAGAGTGAAAAGAGGATTGCTTGAGAGGGATGCTGGTGCCCTCTGGGTGCAGGGTCATTGGAGGCATGCTAGACAGAATTGAGAGGAAAGTACGGTGAGGTGAGATCAGCTCTGTTATTCTTGGGACAATAGACATCTGTTTAATACACATGTATTTAAATGCCTCTTGCTGTAGCCTTAGATTGCCTTCTTAAGGATTCCTAATTGTGCACAGACTGAGACTTTAAAACTTGTTTCAAATCAGGAGAAAAGATGTTTAATTGAAAAGCTGCTTTTCTGTGGTGGCTGGTTTTCTTGATCTCCGCAAACTTCAAAGGGCTGTCTATAGTCGGAGGGTTTTTGGCTTAAATTGTCTACAGATTTTAGTTTGCTATATTCAGAGATGCTTAAATTGAATCCATAGCAGAAGGTAATGTGAAAAGATGAGAAATTAAATGAGCTTTTACCATGGAGAGAGTTAACCTGGCAAATCACTTGGACAAGCGAAACAGATTGCCCTTACTTTCATGTCCCACTGCTTCTCCTCACTTTGCCCCATGGTGGGCGGTGCACCTCTGTTCTGTCTTCTCAGCTGCTGTGCAGCATTTGGAGATTGTTATCTCCCTTTCTACTTCTGAGAGGTATGATAACATATTTCTGGGAAGAATTCATATTTTGGAGAGTGCTGCAGCTAACTGTTGTTTCTATACTGTACCGATAAGCTCTGCCATTATATACAATGAAAAAAATACACTTTGTTACCTATGGTTTGAACTTCTTATCCTGACTACTGTTAGCTCATCAATACCTACTTGGTAAAGACTTCCTGCTGGGCTAACTGTGTCTAACTGTGGTAGGACTATTATCTGCTAGGCTTGTATTGATCTTACACAAATACAGGTAACATAATACATATGAATTTCATTTTATAGAATCTTTAATCCAAGGATCCTAGAGCACTTCACATAGTAAAATTACTTCATGTTCTTCTGATCACATATTGTTTACAGATCATGAAGAGCTAAAACCAAAAAAATCTTGTGATTTATATATTTTTAATATTCTTGCTTTGATCAGCTTTCCACCGCTGAGTCATCAGTCATCCAGATAAGCTCAGCAATTGTTGTTATTCCCATGTAATTAATCTGTGGTTGATTTGAAATGAATCTGGGGGTTCTCAGTCTGTTTTTTGCCTCAGAGATTCATCATTCTGCTAGCACTAATTAGCAGAAAGATCAACAGCTTTATGGACCATGAAAAACAAGCTGTTCTCTTATCCATGGGTTGGCATGTGCTGGCAGGACTTGGAAGAGGAGGTTTTCCCCATTCATACAGGGGAGCATTTGGCAGTAGCAGAATTTTCACAAACATTGGACTGTATAAATTATCATTAATATTGTTGAAAAGGGATATAAGACTCCCAAAGTCTTACGATGTCAACTATTTGGTACGACTTGGTGAGTGGGGAAAGTTGAACTTGTACAATCATGTGATTTGTACCTTGAAACTTCTTTGGGAATGGGACATTCCCATTATATACAACTTCTTATCATAATGATGATGTGATTAGTTTAATGGCAACATTTAAAAAAAGGATTATTTCTATTAATGATGGTGCCTTGGTGTAGATAAGAGTAAGTGTTCCGTATTTCCTGTGTATGTAATCCAAATTTCTTCCTGTTATGGAAGAAATTATACATATTTACACCAGGAAAGTATGACTACAATACATGATTACACCACCCCATGAAAAGCCCTGTGATTTCATAGCTGTCTCTGGGTGCACTCTGTTGGCCTGTCCCCAGCCCCAGAAGCTGGGGTGCTGTAGGATGTGGGGTGAGAATGACCACTAGTGCCAAAGCTCTATCAGATGTGCCTTTTAATAAGAAATTTTACTTCCTGCGTTCTCTTCCCGTCTCATATGAGAGCAGAAGTATGTTTCAAAATGGCTTTCATTGTGATGCATATCAGGACTGGATGTACCCAGTTCAGAAAGCCTTTTCAGCTGCAGCTGCCTGAGGGCTGTCCCCGACAGCAGCAGAGGGAGAGTAACAGCCCAGCACGGGTGCTGACACCCCTCGGCTCCGGGCTACAAAGGTGGGAAGCTTCGGCAGCCACGTGTGCATGATCACAAGCACAACATGCTTCATTCACTGCCTACCCAGAGTGTGCCTGGCAGTCTTTTCCATTGCCTTCCTCAAAGGTTTCCTTAAAGCACCATGCCACGTGTTAAACTTATTCCAGAATTAGTAGAAAGAGATAGAAGCAATCTATCCTATAATTACGCAGCTGAGGAAATGCAGCGTGGAGGGTTTTTTGTTTGTTTTTTTAATGCATTCAGTGCAAAGCTGTCTTCTCCAGATGAAGTAAATATATTCTGCTATGAAATATGCATTTTTAGATGGTTCTTGGTGCGCTGCTGTCTGAGATGACATTAGGTTATATTTGTCATTGTCAGTTACCTTCATCATTTAAGGCTTCAATCAGCCTGTGTAGTGGAGATGATTTTTACTTCCCTGTGCGCTTAGCAAGATAATTTCCATATTCTTTGACATGTCTGGAGTCTGCACCATGTAATAGTCTGCGATGAGAACAGAAGATATTGTATTCTTGTCTCATTATTTTGCCTTTAACTCCTCGATTGCTGCTTAATCGTGCTTGTATCATCAGAACATGAGAAGCTGATTGTTGTTGAGATCAAAGCAAACTGTAGCAGTAGAGTGCCTAATTAGCAGATATGTTTGCAAGCTGCCAGTTTTGAAGGAGGGAGAAATAGAGTTTAACACTCTTTGGGACACTTATAAAAGCAGCTTGAAAGTTGTTAAGAGTAATTTGTCATAGTGGAAAAATAAAAAATGGAGAAAATTAATATACATGTTAAATTTCTGAAGTTTGAGTTGTAGCTCCTTAAGAAATAGCCTAAGAGCTGTTGAATTAGCTGGCTCAAGTATGCTTAGCAGTGTAACTGTAGAAGCGCAGATGAAAGAACTTGCCTGGACTGAGCTAAATGCTTGTATTTAATCAGCTGATTAACTAAATCTGAGGTCTGTGAGGCTGCAGTCCTGTTGTTGCTAGTACCTGAGCTCATTAGTGCAAAACGGACTGCAGCATATTTATAAATACACTATAATTGCGCATCAAGAACGCATGATCTATACTCCTAGAGGCTTAAGTCTTTCTGTATTTTTCCCTGTGGTCTCTCTCTAGTGGATGTTGTAAAGCAAATTATTTGACCACATACTTGCTTTCTCTAAGTTGGTTGCTTTAATATAAATTGAATGTACAGATGGAGAAATATTTGAGAAGAGGGAAAAAACACTTCCTATACCTAATCCTTAGAGTGAAGGTTGACAACTTGAGTGGAAAAGTTCATGTATGTTTTCCAGTGAAAACAGGAGCAGGATTTTCTATTGGGAAACTTTACCTTTTGAAAAATTACTGTAAGCATATAGTGATTTAATTATGTGGCATAACAACATATACATGGGACAAAAAAAGGGGTCATAGTGGGTACTGTAGAGAAAATAGCATGTTAACACGTTTCATGCTCGTTTGTCTTAGTTGTTGGGCATGATTTTCATAGTGCAATGGGAGGTATTTGTTTCTTAGCATAAATTCTGTCAGCAAAAACCCAAGTGTTGAGCTGGTGGAGAGTTGTAAGCCAGGAGTATTGGCCACTGATTGAAGTAGTTGTTTACATAATGTTTGAACTGAGCAATAGTGAATTTTTGAGGTCCTTAAAATGTGTGTTCTCAGCACAGCTTCGTTGTAATTAGGCCACCTCAGCTACCTCTGACCTTTTAGTGTGCAGGATTCTTGTTTTTGCAAAATTGCCTATATATCAAAAGGAACACTGTCTCATTATCACTTATATGTAGTTTAGTGTGATTTTGGTAGCATCATGTGTCCAGTGTGAATCTTAAATATTTGTTTTTCCTACTGTTATCAGAGTTACAGAACTGGACCTTGAAATTTTTCTAGAGCAGGTGTAAACTGGAAAAAGGGTGAAAGGGGTACAGTAATACCTGTATATTACAGGTATATACATATAATATACCTGTAATGTATACCTATATATTACACTACAGGTTTGTGTTATAGAATGGACTGGCAGTTTATTTATTATTTATTAAGTTTTGGGGCTGCATGTTACAATTATGGGAAAAGGACCTATTTGTTGTTAAGACAAAGAAAATGAAGCAGTAGAGTGTTCTATCTCTGAGCTCACTGATAAATATTGCCAACTAATTATTTTGCTGAGTTGTATTTCAGTGGAGTTGTGTGAGGTAAGGAAGCAGTGTCATGAATGACAACTTCAGCCCGTAGGGTGGTTTTTATCATGTATTTTTGGTTGTCACTGGTTGGCTAACAGTGCTATTGAGTTAGATATTTTTGGTAGGGAAAACTTAAAAAACCTGAGCAAACAAACCAAATTGTAAACCACAAACCTATCCTTATCCTCTAAATCTAATCAAAGGTTACGGAGACTTGCTGGTGATCTCAAATGACTTTCAAATATTATATTGCTGTCACAATACTTCAGTAATAGATTTTAAATAGTCAATATAGAAATGTAACTTCAGCGGATGTCTGTCAGCAAAGGAACTCTGAGTAATTTCCTTATCGGCAAAATTTTGTATTGTCTTTTAAATGACTTTCAGTGAGAGAATTTTATTTCAAGCATAAACCATTATTTCTGGGATGTGATGACTTATTCCTGGTAATTGATTTGTAAACAGTTTTGATTCTGCATCCCTTTGTAGTTAATGGAGGCTTGATTTTATTTTTATATATATGTATTTTTGGATACAGATCTAAGCCTTCATCCTACTAGTTTGTGGTCCAAAACTGAATGTGTCCTTTTCCAGTTTCAATTCTGCCAATACTGGTGAAATTTTAAGATAGATCTACTGCGGTTTTTTGTGGTTTTAATTTTAAGTTATTAATCTCACCCCACATTTTTGCCTTCAGTGGGCCACATTTTTTTCATGCATTGACAGCCAGAGTCATAGAATCGTAGAATATTCTGAGTGGAAGGGACCCACAAGGATCAATGAGCCCAGCTCCTGGCCCTGCGCAGGACAACCCAAAGAATCACACCATGTGCCTGAGAGTGCCACTGCTTCATCTGATATTAGAAAGTGAAACAAATATAGAGCATTTTAGGAGATTTGTAGTACATCAAAAAGTGAAAGAACTATAGTGAGTGTAATGGGATTTTTTATAAAGGCTTCTTGTACAGTAACAAAAGAAATTGTAATTGAGTCAGTTGTAATTATAGGCTTACCTGAATAATGTTATGTTTAGGGGACAGATTGGCTTAAAGGAAAATTTCGCCACCTGCGTCAGACAGGGAAAGTGACATTGTTCATTAACTTCAACCATGTGTAGCTGAGTAATATGCAAAACATGCTCCTTTAAGTTCTGGGCAATAAATAAAATAATAAAATAAAAATAATAAAATAAAATAAAATAATAAAATGGTAATTTTTTTTGTATGGTGATGGTAATTTGAAATTTAAGTAAAACTTGTTGATGCAGCTACAATATAATAAGGCAAAATATTAAAAGTTTTGTAGTGATGACTTCAAATCCACCCACTTTTATTTTACTTTCTGGTTAACAGCTGATGGGAATGATGGGCTTTAATTCCACCCCTCCTCCCTGCCTCCAGATGTGAAAATAGACCCTAAAATTTGCAGTGTCCCCATAATTTCCTATAGCTGGGATGTCTGCAGGAGTTCAGTTTGAGGCAATAAAGCTAAGTGCCCTAACTTGAACCTAGAAAATACTAAGGGGGAAGGCTCTGCCTTTCACCTGGCAGGTGTGAGTGAGGGTTCACTTATTTGTGGGGATAAAAGTGGTGGTATGTTGCTTCCAGGTTTGGTCTTCACTTCGTGCTGCTCAGGCAGTTTGTGAGTGGCACTGCTGTTACCAAAAATTCAGTAAAATAAAAAAGTTCTTAACACCAATGTAGCATTAAGAAGCAGGCATTCTTTATTTGGCTGGATGCACGGGGGGATAGCTCCTCCCAAAGCCGTGCATGCTGAGTACTGGAAAGTTTCTGTTTATATACTGTATTTTACATACATATTCATCGATTGTCCCAGAATATGATAATAATTTCCCTGAAATCATTAACATATTCCCCACCCCCCACTTTACGCCTGTGTTCTTCTGCCCTGGGGCTCTCTCTGGTGGTCTCTGGTGGTCAAAGACCCCAATGTTCCAAGTGACCTGGCTGAGTTGGCGGGGCACAGGGTCTGGTGAACTTGAAATTCTCCTTGTTACACAATGGACATTGTGCAGTTCCATAGGCCAGTAGATTTTGGAGACCAAGATTGTGTTATCTCACCAGGTGTAGACAGTTTATCATCTGGTAACAGTGGCTGCTCTGGATACTCTGGGACTGCCATTGCTGCTGTGGTGACATGGCGGCAGGTGGTGGCTTCAGTCTTTCTTCTGTTCACATCAAGGCCTGTCAATGAACCCAGCTCTTCCAGGACTTATTTTGTGTTTGGAAATATGCCAGGAGTAAGAGGAGGGAGTGGTACCCATCTGTGTTTCTTTTCAGAACATTTTTATGACCCAGAGCAATCTGCAGTAGAGTCCAGTTTTCTCTTCCACTGTGACTTGTTGCTGTTGCTCTGAGGTAGCTCATGCTCCTAAAGCTCCCCAAAAAGAGGTGTGGAGTGAGCAACCCACTTGAAACTATGCTTGGCAGGTCTGACTTGTCCAGAGCGTTGGTTCTTGAGGTAAGATCAGTTATATTTTTACTTAAGTAAACCAGTGAGGGAGAAGTATCTAGCTTTCTGTATTCTTTTAAAATATTCTGCACTTATATCATAAATGTCTATAATTGATGTAACAAGATAATTAATTGAAATAAGTATTTCTTGACCTGTGCCTTAAAGATGTCAAGAGGCTATTTTGAAGGCTGCTATTTCACAGCAGCTGACACAAACACATTGATGCTAACTTCTGGTAAGTCTGTGGTACACTGTAATCATATGCACAGCTTCACTTCGAACTAATTGTGTTTATAGTTGCTGTCAGCCCAAATTCAGATTCTTCCATTTTAGTACAGTACATGCCTGTCTTCCATTTTCAGTAGCGTAATAAAAAACTGCTTCTAATATTTTAACAAAAAATATTTCTATCAAAAACTTTCAAGATGCTTCCTCTGTATTTTTGCATTTTGACTGGTTATAAATTAGACTTTCTAGCAGTGCAGTCTACCTTGTCCTAAGTACTTTTGTAAAGGTAAAATCTTGGATGCCAGAACATTTTCTTGATCATATGCAATTTTTTAATTATCAGAGACAAAGTTATTTCTAAATTCTAACTGAAAATGGAAGATTTATAGGTATTAAATTTGAGCTCATTTAGTAATTCTCAGCCATCCTATTATGATATGCATTCGAGAGGGACAGAAGGAGAGCAGTACTTCAGCAGTAGGAAAGATTTTTCTATTTAGAATAAAGCAAGGCCTGCCTTTTGTGACTGACTTTTGTGGAAATGTATGTGGTTTTTAGTCTCTTTGTCCTTATAGAAGTAATTTTGTCCTTGTACAGTAAGTCATACAACAAATATGCCCATGCTGAATGCAATAGAAGTAGGAATTTACAATGATTCTATTTGGACCTTTGACAAATATTCATTACACATGAATCTAGATATACAAGAGGCATGTTCAAGGGGAAGATGACACTGAACTGCAGTGATGTATTACCTATGTTCACCAACGATGATGTAATGCTATTAAATAATGCTAAATTATTGCCATTAGGTAGTCAACTTAAATCACCCTTCATTGGAATGTGTTTTGATAAATGTGCTGGACTAACAAGGATTGCATTCAGATATGGGAAGAGGTGCTGTTGGTTCCAGTGTTGCTACTTTAGGCTGTCCTGGTAGTTTCAGGCACAGGAAGGGAAGTAAAGATACCAGCAAAGCTTCTGCAGAGGAAGTGAGGGAGGAAGTCAACAATGACCATTTTAGAATTGAATACTGGACCTCTATCAGTAGATGACTCAATATCAATAGCTGATGAAAGTAATATGAACATTACTACCAGTGTGTCTGGATGCTGGTGGTCTTGTATTGGCAGAACACCTAATTAAGATGGAAGGGTTGAGGTGGAGTTGAACTTCCTCTCAGTCCGTGATGAATCAGTTCATATAAAAAGGAAAGTAGCAGCTTGTAGCATTAAACTTGAAGGCAGACAGAATGCAGTGTGAAAGTAATAATATATTTCAGCTTAAATTTTTTACTGGCATTTAAATCACTTAACAAGAGGAAGTGTGGATATATATAATCTCAAGGGTTATTAAAGAAAATGTAAAAGCAGTAAAATGCATAAATTTATGAATGAAACTATAGCAAGAAAAGTGTAGGAGTGCTGTAATGTCGAGGGAGAGTGGACAGTATGAGGGGATTTAAATTTTTTTTTTTTTATTATTGGAGGAATTAAGGAGAGTTGCTGATTAAGTCACGGTGGGCGGGGACTGTTTCATTGTGTGGTGGTATAATGCAGTAGGTTAGTGCTATTCTCAGATAAGAGATTTATCTGTAACCGTCTTTTTGTCTAAGGCCTGGCTATTTTTGCTTCTACAGAAAGTGTGGTTTTTTATGCCTTTTCTGTGTTTAAAAGCGTATGTACTATGGAAAGAATAATTGGAGTTCTAGACAGTCTGCTTGCCTTAATTCCAGTATTTTTTGAAAACTGTGCTACCTTCAAGGCTTCTATTGGGGGTAAGGATGGGAGGAGGGATCATTCCTGCATCACACTTGCTCACAATTTCATTGTCAATTTTGAAAGTGTTTACTGCCTAATTTCGCTTTTCAACAGGCACACCCAACATTATTTTAAATATTTCTTGATGTAATCATGCAGGAAAAGTAATAAAATATTGAGGGAATTCTTACAGTGGTGATACTGACCATAATACTGAGTAAATCCACTCTGCTTTCTTGTCAGTCAGGCAAAATGACACGTTTCAAGGAAGGGCTTAGTACAAGATTATGTTGTTGAGTACAGTAGGATTGGATCTCCTCTAGCCTCTGTATCAAGATACCGTAGACTTTCTTTCAGATGTCTGAGCAAGATAAAAAGAGAGTAAAATATAGATTACTGTAAAGGAAAAGTAAAGGTGGCTGTTAGAATGCCCTGCACATGGTAAGGTACAGACAACATTAGTTCTCCATGTTTTGGATCTGGTGCACGTTTACAACAAAAATTAAATACAAACATTAATAATAGCACTTATTTCTCATATATCTTTCTCCTCCTAGACTAAATTGTCTTGTTATTTATACCTTTTTGGCTTGGGATCCAAACTTAAACAAAACAACGTTAATTTGTGTACTAAATGCAAATGATTGCTTTCCGTTTTTCTTCTTGGGAAGCTCAAGTGGGATTCATCCGAAATGAAAATTAGCGCAGTCTGGGAAGGGCCTAGTGTCTGACAGTCTGGATTTTGAGACTGGTTTTAACCCCCTGTGTCCTAGTGCTGGCCAGGACAGAGTTAATTTTTTTTTATGATACCAGGTGTGGTGATGTGTGCTGTAGTCCCGACTGCTGGGGAGGCTGAGCTGGCTGGATGGCTGAGCTCAGGAGTTCTGGGCTGCCATGTGCTGTGTTGAGTGGCATGGCCAAGACCCCAGTGTTACTCATTACCATCTTACCTCATTGCTGGGGAGGTGAGGGATAGGGTCTCTTTTTCTTGCTACCGAGAACAAAAGGATTTCTTCCTAGTCCTGGAGAAAGTGTGGCGGGCAGAGGGTCTGTCCACCATTGTTTTTCATTGTCCTGGACTTGGTGAGCATTTTTGCATGTAAATAACCCTCTCTTTGTACAGTTTTGTATTTAGTGTTGTTGCTGTTGCTGTTGTCTTATCTCATTGCTGTTTCCAGTAAATGTCCTTATCTCCTTCATCTCTGCCTTTTGTTCATGCCACCAGAATGGGAAGAGAAGTTGGGGAATACCATTCCTAAACCACAGCACCCTATGAGAAAGTGCACTTCTTAACCACAGAGTGATGATTTTCCCCAGTTTTAGAACAAACTTTAATAGAACAAACCTTTTTATTTCTTGAATTCTCTGTTATTTTAAAGAGAAGGGGAAGACTTAGTGCTTTTCAAATATTGGTTCCTATGATGATAAAATGCCCTAATATTATGCTACAGTGATGAAGTTGAAAATTGTTTAACGTAATTTTCCTGATAGCTTCCAGAGCAGATTAATATAGAGTTTCTAAAAGAGTTGTGTGTTGTAGGTTTTGTTGCCGGTTTGGACGGGTGGGACGGATGGAGACGAGAGATCTCTGAAGTCAGGTCTTAGAGCATGAGGTTTATTGCTAAGGGCATGGGTACAGGGGACCTGCTTGGAGCTGCAGCTTCAGCTCGAAGCAGGTCATAGAAGTGAGAGAGCAAGCAAGAGAGAACGAGAGAAGTAGAATGTAGAAGAGTAACTAGAAGAGAAGTGGAAGAAGAAGTGAAGTGACCGCGGTTCCCATTTACAATACAATAAATCATCTTCTGTGCTGAATATTCTAATTTTCATTAACCAATCTGGTATGGGCCACAAATCCTATAACATTTACATACAGCCTATAAGAATCATTGCATTACCATACGGAATTATATTTTAAACTCTAAAATCTACTTTTGGACCCTCTGCCAAGTTGGCAGGGTCTGCTCTGACTCTTGCACATGTCTGCAAGCAGAGGGTATTGTTTAATCAAAGGGAGGATTACCTTCAGTTTGCCATACCATTGTTTTCCAGTTGTTCAGTAACTGGGGTTTGGTAACTCAAAGCTTGTTTTCATTTCAATGTCGCTTATAGTTTCCATATTCTCAGCATCTTTTGCCAGGTAATCATATTTATAAGGCTTTCCTATTTCATCTTCCCCAACAGTGTGTATTGTATGTCTGCTTGACAGAATAGGTATTGCTGAAGCATTTTGTTGGTGGCTTGTTTGGAGCTGTCTGGATGTTGCTGGAAGTCTGGAAGCCTTCTTGCAGTTTCATTACAGTGTTTGTAGTCTGTGTTCTAGCCTGACAGATTGTTGTAATCAGGGATCCCAGCACTAGGAAATGTTTGGTTTCACTCTTCTGTGAGAACTTCCATCTTACCAGTGTCTGAGGAAAAAAAGGAAGGAAAGAAAAGGCTATATAGACCTCTTCTGATGTAGAAAGCATTAAAGAAGTAAAACATAGCTATTTAAATGGAAGGTTTGTATGACTTAGTTTTTTGCATTCGCTTTTTAATTCTCTTTTTCCTGTCCAGATGAGAAGGAATTAACCTTTTGAGGTGATGGATATAAAGTTCTCTCTGACTGCATATGTCACTGGTATATTTCAGGGTTGGCATCAATGGAATATCAAAGATGTGTATATTGCAATCAATGCCTTAAGCTTTTTATGAAACTCTTTTAGTTGAGGGTGATGGGAGCCTATGCAAAAAGGAACCAGAATTTGATAGAAACAAGGAGAGAGAGCAGATGGGAAATTGATTCAGGTTTTCCAGTTCTGGGAAATGTTATCCTAGATAATTGGGCAAGAAACCACAGCTTTGTTGTACATTTTTCTTCTAGTCTTGGGCAGGCTGTTAGCAAATTAGGTGAAAAAATGTTTATGGGTTCCACTTTACCAGTGTAGCAAAGAACAATAGCACATTTGGAAGATGAATTGGAAAGTGTTAAAAGACTATATTGTGCTGCTGCTTGGGAACTTCTAGGTTCCAGTACAGTCACTTCCCAGAGACCTCAGCAGCTCTCTGTGGATCTACTGTTAAAATAAGGTTATGAAGCTAAGGCTTTTGATTTTTTGGCAAACCTGTGCTGAATTGCCAGGGTACAAATCTTGTATCAGTGTTCATGCACACACCCACTGCATAACTGTCTGAGATGACCAGATTAATGAGGTGGGGACTAGAAATTTCAGGAGAGAAATGCTTAGGCCATGTGGTTTGGACATGTTTTTCATTTGATCTGTTCAGTCAAGATTTGCATTGTGTTTTTGAAATGAGATTTGATTAAAAAGTCTTCTGAATTGCTGCTTTGCATCAGCTTGTTGGTCTTCTAAGAGAAGTCAGTTGCTTTAGTAATGTGATTGCCTCACTTTTGCATAGTTTTCAGAGATAAGTAAGAACTTAGGTGGACATACTGCCAAGACCAGTATACAGCCTGTTGTCCTGTTTCTTGACAGCAGCTAGAAAGTAAGCAGAAATTAACAGTTTTGATACATGCTTGTCATCTCAGTATAATTCCCTGAATATTCTCCTTGTTGCTAGTTTGTAGCTCAGGCTTCATGAGCTGGAGATGTGGTCTGCCTGATTAGTACCTGTGGGGAGACAGTCCAGACTGAGTGGCATCAGAGTGTGATGGGGAGTGTGACTCTCTGTGGCCCTGGGCTCGCGGTTTCCTGCACACAGTGAAGTGACATCACTGAGCAGAGAGCACGGGCACTGAGAGACCCATGTGAGCGCTTCTAAGGAATGGCTGGCCTGCACCTTGGTGACCTCCCGTTACTTGGGACACTGGATAAAGATTCTTGGGAATTGAATGATACAGTAGGTAGATTATGAGGAATTTTGGAACAGAAGCAGAATAGTCCTCACCCCAAATGGTGTAATCATCCACATGGTAAGTGTCTTCTTCCAAGAAATGTGGCTTTGTCCCTCAGACTCAGGACCTTATTCCTTCAAGTGGTAAATAGAGGAATATTTCTTAATACATTTTTTTAGTTTTCCTTTTTGACTAGCTTTCAGAGTTTAAGTTTCTTTTGGTTCAGACCTAGCATTCTGGATGTTTGCATCTGTTGTTGCTTTAAATATGTTTCTATTTAGGAAAAAGGTACAGTTGTGAGAACAGTGAAAAAATTAATTTGCCTTGTATCTTGGGGAAGAATGGTGTGAAGGACTAGCAAGTGAATAGCAGGAATTCTTTGGGAAGGAGCTCTGGTCAGGGCTGCAGTGAAAGATGTTTTACCGTGACAAGAGTGTTACAGTAAACTGTCCATTGCATTGCCTCATCTGCAACATCTCATATTTTAACTCACTCTTTCTTAACTTGACAGGCAAATATTTGCTTCCTAGTGCAACTGGACAGCAGCTGTGGCAACCTACAGAAACCACTAATCTTGTTCGGATGCGCTACCAAACACTTGGACAGTCAGCACCTTCACTCACTGCTAGTTTGGTGAGTAATTTTTTTCAATGCTAGAAAGGTACCAAAAAAATTGTATCTCTGTATCTGTTGGTGGGAGGATGGGGATAAAACCAGAGTCTATTTCCAGACCAATCTCTCCGCCTTAAGCTGCTTTTTTAAAGTACCTAATGCATGCTTGCACACTGCATTACTTATTATGTTGAGTGCAGCTGAATAACATTTATGGTAGCAGTAACTCTGAATTGGGTTACTGGATTTTGCATAAAGCCTGAGTTGAATGTTGCATTAATATAGCTGTTTGCATTTAAATGGTTTTTTTCCTTAGAAAAAAGGCATGCAATAGAAGGCAGGTGTCCTTTCTCCTGAGCATTCTTTTCTATCAGTGTCTGCTTCCACTTCCTGAAGTACTTTGTCCTCATGAGGACATAGACGTATGGAGCATGAGTTTAATTGAGTCTTTTGGATAAAACGATAAGGGAAGAGGAAGGGGCAGAGATGCATCACACACTTGAACTTTTTGCTTTTTGTTGTCAAGCATCCATTTTACTGTTTTGTGTTTCTGTATATGAATAGTTTAAGAAGTGTTGAAATTTAATGCAGGGCCCTGCATATTAGCCTATACTTTTCTTCAAAGAGTTACAGTAATATATTTCTTGTTTAAAGAAAGAAAATAATTATTAATGCTTTGCCTCCCTCCTCTCCTGCCTTTTGGCTGGCCATTAAAACCTTGTTGATCCATATCTGCTTTCTAGGGGAAGCTTATTTTGTGATTTGTTTTGGATTTTTTGGAACACGATATTCAGGTTGAAGTTATAGTCAGCCAATGTTGAACAGATATCCCCATGGCACCATGATATTTTTCATATCATATTGATGGGTAGATGGCTCCATGATCTGTCTGAAGTAGTATTTCACTTCAAATGCAACAAATCCTCACGTATAAATCGTGGCTTCTGCCTGGTGGTGGTGCTGTTTGTGGCTCTTTAGGGCAGATATGGCTTTTTGGACTCCACACTTACTACAAGCACTTGACTGTATTGGAAGTTCTATGCTTTGAACCCTAATATTTTTCAGGGAACTAAGTGTCAACCTATTTATTTTGTTAATTGTGAATGAAGTATTTGGATTATGTATAATTGAAATGAAAAAGAAAGTAGATAATGGTCAGAAATTAATTTAAGTTGCATTGAGCCCACATTTTTTCTTCTTTCTATATTTGTGAATAAAAAAATGAATCGTTCCAAATTAACTAAATTTAAAACCAGCTGTGTTGCTGTTTGATGCTCTGTTTCTGTTTGCACAACTATTAGGTGGCATGCTGATAGCAATATTGTGCTTTTGTTTTGCTGTGATGCTGCAACTATAGGAAGAAGAAGATGCAGCACCATTTTGACAAAAAGTACTTTAAACGGTCATAAAATGACAGACTAATGAAAAATTCAGTGAGCCTTGCTTCCTTAAGGGCCTTTCACTCATCACCTGTATAGTTTTATGGCATATCTGTCTGCCACAGTCTTCTTCCTTCCTGTCTCTCCGCGTCTTTTATCAGTGTCTGACTGCAGTTTCTTTCATGCTGGTGCAAAAGCAGGCGAGAGCCATCTAAGCAAATCTGAGCAGACTGTGCACAGGGTGGAGATGTGGGTTCCTCAGAAGTATTTATTTCTTATCTGGACCTGCTGATCAGACTTGCCTCCTAAGGAGGTTAATGTTAGTGTCACATAGGCAGAGCTCTTCCCAAGCCTCGTTTGACAAATACTTTGCTGTCAGGCTTTTGAAGGACTCTGGTCTTTGCTTTAAAGGGGTCATAAGTTAGGGATCACTCCCCCTCCTTGCATATTTTTCTTTTCCCCTTGATTCCGTGATTTGGCAGAGTTAAATTTGGGAGGCCTATTGTTAGATTCTAATAATTGGAGCTTTTAATCATATTTAGGAAAGAGTTTACCCTTATGTAGAAGAGATTTGTATGAAGAATTTTCATGTAGCTGTTCACAGTCTGAGTTGAAATTACTTTAAATGTATTGTCTCACTCATCTGAAAAATGATTAGCCTGTTATTAATTCTTTTGCTAGGACTGATGATTCTCGCTTGGGTTGATACTCAGCTTACATGGATCTGACTGAGCAGTGATTATGAGCCAATATAGACAAGTGTACAGGTCAAAGATACATGCTAGTGTTTAGTGCAATTGCAAACAGGGTACAAAAGACACAATTTTTTTCCTTGTTCTGTCAATAATTCATTAAAAATTCACAAAATCTCTTACTGGTTCACAGGTGTAAAAGCTTTCTGTGGGAAATGATAGATTTTTTTTTACAGAATATTGATTAAAAATGGGCTGCAGGTGTTACTTTAGGTAGAGTTCAATAGCTATGCATGATTCACTCCTGTAGTATGGGCAGTTGGACTATAAATTAAAAATACAATTTCCATGTAGACCCACAGAACTGGGTTAAAGATATATAGGGGAAGGCTGATTTTGTGATGAATGGGCAGTGTATTGGATTTGATGGGGGCCCTTAATTCACAGAATCACAGAATAATATGAGTTGGAAAGGACCCAGAAGGATCATGAAGTCCAACTCTTGGCCCTGCAGAGGACAACCCCATAAATCACACCATGTGTCTGAGAGCATTGTCCAAATGCTTCTTGAGCTTCGTCAGGCTGGTGCTGTGACCATTTCCCTGGGGAGCCTGTTCCAATGCCCAGACACCCTCTGGGCGAAGAACCTTTTCCTGATATCCAACCTAAACCTCCCCTGTTACAACTTCATGCCATTTCCTTGGGTCCTGTCACTGGGCACCACAGAGAAGAGATCAGTGTTTGCCCCTCCTTTTCCCCTCATGAGGAGGTTGTAACTGCAATGAGGTCTCCCCACAGTTCAGAGGCAGCTATGAGATAGTCGTGTTACTCTTCAGTTTCTGTCATGAGCGTTTTGAACTGTCCATGACAGACAGATTCTATGGTGGAGTCTGCACAGGGAATTAATGCAGACTTAAAAACATTACGAAAATGATGCAGAATATCTTCAACGTTGAATAGAAAGGGAAAGTTGAGGAGTAGTTCTGCTTTAGGATGTTTTTATGGGTCATGTTGGTCTGGTCAGTCTCTTCCTCTCCGCAGTCAGTAAGATGTAGCCTGGAAGGCAACTCAGTGTGTTGCAGTGCTGAGTTTTGCAGGAGTAGGGAAACTGTGGTGGAGTTAGTTCATCTGACTCCTTGCACTGTAGGCTGACAGTCATCTTACTTGACTTCAGGCATCTTTTCGGGGTAGGATGGATTGGGAGTTAACTTGGTGTTGCTGCCTCATTCAATGTTCGAAGTTTAGGAGTCATTCTCCTGTTCTCTACCAGTCCCCTGCCACTCCACAAGTACTTTCAAATACCATTTGTAAACTTACTGGTTTGGCTTTTCCATTAATTACTCTCAGCAGAATTTTTGGAAAATACTTCAAAATAAATTGAAATAAAGCCAATTTTTAAAATTTTTCATTGTAATGAGCTGATATGCTTAAAATTACGGTAACAGGTCTGAAACTGAGCAATTACTTACTGTTTTATATGCAGAAAGGTATTTTGTGTGACACAGATTGAATGAAATTCTTGCTTTAACATTTTCTAGTTATCTACATATATAAAAAGAATGGAAACCTAAACTAAAGTCTCTTTATGATACATAATGTGTAGATGAAAGGAAAAGAATTTGTCCAAATTAATTGGGTAAAATTTCTTCTGATTTGGCTTTGTCATGGTTTAGTGTCAAACTCCTGTTATGGGTTTTATTGATTTATTGCTTGTTTGGCTTTATGGTGTTTTTTTTCCTAATGAAAAAAAAGTAATCTCTTACTTTAAGGAGCGGGAAGTCTTTCATTTTGTTTATCTGTTTATATAAATAAAAAAACCCCTCTGTGCCACAAGAAGGATTTCTCACAGTCCAGAAAGCTTCCTGACATGGCATATTTCATTACTACTTTATGGTAACTTGCTCTGTGAAATATTCACATAATAAAAATACACTATAAACAAGATCCTCAAATGAAATGTGTATTGTAATACACTTAGCTTTTAAATTCAGTCAAGACTGGATGTGTGATTTCAGCTTTATGGCAAGTATTGAGCTTAGGTTGGTTATTCCTTCTGTTGCATGAGATGAGTATACAGCATGAAGTAAATCTCTGAGAGGCATGTTGTTTCTTCTTGGAAATGTGAAATGTGTCAGTGAAATGACTAAATTTTTACTTAGTTTAATAATGGATCATCTTTTAGTTCTTGGAAATAGCTTCTGGTAATATCAAAACTAGAAAAGAAGTGAACATCAAAACCGGCCTTTGTGAATGGCTCTCACGCCCTTTCCTGCTAAGCAGTGAAGGGATGTTTTGTCTAGGTATGACTGGAAACATGTGCTACTTTTTAGCATACTACTTTATTTTTTACAGGATTTAACTCTTGATTTCTTCCCCCTCCAAACCACTTATTCCCCTCGAAACTGCCTTCCCCAAAACGACAGAAGACTGAATTTGCAAACATCTGTACTTTGGTTGCTTTTTATTGCCATTTTATCAGTGTTAATTTGTAAGAATGGTCTTAAAAAAACGGGAGGGGGCTAATTATATAAGGTACTGGTTTGTAAGTTGGATTGCTGAAAGGAAAAAACATAAGAAATGTTCAGTGTCTATGAAAAGCAGTTCTACTTCTTCAGCAAGAGCTTTGCCTCTTCCTTTCTTTTAAATAGTATAGTACTGAAAATGAGTAAGTGTCTTTGTTAAATATGCCATTAACTTCAGCTAAATTGACATAATGTTGACAGTTATTATGAGAACTGTTTCAAAACTAATTATGCTAATTAGAACTTAACTACCAGTAATTGCATGTATTCAGACAGCACACCAACACCCTTTTGTGTGTTTTATTCCCCAGATGTAAGACAGCCATTTGTTGTCTGAGAAGCTGCAAAATTACAGCATAGATAATAAATGATTGCGAACAAATAAAATACATTCTTTAGAAGCACTAATTGGTTAGATAAGCGAATGACAGTATCAATTGTGCTTAGCCAACCCACATAATTTAAAAAGGTCTTTATTTAAATGTTTTGTTTTGGAATTGTAGGAAATTTTTCAAATGATTAATTGTCCATGTTCAATTTTATCTAATGAATATCAGGTGTAGTTGAATTTATTTTTGAGTAAACTTCATTGAAAGCAAGAGGAACCTGCATGTGAAACTTGGGTTGC
Source organism: Aleadryas rufinucha (assembly GCA_013397815.1). Lineage (NCBI taxonomy): Eukaryota > Metazoa > Chordata > Aves > Passeriformes > Aleadryas > Aleadryas rufinucha. The sequence continues at coordinate 555,325 of VZTH01016957.1, forward strand.
TTTAAGTTTTAGCTCTTTATGTCCGGGGATTCAGGTTTTCAGTGCTTAAATGTGAGCAGCTAATTAATGCTCTGAAAGTTTACGCAGAGCAAGTACCAGGATGCACTTGTGAGAAGCACAAAAACTATATAATAGAAATTGACAAAGTAGCTAATCTTGGCTTGTTATCTCGAATCTCCCCAAAATAGTTATCTAGACTTCAGAAACACTGAGTCTGAATTGAGGACATTGCTTGAATACTAAACCACTGTATAAAGTGGAAAACCATATTCTTGTTTAACTTAAAATGAGCTTAACATCTAATTACTGAAAATCTTTTTAAAATGTGATATTTTTATTCCTGTGAAATGCTAAAATTGTCAAGTAATGATAGCAGGTTTTCTGTGCTTCAATTGCTTCTAGCTTTTAAGACTAGAGAGTTGTTCTTCCTTGTGTATTTTATTTCATTAATTCCTTATCCATGAATATGTATTTGTATTCATATTTCTTTGTCTGTATTTGCCTTTTAACAAATACTTAATGGCAGTTCTAATCCAGTAGAATTAGATCTAATAATAGATAGATTTAATTTAGTAGTAGGAAAAGGGAGGTGAACATCCATCTTCGTAGACATGCCTATATGTTCCGTATTTGTACACAGCAAAAGGCTGGAGTAGACATTGTCCAGAGCTGTGAAACTGTAATACTTTGACAAGCTGATGCAAGAAGTTGGTGACTGGGTGCTCTCTTTCATAAATATAAATATATCTCTATTTGTCTCTATCACTGTTTTCAAAATAGTCATGGCATACTTGAATTTAAAACAAAACTGTAGATTCAGTTGCTTGACAGAATTTTAGATATTGACTCCTTTCCTAAGTCATCTTTTTAAAACTAGTGGCTTTATTAATTTTTACACTTTTCTTGCTCATTTTTGGATATGGGAAAAATAAAGACATGGTGATGGCTGGGGTTAACATTTCTCCCAGAGAGAGCTTGTGATTTCTCAGAATTGAGAACACAGCTTGTGCTGTGAATTATCATTAGTTAAAGAATAATGGAAAAAGTAGGTAAAGTAATCGTCACTCAGAGAAGACTAACTTACGTTAAAAAGCCCTGTGAGCATATGCAGTCTGTTTTTCAAAAATACCCACTTTGTGGTGAAGTAGGTCACTTCCCATCAGCCTCAGTTAGCTTCCAGCTGTCAGGATGTACCGAGCATGAGAGAGAACTGAAAGGAGATACTGCACAGTTTATTAGAGCTGAATGTAGGTATAACCCTCTTCTGTATCCTATTAATGGTACAGAATGAGTAGAGATCAAATGCATGTAGGAGCTAAGCAATGCATCTCTGTTTTGCATGATGCTTATGTTTTTCCAGATGTCCCATGTAATAGTCTTCTCCCTTCATGACAGACTTACCCTGAACAGTGTAAAGGCTCACTAGGACCAGTTCCTAGTTCTAGATAATCAAGAATCTAGGGCTGTTAAAATAGCTTCCTTTAGGCTGTTAAAATTTTTGTTGGCTGAGGATATCTTTGTTCTTCTAGATTTTTGTTTGGTTTGTAGGACCCACATGGTCAAGATCAGTAAGCTAGGTTAAATGTGGTGCTTCACCTCTGAAACAGAAGCTTCTGACTGTGTTAGGAGTGGCTCTGAATAAGGGCTTACTCTTGTCTGCTGTGACATTTGAGTTGTCTGTCTGTGGTGGTAGTGGTGCTTATCTGGAACTGTCATCTAGAATTGTGTTGTCAGTATCACTCAAAAAGTGGGAAAGTGTTACAAAAGTGAGGCCGTGAACTTTTCACCCGGGTAGAATTGGCCACGTGAAAAACAATGGAGTGGTGATGTTTGGCAGTAAACTGTATGACCAGAAGAAATCAATGTGTAATCATTTATAGTGTTTGAAGTTTAGATGCCTTTCTGGGAATAAAACTTTCTCAGCTTGTTACTGGACTTCACTTAGAGGATAACTGCATAAAATTACAATCTGTGATTAACAAGGGATAAAACTCGGGAATATAGTGATGGACTTCCTTGGCCTAGGTCAAAAGCTTTTGCAACTCCTTAAAAGATTTATAGGTGTGGAAATGGAAGGGGGATAAAGAGGTTAGAAAGGACATGAAGAGCAGGAAAAAACTGGAAAAATGACTGACATTTGGAAGAATGTAGTAAAATTTAACCATAATGCTGTCTCCTGTTCCCCCGGTCACAAAAAGCAGACTACTGTGAATCCACTGTCTATCAGTTAACATATTAATTGAAACACTGATTCATCTGTAGTTTTTAACATTTAATGAGAAAATAGTAAATAATAAGTTTCAAGGAGATTCTCCTTTGCTTGAGGAGTGTGTGCTCATGTACAAATGTAATTTGGTTGGTCTGATTTCCAGTCTCAGAAGTATGTAATGAAAGTTTAAACTAATTTCAATCCCAGCTCTGGCTTTAAAATAAACTGAGATAAAGCGGGCATGGGGAATAACATGGTGAGTGTAGGAAAACTATTGTCTGTACTTCTGTCTGCGTTCAGGATCTGAAGTGAGAGGTGTGGATAACCTCAAAGTGAGTGCTCCCTGTGTGGCGTAGGTGAGTGGTAGTAGGTTAGGGTGTTGCTTGGTGTTCTTATAAGGCAGTTACAATTTCTTTGCAGTGTTAGGAATTTGGTACTCATGCCTAATTAGGATAGGCTGACTAATTTAGAAAAAAAATGCTGTACAGGACAAGATACTGTTCCACTGACTTGAATTTTAATAGTGATACTCTATATGGTCAAGAAACTTAATTTTTAGCTTGATCTCTGCTCTGGAAGTTTCAGTTGACAAAAATGCAAGTACTAAAATTCCTTGAGCTTCCTAGTAAAGTTTGGCCTAAAATGATGGGATTGTTTGGAAGCTGATGAGACATATTCCTTTCTGCTTTTTTTGCTGTGGGGTAGCATCCTTATGTTAAAGGACAACTAAATAGGGCACAATTCTAAATTGAGGAAATAACATTTTTATTTTCCTTCCTGTAAGCCAACATGTTATCATGCCTGTGGTACTTGCAAAGTGACTGTAATGTAGCAGAGGATGGAAGCAGACAGTGTGGAAACAATAGCTCTCATTCCTGAAGCTGAAGTACTCCCATGGTTCTGATGATCGCTGTAACTCTCAAAACAAAGACACTCAAACTGAGTTGAATGACACTGCTGAATTGAAGGCACTGGAGGGGAAATGTAGTTTTTCCAAATCTCTGGTGGGAATGAACATTCCTCCTCGTTGATTTTTTTTTTTAAAGTTCCACAAAGCAAAGGTATCAGCAAGAATTTTTCTGAACATACAGGAGAGTATGTTTGTGTTGGATGGTGCATTGCTACTTCTAATCTCTTATGGTTTTAGGTTTAAAAGCAATTGATGTTTTACTGACCTGAAGCTTTAAGTGAGTTGACTGCCACAGTTGGCTTTGACATGTGCTGCTGGGTATTTGTACCTCTGGTTTTTTTGTCAGACTTTTTTGTAGAATCATGTGAAACCAGATATGTTACTGTAAAACTCACTTTTGTCCTGTGGAGGCAGGTGGGAATGTGGACTTTGATATTTTTTACCATACCTTACCTGTTAGCATTCTTGCAATCTCTTACTTGTTCTGATATACATTGATTTTAATTGTTCTGGCTTCACTGGTGTGATGCAGTCATCATGTTTGTTTCCCTCTTCTGTACCCTGCCACAATGGAGTGATGATTTTTAGCATCAACTCTGTTGTCATCTCAGTAAAGCTAGAAAGCATTGTTTGGTTTTTTTTTTCTTTTATCACAGTATGCCCAATTGTGATGCATATATCTATATCTAGTTCTATCAGATTTTTAATAAAGCAATAGTACAGTAAGATCATTGCATCTATTAAGGATTTCTTTCTTGGTGTTGTGGAGATTAAGAAACTAGTGCTCAAGTGCTCAAGTTGACCTAATGTCAGTTGAGTAAAAGGCATAATAATCAGCAGGAGATTGGTTAACTGCTACTCTCTCATGAATATATTTAACCTCATGATCAGTGTGGAATATCTGCAATTATGTGGTACAGTGGAAGATACTCAGTATTTGGTCAGTTAAATTCAGAAGTGATGGTTGGCTTTGTAATGCATGGAATAATTTCATAGTAATAATATACACTTGGCTGATCACAGATTCCTTTTTCTATCTGTTAGGCTGTCTATTTCAGCGAGGATGAAGGTAGTAAGAAAGTTGAATTATGAGGTTGCCTGCTGTAAATGAGGGAGAAAAAATAGTGAGTTCAAGTTAAGTAAGAGAACTAGCCTACATCTGAAGTGGAGTTGGATCTCAGTGTATTTTATTATTCTCATAAAAACTTTCCAGTAAAAGCATATCCTGAACAAACTTTCCTAGCATGATGCTGTTTTTCCAGAAACCTGTAACTGTGAAAAATGTTTTTGGAATGCTTGTTATATGTCCTCTACCTATTAAATACGGGATTGCAACTAGTGATCTTTAGGAGAACATTGCCTTTTATTCCAGACTTCCTTACTTTGTTGATTTGCAATGGAACTTCCGTCCATAGGGAGTCAAGACTTCAGCAAGGTAAACTACCTTTTGAATTAATTTGGATGTTGAAAGGCTTAACTATTGCTCTCTAATGAAGGAGGGTGTTTTTGTGAAGCAGCTGGACCATGTGTAGTGGAAAGTATTGAATCTTACAGTGGAAGAAACAGCCAAAACACATTAAGAAGAATTATGTGTCCTTAAGAGAAAGTACATTAATGTATTATCTCATTGCATTATTGCAAGTGTTGAGATTAAATGCTTCTAAAAAGAAAATGAGGCATCAAAGTAATGGAGACTAGACGCATCATTGTTCAGAGTGATCTCAAAACAAGAACTTAAACCTTGCCAAAGTTTAATAATTGTGGGTGAAATGGAGCTTGCCATTGAGAATCAAACTTCTAAATGTCTAACAGGGATTTTTCAGAATGTAATTGCTATTCCTGTTTTGCCATGAGAATTTTGTAAGAATTTGTTTCCTTTTCCACATACAGAATGTGAAATATTCCACTGAGCTGACTGTTAGAAAAGCTTCAACTCAGAGGGGTTTTACTTATTCTCTGAAAACATAGCTAGATGTGTGGCACTTCAAATTCTGAGATTAAAAATGGCATAGCTCCTGTATGTTTGATGTCAGGCTTTTTTTGGGGAGATATTGAGACAAATAGTTCAGCAACTTTTTCAAAAAAGGAAGAATATTTTGGTATGTGTATCTCAGTTCTTGTTGAAAGGAGACCCATGAGAGATACAGACTGTACTTATGATGTGCCTGTCTGTTCAGAAAGAAATTTCTTTAATGCTATTGTGTAATTATGGAAAACTTAGAAAATTGGAGGGCTGACTGCCTGGTTTGAGTCGATGATCTATGCCTTTGATGGAGTAAGAAACATAGTATTTGATGGAAAAGGCAAAATGGATGAAGCTGGCATATCTGTTGTGAGTCGTCTTCTTGTACATGTTCTGTCACTAAAAGAGAAGTTTACTTATTTAAAACTTATTTGAAAAATTGGTTTGCTTCTGCAACAGTTATTTTTCTTCTGATATTTTCATGACTGGTTTATTACCTAAGATAATGAATTAGCCCTCCAAATTAGTGGCGAACCCAGAAACAAATTTGTGCAAGTAGGATTTTGTCCGGCAGGTGGCATGAAGACCCAGTGTGTACCTATGCTCTTCATGGAGTGTGGCCATGCCTGCATGTGTAATTGTGACTGTTGGCAAGGTACATGTGCTTTCATGGGAAAAAGTAGTTTATTTTCAAGAACCTTAAAATATAATTAACAGAATCAGTAATATTTTCTTTTATTAAGAAACAGCAGCAATCAGCCCTACTTCCGTAAGCGTAATAAATTGTTGCGTCTGTCTGCTAACCTGTGGTTTGCCACTTGTATAGGTTTATCAGCTCCAGAAAAAGAGAATTAAGAGTTTTGCTAACTGAGGAACCTTGCATTTTCCCTGCTTTTGATCTGTATTCTGAGTAATATACAGTGAGAATAATAAACTATGTCTTAATGCACTGCTGGACCTGGTAGTTGGAGTGCATCTTGGACACACAGCAAGCCAGCCTGGCTTATCTGAATGTGTGGTTGTGTAATGTGGTAAAGTGGATCACAAATTCCTTAGTGCTCTGTGAATCCATGCAGTGATTATTGCCTGAAAGTCTTTACTATTGAAGCACAGAAGAGATGTAAATGGAGTAATGCACTTTTCTCTGTGTGTGAAATTGTAGGATTGTAATACTGAAGGAAAACAGAGGAAAAAACTGGTGAGAACTCACGATTTTATTGTCAGGCAAGCAATGCCTTCTCAGTGCTGTAGCTGGGGACTCAGAGGTGCTTTGAAAGCTTTCAGCTGGTGGAGCATGTCTGTTTTTTTCTGAGAAGTGGTAGTTATGTTGCACCCTGAAAGGGAGCTGTTGATTTTACATGAAGCACTTATTCCATACTTCTTCTAAGCCCTTAGAAGGGACATTAGGCAAATGTATACAGGAGCATAAATGGCTATATAGATGAAATACTGTAGCCTTTCCACTTTGAATAATAAAATAAGTATTGCTCTCAGTGTCTAAAATTGTATATGAATTACTGTGCCTAGTTAGTAGTTAATGATGATGTTGTGTATGCAACTTGATTATGTTAAATTCATTAATTTCTCAGCATTTCAGTGTATGTTAATAATTTTTAATAAATTGGCTTTATCAATCTCAATTTTAGACAAGGCAACTTTAGCTCCTAACACTCTGAAGTGTGACAATTACTTTGCCTATTTCTTAAAGTAATGTGCAAGTTCATGTGATATCACTGCATAGCTTCTATGGGTAAATGAAGTCTTGGAAAATAAATCATGAGAACTGAGTGGTGGATTTTCATTACCCCATTCAAGTAGTTTGTGATAAAGCTGGCCTATATTTCCTCACTGACTGAATATCTTAAATACACTTTCCTATTAATACTGAAACAACAACCTTTCCTGTGGTTGTATGAGAAAATTCTTGCAAAATATATTACAGAGCTACAGTTCTAGTGTAGATGTATAGACTAAAAAGGTATCTGCTGTATCGGGTGGGTTTCGGTATCCCTTATCTCAGTGATGGTGTTAAGTGTTGCTCTGTCAATTTTTGCTGCTAATTTTGATGAAACGTCTCATTTCCAGTGCTGTAGCCAATTTCAGTGACAGTTCACAGATAATAGAGCTTCCAGAATTTGAAGGAACAAGGGGCAGATGGATAGAGTTGTTTCTGTAACCTTTTTTCCCTCAGATAATGTTAAAAAACATTTCATTAAAGTAAACTCTTGAGTAGTGTTGCAGCACAGGATGATACTATAAGGTTTTGACTTACTTAAGATAGCTAGATATTGATCTGTATTAAATTCTTTAAAGATAATCTTCATTTTGATTCACTTCCAGAATGATTTTTCAAAGTGATAGAAGAAATATATGCACATCTTCCATCTCCCAGCACCATACATAGCTTTTGCTTTCATGCTTCTGTGACATTATGTGATGATGATCTGGTATACATTAAGATTCTAATGAAATCCCTTTTCCCCACAACATTGTGGAGTGACAATATGGATTGTTTGGTGTGGATATATATGTATGGAACAGTTGAAAACTTCTGGGTGATACAGTTGTTTTTAGAGATTTTGTGTGTGTGTGTATGTAATAGAAAAAAAAAGTATTGTGTCTGCATAGGATGTTTGAAATTCAGTGTAAAATACTGGGGGCAAATTCCTTTAGGAACTGAAACTGATTTCAGAATACTACAGAACAGGAATGTGATCTATATTATTTCTTGATCATATGCAGAGTATGATTGTTTTGGCATGGAACATAAAGTTGGCTCAATTTCTTTTAAGACCATTCAGAAAAATAACCTTGAGCTCCTTGTGGAATTGTAATGTTATCTTCCCTTGACAATTTATTCTTCAAACTACTACAGCAGCACAGAATAACCTGACTGGGAAGGGGGACACAAGGATCATTGAGTCCAACTCCTGGTCCTGTGCAGGACACCCCAAGAGTCACACCATGTGCCTGAGAGCATCCTCCAAATACTTCTTGAACTCTGCCAGGCTTGGTGCTGTGACCACTTCCCTGGGGAGCCTCTTCCAGTGCCCAGCCACCCTCTGGGTGAAGAACCATTTTTTCTAAAATCCAGCCTAAACCTCCCTAACACATCTTCATACCTTTTCCTCAAGACCTTTTTCCTTTTTCTCATGACCTCCTGTCACTGGTCATGAGAGTGAAGAGATTGGTACTTGCCCCGCTGCTTCCTCTTGGGAGGAGGTTGTAGACTTGCCCCTCAAGTCTCGTCTTCTCCAGGCTGAACAGACCAGCTCTGCGAGAGAACAGACCCTTCACCATCTTTGTTGCCCTCCTTTGGACACTCTCCAATAGCTTTATATCTCTGTTATGCTGTGGTGCTCAAAGCTGCCCCCAGCACTGGAGGTGAGGCCGCCCCAGTGCAGAGCAGAGCAGGACAATCCCCTCCCTTGCCCGGCTGGCGATGCTGGGCCTGATGCCCCCCAGGACACGCTTGGCCCTCCTGGCTGCCAGGGCACTGCTGACTCACGTTCAACTTGCCATCGACCAAGACCCCCAGGTCCTTTACTATGGGGCTGCTCTCCATTCAAAACCACAAAAGCAGTGCTTGCAGGAGTTTGTTTCAAAACTGTTATACCTACAGCATCCGAAGGGACATGCTCTGGTATGCTCTAATTGTTCTCTCTTCTTTAATATGCTTAGAGAAAGGCTGCATAAGAATTAATGTTAAATACTTCCAGGTATTTGTAGTTATAGTTTCTCCACTTACCTTGACTTCTGAAATTATGACAGTTGAAATACTTTAATTTTTCTAGTAAGTTAGTTGAACAACTTACCAGTGGACAAAAATACAATGAAAAGCTCCCTTTTTACCTGTGCTGGGGAAAAGTTCCTGTTATTTTGGATTGCAAGTTATCAGAATATAAGATAATTAATTCATTGCTTGTTATCTATTCTAAGCATATGAATTTTCACATTTAGGAAGAAAACAATTATTTTTAAAACTCAGTGATGGTGATTAGATGCTGTAGAATATTTAAGGTATAGGAAATAGCCCTGACAGAGGTAGATTTAGGGGCAGAGTACAAAGGAGTTTTTTCATGGTGTGTAATTAATATGATTTATCATATGCTACCACCATGTGTAGTATGAGAGTGGCAGCCACACATGGGATATGTGTATGCATAAAATTAAATTTAAATTAAATCTGCATTGTAAAACTCTAGTTACATATTCATATATAGTTTTGCATGCTTAGGTTTTATCTGGTTGATTGGCTGATTTCAGTAATTACAGTGATTTCTAAATTTTCTTGGTTTTGTCAATCAATATTATTTTCTAAGTCAAGCTGTATGATTAATGCAGAAAAACTGGCAGTTGAATGAGGATAAAAACTTCCTAAATTTGTGTAATTGTCCTGGAAACTATATTTTACCTTGTTTCTTTGCAGCTTTAAATAAACATGGACTTACGAGTATGTATCTAAATTAATTCTGAAACATCCTTCACATTTAATCAGGTCAAATGCTTCATTTATAGGGGAGAAAAATTTTTGGCAAAATTTGAGGTTGATTACTGTCGTCCTAAAATAATTTTGCCTTCCCGGATGGGGGGGGGGGGGAAAAAATAGTTTCTTTTTCATACACTATACACGTTTTATTTTATTCTTCCATACCATGGTCTTATCTGCCATGGTTTTGATAATGAATATAACTGAAATAATAATCTGAAAATAATAAAAGCCTCCAGAAAAAACCAGCAGGCTTTATGCATTTTTAAACACGAAGATGCAACTTTGGCAATAACTAAAGAGATTAATAAATTGTGAGAAAATTCAGTGGATGCTTTCCTTGTTATATGCAAACCTCTGCTTTTCAGTTCCTTCCAATACAACTGTGTAAAATGCAGCACAAGCCTAGGAAAATGGCACTTCTCGAATTGAGAATGAATGCACTTCTCACTGAAAGGTAGTTTTATACTTTTCTATTTGGGATTCATCTCATCTTCCACTGGAAGGCAGTCTTCTCTTTGTTTCATTCTTCTGCCTTCCAGTATTACTTAAGTAGCTGTACCAATGATCTTGAGCATATTGCAAAACTTGTGATACTTACACTCTCTCTGTAGTTGGATAGTTTCTTCATGCATGTACATTTGTGCTTTCTCTGCCTATAATCCTTTCTGTAAATTGTCCTCCTATAAAATTATAGCTGCTGTCACACTTGAAGTGTTTTGTTAGGCTGTGGGCTTTGTGCATTTATGTCTGTCAGTGACACATTGCTTGACGGTGCAACTTTCTTGTGCTGTTTTTCCAGTAATGACCTGTGAGCTAGATGGCATAGAGTACTTTTAATTCATACATATACAGTTATAATTAGTTAGATAGGCTGAAATATGGTTAGACCAAAGCTAACTACACCTCAGTATTACTTCCTTTAAAGGAACTGATAAATTGAGCATTGAGAGATTTTGTATTTCAGTGATTAAAATATAACTTGTGCAATTATGTATTTAGATTGGGTGTAAAACTGCAAACAGCCTTGCAGCTGAAACCTGCAGTGTGTCATGAGAGACAAATGGTAAGGTTTTGCCTCTGACCCTTGAAACTTGTCAGTCTTTGGTTAATTAATTTTTGCCACCCTTACTGGAAGTGCATAAGAGGAGCATTTAAATTGTCATTAATTTGCCTGTCTCATTTTTGGAAACAGAAACACAGAAGAAGTAGGATGTGAGGACACATGGATGTGAATGATTGGGATAAAGTTTTAAAGTGTTATAAGAAGAAAGAAGATGACATTTTGAAATGGAAAAGGGGAAACAGGAATATTGGGAGGAACCCATAGGAGATAATGTAACATTTTTTCCCTTTGTTTCAAGCAGGTGAGGGATCTAGTCACTTTTCAGTTTAATTCTGTAAAGCAAAAAAGTTTTCACTAGGGCCAGCATGCTGCTTGAAGAGATGTTACTCTTGAAAAATTAATTCAGGAGGAATGAGTAACGTTTGTTACAGAGGAAGTCAGGATGGTCACAAACTCCCTACTGGCCTACAAATTTGTAAATCTATCAGTGTGTTTGGTTTTCCTTGTCTCCCTCTTGTGGAACTGGAGTTTTGGTCAGTATGAGCATCTCCTTTCTTAACTAAAATATAGCTCCAATCCTGTAACTGAAGTCTGTGGTGGCTAAGTTTTAAGCCATTGACCAAATGTGATGGATGCATTTGGAGCTGAAGACATGGAGGGACTGGGAAGGGGAAACATGTTCAGTTAATCTCACTGTGTAGCTCAGATAAAAACTGGTTTTTTAGAATAATACAGTTGGAAGTATCAGACAAATGTAGCTTAATGGGAGTGCTGAAATTACATTTTTTTAATTGTAACAAGTGTAAAACAGTAACGTTAATGCATTTCAGTCATATGAAGAAGAGGTGAGGGTTGGGGGTAGGGAGTACAGCAGCCTTTTCTTTCTCTGTTCTTCAGATAAGCTGTTACTGCTCAGTGTTATCCTTTCTGCAATCCTTTTTTTTTTGTTCTAAATGTCTTTGCTCCTGGCAGGTTTTACTACTATGGAATGTACGTGGACTACTTCTCAAAATGATGCAATCTGACAGGAAATCAATATTTCTTTTTCATACTAGATTTAAGGGTGTGATTGTCATAGTCCTCATCTTAAGACTGTTAATGGGTGAATAGCTGATAGTATGGTGACAGCTTTTGGGGAGAAAAAAAAAATATCAATGATTTGTTTAACCAGCAGTTTGGCAGATATGAAAACTCCACTACCGTTTTGCTCCTTAGAACCTGTGCTTTCAGACATAACCTTTACGGATCTAGCACCTAGTTTTTGACGGGGACGAGTTTTCCTTGCACCAGTCGGGTAAACTGAGCTGATGAGAGGCCCTCGGGCGACAAGCCCAAGGTCACAGCCGGACCTGCAGTGCCTGCACCCCTGAGACAATCCGTCCTCTCTCCGCGGGTTCTCCGCAGTCTCACATGGGAATCCCGTGGGGCGCGGCTTCTTACGCGGTGCCGTTATAGCACTACTGCAGTTCCATTCTACAAGTAAACGAAAACTCGTTCTTCATGGCTTTCGCGCCCCGAATCTCCCGGATCGCAGCGAGGGCGCGGCGGCGGCGCGGGCGCTGCGGGAGCGGCCGCCGGACTGCGCCCCGAAGTTGCCGGGGCGCGCACCTCGNGAGCCGGTGGTGCAGCCCGTGCCCGTGCGCTTCCCAGGGAGCCGGCGAGGCGGGAGCGGCGGCGCGGTTCTCCCCGCCAGCTGCGCTCCCGGCCGAGCAGCGGACGGGCATGACCGAGGGGGTGAAAGTTTGGCCGGCGCTGCGGGCGGCGGGGGCGCACTTTGTTGAACGGCGGAGCGGGCGCGTCTTCCTTTCGCGGGCGGCTTTGGGCTGACTTTTCCTCTGGCGTCCCTAAACTCTAGAAGACGCCGTATCTCAAATGGAGTGAGGGTTATGGCCCGGTGTTGGTACCGTATGTTGTTTGAACCCAAGACTCGAACTGTATACCCTTTTAGGATAGTGCATGAACCGCTCAAATAATTAAATATGTACATATTTATATACGTATGTATATTGGCGGGGAGTTTATTAATAAAGAACATGTGACTACAGCCGAATAGAGAGTGTAGTTACTTTTTTAATATTTCACCAAAATGGAGCACCACCTCAAACTACATCATTACGGCCCATTGTTCAGAAAGCCCCTTTGCTCAAGTAGCTCTCAGCGATGAATGTACTTCCTTTCTTTTGTTTTCCTCCACATCTGCAATTTCAATGGGAGGAGGGTGAAAAGGAAAGCCTCTATACATTTGGGATCGTTATTCTTAAGTAATATAAACCCCCATAAAGCAATTAACATGCGCTGAACTTGCACAGTTCTGAACTTTTTGGGACGACACCCTTTCTGTTCAGTGCTTTCAACTTGGTGCTGATCCAGTGTGACAGTTTCTATTAGATAGATGTACACAAGTAGAATCTGTAGCACATGTTGTTATGGAGCATACAGAAGTCCTGAAATTCTCTTGGGCCTCTTAGAGAATCCATTAGCTTTTCTTTAACTTCTTGTGTGATAACACTTCCCTGTGGAAAGTGAATAACTTTCATGAAAAGATTCTGATACTTTAGTCAGTCCTTAAATCCTAAATATTTTCTATTCATTGATTGCCAAGTAGGAAGGAGAATCTCTGCTGCAGGCTGAGACTGTGGATGACAGCTTTTAAAGGATATAAAAGTTTCAGGAGGTAGATCTTCGTAGCAAAAACGGATTTCCTTCTCTTAAACCTGCTCTAATCCATTTAGTAGTGTAAACTGGATTTCTGCCTTTTGATGAGAACTGAACAGCAGTCTGGTCTGATTAAGGGATAACTTAAACCTCTGTGTGAAAGAAGTGTGTTGAATTCTGCAGTTGTTATTTTTATTTTATTTTCTCTGATAAACAATTTTGAATGAATACCAAAAATATTTCACAGAACTGCTTACAGTAACCTAAGAGTATTGAAAGCTATACAGTGAATAATGCCAGTACCAGAGAGGCATATTCATACTTGCAGTGCATGCAGTTTTTGGAGATGTATACTTCATGACTGTCCTTGGATCTGGTCCTAGAGTGGAGAAAATCAGCCAGTGGTCAGAAGTGTTAAAGTTGACATGTTGTCATTTAGAAGAAGATGGGAGGAGGAGAAATGCTGTTTACACTCAAGTTGTATTCATTAGACCTTTAAAGTGAATCCATCTTCATATTGTTCTCTCGCTCTCCTTATGTTCTTCTCTTGCTTTGTTTCTGTCTTCATCTGCAGCTTGCCTAGAGACTGGTATGATGAACTTGTGAGCTGGAAAGCACACTATATGACAAGGGGTGTAGCTGCTGTTTAAGTTCTGTTAATAAATATCAAGTGTCTGAGTTGCTTGCTTTGCTGATTTTATAGTACATTCCAAAATAGTGACTTGGTTATTTTATAGTGGTAGTATATGTTTTTACTAAAAAACTAAGTAACTCCCCTGTCTTTGTTTTCTGTGGGAGTAATCAATGTATTCTGTCCCTTCTTCTTTTTCATGTTATTGATACTCTCTTGTAAAGACTATTGATTATATTCTGAAAAGGATTAATGAAAAAACCTCAAAGAATCAAAAAACCAAAACACCCCAAAAAACCTCATCATCAAAAAAACCCCAAACTCAAACAAATAAAACCCCTCACAACAAAACACCCCTCCCTCCCCCCCCCAAAATAGCAAAACAGCAACCCCCCAAAAAAAACATGGAGGAAAAGAAAAGGAAATTTTCTGAGTTAAGACTGTTCTGAAATACCTGTGATCTTCAATATAAGGTCTGATAACTTCATATGACTTCTTCAGATCTCTTGGTTAGAAGTAGAAATGTTAAAAGCAGGTAAATCTGCTTAAAAGCTGTGTGCTTTCTCAGGCAAAGGTGCATTTAAATGAAACCAAAGATATAATGATAAATAGCAGATGTGTAAATGAAAAGCCAAGTTGGTATAACTTCTGGGGTTTTTTTCTCTTTGTACACAATTTGCTTCAAAGCTTGATTTACAGGACACACAAACCATTTCCTTTTAGACGGGAACCTGATGTAGTTGTGTTTAATGCCTTGTACTATCGTGCTGTGTTTAAAAAAAGCCAGGAAGCAGCTTGAATTGAATCTNAAATAAAACCCCTCACAACAAAACACCCCTCCCTCTCCCCCCCAAAATAGCAAAACAGCAACCCCCCAAAAAAAACATGGAGGAAAAGAAAAGGAAATTTTCTGAGTTAAGACTGTTCTGAAATACCTGTGATCTTCAATATAAGGTCTGATAACTTCATATGACTTCTTCAGATCTCTTGGTTAGAAGTAGAAATGTTAAAAGCAGGTAAATCTGCTTAAAAGCTGTGTGCTTTCTCAGGCAAAGGTGCATTTAAATGAAACCAAAGATATAATGATAAATAGCAGATGTGTAAATGAAAAGCCAAGTTGGTATAACTTCTGGGGTTTTTTTCTCTTTGTACACAATTTGCTTCAAAGCTTGATTTACAGGACACACAAACCATTTCCTTTTAGACGGGAACCTGATGTAGTTGTGTTTAATGCCTTGTACTATCGTGCTGTGTTTAAAAAAAGCCAGGAAGCAGCTTGAATTGAATCTCAAAATATAAGCCCTAAGTAAATATGTAGACTTGGATAAATCTTGTTTTGGCTTGATATGTAAAAGATTTTTTTGTTGCTCAGACTTCTTAGAGAAACTGAGCCTTTAATTTGTTGCAGCCTGAATACATACATCTATTTAATCTTACTACAACGTCCTTCTTGTGTCCAGTTACTTATGTTGTTTGTGTTCATAGAAGAATAAAAGCATCTGAATCTGTAGTATATGCTCTTTTTCAGTGATGAGATTCTGAAGGTTTAATTGGTTTAACTGAACACTTTTTTGGTAAGAAATATCAGGATAAAATTGACCATTTCTTTCAACTTCTAAGTTTTTTAAGTGCAATGTAGTATGGATTGAAATAACAATTTCTTGAAAATAAATTTGAAAAAGGTGAAAACAGCTAATTATTTCTTGCACGTTATTAATTACATTCTTAATTGCAGTCTGCTAACAGCCTGTGTTTGTAGTTGCTTGACCAAGCAGTGTACTTCATACTGCCTTAAACCAATGACTCTGAACCCACACGATGGTGGGTAAAGGTAGCACGTATTTCCCTGAATCTGTAAGAAGGATATGGGAGTGTGGAAGAAACCTTACTGTCAGATGCAGCCAGCTTCAGTCATGCTTCCAGTGCCGACTGAGCTTTCGCTTTGTCAGACAGATGCTTTGGGCCTTCACTTTTCCTTTTGCTGATTTCAGTTTGCCTCTAAGTGGGTGGTAAACAGTATCTTGTAAATCTTTGGGTAGTTACATGGGCTTTTAAAATTAGACTTGCAGAGAAATTGACCAACAACAGAGAAACCAGCTATACATGAAACCTCTCAAATGTGAAAGAAAATGCAGTGTTTATTTCTTTTCTTGTCTCTAGGTATATATACACAGTTTTTTTCAGTGCTGGAAAATTTTTGTAGGGAATCTAATTCTTTTTTAAATTCAGGGTGACTGCACTGCATTGTTTGCAGTGATACAATTATAGTCAACATGGAAAATTCCACTTGAAAATCTAATACATGCATTGATTTGAGGGGGGAAGGGTGTGAAGTAAAAATAATTTAATAACAAAATTCAGACTTACTGCTGTAGAAATGGAAGTAGCCAGTATAAAGGAAAATGTGGTGTAAATGGAGAGTTGCTATTTTTGCGGAATTGAGGAAATCAGTTTATACTAATTCCATATGTTTCTAGAAAAGATGGCAAGGGGCACAGTCATTATGTAGCCTTGACTACTCCTTTCTTCTGTCTTCAGTACAGGAAAACACTTATTTTTGTAGATAGATGTTTTGAAATTTGGTACGTAAATTGTCCAGACCTTTGCAAAAACTCAAACCTTACAGATTTTTCTAAGTCTTTGCTTATTGGCTCATCTGAAAATGCATTCTGAGAAATCAGAAAGAAAGGAAAGAACTTCATGGAAAAAATGGCCTTATTTGCAGCTCCTAAGCAGGTGACATTTCTTAGAGTAGAAGGTTTAATGAAAAGAATTCTTTCTGAAATACTGAAAATTGACCTGTGAAGTAAAAGGGTCATCTTGGAAGCCACACTTTACAGTAGAGGAAAGGAAAGAAGTACACTGTAACCATCTCTTTTCTAAATGCAGTTCGTGTTTGAGAATGTGTTTCGTGGGTGGTCTGCTGAGGAAAAAAATGATAAAAGTTGGAGACTATTAGTTGGAATTTGGCCTGGTGTCTGTTGCAAAGTTAAGAAAAAAGGATGGAAAAGTCAGTCTTGCAGATCAGGTTCTGGAAAGGTTCTTAATTTTCACTGTTTTGAATACTGTGTATGTACATTGATGTTCTCCTCTAGAGAGAGACCTAATCTGGTATTTCTGCCAGTGTTTCTGTATTGGTGGAAATGGTTTTACAGTATCATAGAGGAGTTGTGTAGTTATGAATCAGGTCTGATGTATCTTTCTGCCTCTCAGGGAGTGTGTGGAAGAAAAAGTTTGTGGAGGGCATGGAACCAGAGAAGGTTAGAAAAAAATATTTGCAGTTTACAGTTTCCACTAGATTCAGATTATTCAGTTAAGAAGCAGACAGGATGTAAGTCTTCCGGTGTTGTATGGGAACAGCTGTGTGTCTGCACACTGCATTCATCCCCTGCTTAGCAGTTGTGCCCAGTCCTGCCTAAAACAGGCCACACTTGCAAACTAAACTTCTCTACATTTACTAAAATCTCAAAAAATTTGAAGTAATTGAGCTACTCAGAGCTACTTAAATTGTGACACTTGCTCCTTCATTTTATGAGTTTTTTACATGAGCAACATAAACGTTTTACATAGATGTAAAATGTAAAAAGACCCCCAAATTTTGTATAACCTTGGTAATTTTTTTTTTCTGGATAGAGCCATATTTATGTTTGAGTTGTTCTATACACTGTTATAGAAAACAGGACATTTTAAGTAAAGAGGTATGCAAGTTAGAACAGATGTTTTCTTGGCTTAAATAGTGATAGGCAGTGATAGTTGCCTTCAGAAAGCAAAGGACCACCCTTCTGAGAGAAGAGACACTGAGATAAAGAACATTTTTCCTCTCCTTAGCTGTCACTTGTGCAGGCCTAATAAGAGTGTACAATCTCTTGATCAGTTAATTCACCTCTATTTTCCAGACATTCATGCATTGTTACATGTTTACCAGGTCCTCTAAAATGCTTTTGTGTCAGACATATTTCGCTATTATTTGAGTTGTGAAAGCTTTTCTGAAAGGTTTAATAATTTTTTTTTCCCTCTGTCTTTTCTTTTCTGTATGTTGTGGACACTTTTATTTCGGAGTCCAATATCAAAAAAAGAAAAGAGAGCCCCATGCTGCATTCTGAGCTAAAATATTTGGCAAGGGGCCAGACTTGGTGTCTGTAGCCCATATTGCACTTCTTACTAATGCCTTCTGATAATTGTAGCAACATTTCTTGATAATGTCTACAATATGTCACAAAGCTGACTGACTGTTTTATATTAGGTTCGGAAGGCAAAACATAAAGTTAACATTTCTTTGTGTGAAATCCTTTGGTGAGCTCAGTGGTAGAATCTGTAATCATTTGAACTGGTCTCAGTTGTGTTCTAGGGGTCGTAAAATAAAGCGGCTTTGGCATCCTCTGTGTACTCGTTAGCTCCTGTTTCTGAGTCATTTGGCTTATCTCCAAAATCTACTTGTGTGGGTTTGTTACTTATTTTTTTTCTTTGCCTGTTTTGTTGGTAACAGTAGGAATAATAGTTGCATGAAGGACAGTATCTTATTGAAACAGGATTTTTTTTTGAAGTTCTGTGAAATGTCCTTGGTTTGACAAATGGTTTTACTTACTTTGTCACAACTAATGAAACTAGTTATTGTCTGTATTTTCTTTTCAAATGATTTTGTAAGATGCTTCCTTTGAGTTTGATGCAGTTTTGATTGTGATGCTGCTTCATATTTCACATAATGATTTTAGAGTTGTTTTCACCAACTGATACACTACATTTGCTTTAAAAGTCAAAAGTTTTAGATTTGTTAAGTTAGTGGTTTTCTCAAAATTGCCTACAGGCTTTGAGATGCTATTAATTCCTTTTATTAGATTGAAGCAATATTTACTTCAAATTGCTTGTAACAGTACCAGTTGCTCATTTGAACGTTAAAATTACATAAAAATCTGTAAGTTATTGTTATGGTCTCAAAGCAGAACACTCAATACTGCAATTTCATATTTGTTTTTGGTCTTGTTTTCTTGGCTTTACTTTTCCCCCTATACTTCTAGCACTAACTTCTGCAACCCTAACCGTATTCTTTGTAGGATCCTTGCTTCAGCCAATGTAAATCAGAACAACATTGTTTTCTGTCAGCAACTCATGCTTTCTGTAATCTTATTCAATTACTTTGTCTCAGTTTCTAATTTGTGTTCCTCTTGGATTCCCTGTGCCTCTTCATTGAAGTCCCCCTTGATTTTAGGTCTAAAGTTTAGTGCTTCTCAGTGGCTTACAACAGCTGGGATTAGAGACAAAAAGGATACTTGCACTCAGTGTCTGTGCCCTTGAGAAAAAACAAGCTCTTCAGAGACTTTAGCAACTAAACTCCAGGTTTTTACAGTGCATGTTTTGTTTGGAGTACTTTGTCCTTTTTGAAATTCCTTTGTTTTGTAAATATGGTTAGCTTAGTTTCATAAGGATGTTAAGTAACACTTCTATGACATCTGGTTATCCTCCCCAACCAATACACTATTTCAAAGCAATGGAACTTGCACATTGAAAGGTATTACAAAATGGATAATTTTTTAAGCGTTACTATCAGAAATAGGAGATCCAGTTTAGCAGCACTATATCAGAAATTTCATCCTTGTCTAGGTGCTGTAAAAGAAAATGTTGCAAGTGATCGAATTTGAAGAAAATGTTTTAGTAATCAAACTTACAGTCTAATTAAACTAATACATGGCCCTTGGTTACAAGATGGGCTTGTGGTAACTGGTAGTTCCTGTTAGGAAAAAATACCTGTTTTTCTGAATTTCACTTTCAGCTGTCTGGAACATGGAAATAGTTCAGAATATCTACACTGTAGAATTGACTGAATGCATTGATATGTTTTGTGGAGATAATGTCATGTTACAATTCTTCTGATAGTATTTTAGCCCTAGAAAGCTAGAACTTGAAGTGTGCATGTTTTTGCATGTGTTTTGTGTATTTGAATATTCTTGGTATTCTCTACTGATAAATAATGCTATATCAAATACAGAAACATATCTGAAGATACTGTCTTTTAATGGTTTCTGTAGCACCTTATGCCCCTTCCTTTATTTTAACAGTAAGAATGGAACCTTCCAGTTAGTTTTGTAGCACTGCTAATGTAGATTCGTCTCCTGTCCCACAGTGTAACTTTCTCTTTCTATGTGAAAAGTAAGGAAGATATGCTAAAAAGTGTATGAAGTATGTGCTTGCTTTAACTTCTGTTTTGAGTTCTTTCGATGTGAAAATGGTTTTTTTAATGTATTTTACCACTTTGCTTTAAATTATGCCGGTAGAATACCATTTCAGTTGCTCTAAAAAAAGCCTAGTTGTACACAAGTTGTGCAGATACATTAGGGGAATTTAGCAGTCAGAATTTGTGTGCAGAAGAACCTGGAAGTATTCCCCAAACTCATGTTTTCTGAATACAACACTCATGAACAGAGCTGGAAAATTTAGGTTATGAGTGGAAAATTGATTTTAGGACTTCAGTGCCACTTGGGAACACAGCTTTCTAGTTTCAAATTACTTTAAATTTTTTGAGATTTTAGTAAATGTCGAGAAGCGCAATAAAGGAAGGAATAATATAAATGAAAAATTAGACCAAATGTTTATGACGAGGGTAAGAGCTGTGTTTCACGTTACTCTGATTCTATGTTCATGCTGTTCTCTTTCAGATCTTCAAGACAGAATAGTGTGTGTTTGAACATAAAAGTTTATCACAGTTTATTTGGTGTAAGCAAAGTCTAATAATACACCATACTTGATCACTGTCAAGTGTGGTGTATTATTAGACTGACAATCATAAATAGAAGACTTTAGCATTCAAACATTTATAGCATTTTCATAATTGTCACTTTTGCTGAGAGTATTCGCTCCTGTCTGGAAGCAACAGTTCAAAATTGTTCATAGGACAGGGTGGCCAAAATCTACAATTTTTTTGGGTTGGTTGGTAGCAGAGAAGATCTGAGGTAGGGCGTATCACATTTATGACTTGAGTAGGGGCTGTTACTGCATTGGCATGCTTTGTTTTGTGGTTGTGATAAGACATTTAATTGTTAACAAATGTATTTGTATGAGATAGCTGCAAAGACCTCATTGTATTTGACCCTGATCATCTGAAGAGACCAGTGCTTGCTAAACTGGAGCAGCATCTTGACTGACTGTTGTTTCAATATAATTTCTCAAATAGTAGTTTTATTTCTTGTCCATGCTCTTAGGACCCTGCATAGCTTTACTCCCCATATTTCAGCATAAATTTTTTCATGAGTCTTTGGAATTTGTTTTATATTGCATGCAATTTGCCTTACCAGTAATGCCAACTTTGTTTTTCTCCTTTTTGTCTTCTGATTTTCTTACATTCTCCTTATGATCACAGCAAAATGCTAGTCCTGTCTGATTGCGATTGCAGCTCAGGACTTGCGTATTTTTGACCATTTGTGACAAGACTTTGGAAGAACTGATTTTGTCTTATTTTTTATGGTGTTTGGGGGTTTTAGAATAGGGTCATGAGAGAACCTTTTTTGTGCATGCATTTTGTTTTTTCTATTTCTGTTCCTGTGTATTTATTTGTGTATGTTTAGGGCTGATGTCTTTTAATGGTTTCTGTAGCACCTTATGCCCCTTCCTTTATTTTAACAGTAAGAATGGAACCTTCCAGTTAGTTTTGTAGCACTGCTGCAAAACACAGTAGTATATGCTTTTGATTGCCTGTTTCACCCTAAAGACACCTTCAATTATTTCATTATAATTTCTTTCTGATGTGGAGTCTATCTAACAAATCAATACTAACCTCTTCTGATGCTGAATCTAGTGATGCTGATATGGCTTATAGGTTCATGAAGTGCGTTTTCCTGTCTTCAGGTTCTCAGGAGATACATGGAAAAGATTCAGTCACTTTTAGATGGATGAGTTTCTGCAAAGGAGCTATTCTAGAAAAAAGATCTTATTTAAAGCACCCATTTTTCATGTGTCTTCTCTCTAGTACCACTGAGGAAATGCAGTGATCAGTGAGGATCCTGTCAGAAATTAGTTCTTGCCCTTTTCTCCTTCAAAATGGCCCAGTGTTTGTTCAAATGCTGTTATCATTGTCCACATCGAACTAGATGTGATTAGGGAGAAGAGGGTAGTGCCGTAACTAGGAGTGCTCATGGGAGAGTGTCTGGCACACTGATGTGTTAGACTGCGAAGCAATTTCAGCAAACATGGTAGTTACACATTTTTGTTACTCAAAATTTAGCATCTATGGCTGTGCTGCAAGAATGGGATACAGGGAGTTACCTGAGATGAGTATTTCCTCTGCCAGTACTTTCTGTTGCTAACAGCTTAATTGATGCAAGATGCAGTCCTGGCCTTTGGTTTGTGTTCTGTTTGGGAGATAGCTTTCAAGGGTTTGTTTTCTTACTGTTCAGAATTGAAGCTACACATGTGCATTGCTTTTTATTGACGTGATTTCTTCCCTTGGCTGTAAGGATTGTCAGATGTACCACGATGTGACATTGTTTGTCAGATAACTGACAACTTACAACTTTTTTTAAAATTCCACAACTATGTAGAAATCTTTCTTACTTAACTATGCTTTTACTCTGCTGTGAGATGCCTCTGAAGCAGAAAGAGTTTTCCTGATAAGCCTATAGAGCTTAGCTCAGAGCCTAGTTAAGTATTACACTGAAATTCTAAATTTAGGGTGGTGGGGATCGGCAAGAAATGAACATCTTACTAGTTAAAAACCAAGCCAAACCAACACCCCGCCCCCCTCCCCCCCACCCCCAATGTATCCCAAAATATTTCACACTTCCTTGAATCTAAAGCTGAGAGGGAAGAACTGTGTATTACAATTTATGACTTGGTCCTGCCCCCACACTTGGCACACTGAATTGCCTACTGTCTGTTGCTCAGTTTTACAAAAATGAGTAATTTGAATTCAGCGTACTTTAAAGTCACGGAGACTATGGTGCGGGAATATACTATGGTGTTTGTTACCTCTTGCACCAGCAGAAGGGCTTGCATATATTTTTGGCTTATACTGTATTGTCAGAAAGGTAAGTTCCAAGCTTCTGAACATCTGCTGGAGTTGTTCGTCTCTGCCTAAATTGATTGTCATAGTTTTGTCATCAATCTGTTGCATTATTTGCATGCCACCATGAGTGATTCAGTTTTTCCACACTGTATATCCTTTAAGTGTTGGTAAGTTTTCAGTATCATGTCATGTAAGCAGAGTATGTTTTGCTATTTAATTTTCTGAGTTTTTGTGGGAACAGTATGTGTGCGACGTCCCTCCCTCTCTGCACATCCCTGCTACCTCTATGTCTTATGAAGTATCAAATTGTTTTAATCAGTTAAATTAATCTTTATGTGAAAAAGACCCCTGGTGCCTGTAAAGACTACTCTTTTTCCCTTTTTCTTAATTATGAAAAGCTGATTAACCAATCTGCACCTGTAACACTGAGAATTTGAAACTTTTGAGTCTCCCTAGCTCTTTTGTTTTTTTCCTCCTTCCTAGTGTCATATTATTGTTGAAACAGGAATAGCATTTCATTATCTCTTCGGTGAGTTGAAACACAGAGAAATTTATTTGTACAAGACTGCAAGCCCTGCTGGTGATCTTGAATTTACTGATTGGGTCTTGTTACCATGAACTCATAACCTTTTAACAGATGGAATATAATAGAATAAAACAGAGATGTCAAAGTTTTATCTACTAATACAGTTCAAGGACTAAGTATGAAATGATCGTAATATTTGGATGGACCCTGTCTAATCACCAGTAGCTTTTACCAAGCAGATCTCTGATAGAGATGGCCTCACAGATCTGTTCAGCAGATAACCAATGCCAGGAAGCTGTGCATAGGAAGAAATGCTAATACTGATGTAGTATGCTGGCTTTCTGAATGGTGTCACATAATTAATAAAAACATAACTGGGTAATACGGTGAATTAGTGTTGCAATGATGCTATTGAAGATTTTAGTAATGTGAAATGACTTGATTCTGTCGCCATCCCACAATACTTACTGCTTCCTTTGCTACATCCTAAAACTACTGAGCTATCAGAAGTTGAATGGTGTTCTTTGTTGGTGGTGTCTTGGCCCCTTTGAGGCAAGAAAGAAAGAGAAAAATCAGACCAAACACATCACATTCTAAAACATCACTTTTGTTTCTAATTTTCTTATTTGCTTTGTCCTTTCTTGTATTTTTGCTGTACTCTCACAGCTGTATTTACATAGCCCTCCTAAATAGATGAATGATAACAGGGTAACATTTTGACTTTGTTTTACATTGCAGTAAAAAGAAAGAAAGGAATCTTCAGAGCATTGAAAAATACACAGTGTAGTGGCTGGGTAATTGACTAGAACAGCTGCATCTAGAGTGAGACACTATAGAACAGGAGGTAGATTGCCATGTGTAAAGAAAAGTAACAAAAAGTTTAGATATGGTCTTAGCTGTGACAGCAGGCCTTGGCCACAACCTTTGCTGTAGCTTTTGCTAAACTCAAATGCCAGGGTACTCAGGCTGAGCTATAGGACACTTAAGGATGTGGCAGGGACTTGAGTCTTCAGATAGCCAAGGGCTAGTGTTGGGGGAGGAAGCGCGTTTAGATAGATCATGATTTGAGGGTGTGTAAGGAGGTATTCTTCAGTATGACACTTATTAATGTAAAAACATTGAAATAGCCTTGTCGGCGTTAGGATTTGCCCAGCTTGATGTGGATGGAGTTGTTGCTATGAATTATTTTTACTTCAGTGCTAAATACTTGCAGATCTGTCAGGGACCAGCTGTGGTGTTTGTCGGTGAATTCAACTCCTCTGTGTGGAATTTTTGCCACTGTTTTCAGATCCTGGTCTGGCAGCTAATAAAAATGGAGAGGGAAAAAAAGAGCTCTGTGGCCACTTTAGTCTGGAGGTAGAAATCTCTTCAGATAAGACCACATGCTTGTGTCACTTGCTATTCTCACATGCTTGTCTCTTGATACTGCCGTTTTCATGAGAACAGCCATACAGTAAATGGTAGCTGCTCTTTATGGAAACTGCTTTTGGTATCAGTATTAAAGCCTGTGCATTGCTGAATGCAAAAAACATATTTTCTCCTCACAGCTGCTTTCAGGCTTCTGTGTCTTCAGAAGTAAACTATGTAATACATGCAATACTTCCTGCCCTTTCTGTGTTGCTTTTTTTTTGTGGGGCGTGTGTTTTTGGTTTTATGTGTTTGTTTGCTTTTTCTTTTTTTTCCCAAGGTGTGTGTTTCCCACAAGATTATTTCTTGGATTACTCACCTGTTAGATGAAATAAGTCTCTGCTCTCATGCCAGTTTTCTGCATGCCATCTAACTAAAATATCTTACCACAGAATTATTTAGGATCCTTCAGTTTTTCCTTTAGCTGTCCTTGTTGATGTGAATCATGTTGGCCTTTGCAAGATGCTAGTTTTCTGACTGTAGTTTTATTATCTCAACTTATATTTGCAACTGACCGATTCCTCTCTAAAGGATTTTCACCCTTCAAGGGTATCATGGATCCACTGTATGTGCTTTACTGGTAATAACTGCAGCCACTCTGAATGCATAGTCTTTTCAGTGTGTAGATGATTTTATTTTTTAATTTTTTTTTTAATCTTTTGCTTTTCAAGTGAAAGGTTGCTGTGTCTCTGTGACATTGACCCTGGTTTGTCTGCCCCTATTAGACCGTCCTGTATGAAATAGTACCTACAGCTGACATTGGCAGAAGGTTTCTGTTTTTATCAGCTGAAATGCAGTACTAAGGAACATGGTGGTCTGGTGCAAAACCTGTATGCATACAGTCTAATGTCTCTGAAGGCTTCAAATGCTCTATATTGAACTTTTCCATAGTGAAAGAACCAGCCTCTTTGCAGCTTTTTTAATCTCTTACTGATCTCAGCTGAACCTTCACATGTTCTGATGATAAACTTTCATCCCTATGTGGGACAGTATTGCATCAAGGCTACCCCTTTTTTTGGGCTAAAAAATGAACTGTTAATATATTCTGGTTCAGAATATTGTACTGGTGCATCAGCATGGCTGGTATCATTGAAGGCACAACCCATATAAACATTTAATAGTCTGAACTCTGACTTTCCTTTGCCATAGGAGTAATCACATCTATTTAGGTATACGTTTTTGCTTCTGAAATGTGCTTCTTCTGGTGCTGTATTGGGATTTTTCCATGTGTTAGCTGTGTTTGTTCCAGCTCTCAACTGCTTCTGAAATGCATTCTGAAGGAGAGACAGGAAAGAAAGAAAAATGCCAATAAGAGAAGAAGAATTCCAAGTTTCTCGGTTAAGTAAAGGTTCCCATGTTAGATTGGTTAATAACCTAAATATGGGAGAAGATAGGGCCTCTGAAGATCAGCACTTTCTTTTGGTAGCTAAAGTCCTGATTACGCCGACCCAACCATTGTTTCCAAACTGTGATAGAAAGGAGACCCTGTTCAAGCATCAATTGTTAATTGTATTAAATTTTATGTTAGATTATAATGGGAAGGGCATTGAGAAATTTTAAGAAGAAATTGTTAAAGGAGAAGTGATAAGGTCATCCAGCCCTAGTACTTACTGCTAATTTTAGTCCGTTACACTAGTAATTTAATGGCATGTTACCAAATGACATTACCATCAGCAGAAAAGTCCTCTGTTTAAACAAGTGTTGGATAACTACTTCTACTGTAATGCTGGTTCTATTAATTAGAGCTAGTTAGCACTACTACTGTTTTGGATTTGGTGAATTATGATGTAATCCTCCCAAGGTGGCTGTAATCTTTGATTATTTCCAGCACATATTTTTGAATTACAAAGCTGGTTCTGTCTGCATGGTGTCATGCTAAAAGTAGAAGCCTTTTTGTTAAGGAGGTGTAAAAACTACTTTTATAAAAATACTTTTTGAAAAACAAGTCTTGAGATCTTGAAAAATACTTGCTGAGATGAGTAGCATTGTATTTTCATTTAAAGAACCCTGTGAGTATCTTTTCAGAAATAGGAGCAGGTCTGCCTTATATTTGTTAAATACTGTGACTTCTTTTTCAGAGAAGACTCTTAGGAGAATTGTGTATTAGTTCTGAGAGAAAAAAGAAAAAAAAAAAAGAAAATAAGAAAAAAAAAAAAAAAGTTTTACAAATGTTCATCCTCTAACTCCTGTGATTTGGAGTAGGCTCTTCACCCATATCTTCTCCCCTTCAGACACATACCTGAAATAGCAGACTGTAGAATTCATACTTGCTACAGCAGTGAGGGGCTTTCCAAATTGGAAAGTTTGTGGAGAGATTGAGACAGAGTATTTAAAGTGTCTTGGGGAAGAAACTAAATGTAGGTCTTCTGTCTCCTGGATATTAAGCAGGTAGAGGATTTTGAACCAGTATCTCATATCCTGGAAAAATCTCTTGTTGTGTTGCACATGTAATGAAGACTGTCATGTTTCAGGTTTTTTTCCAGCTGAATGGTCTCTCAGGTTTTGCTTTCTAAGAGAAAATACTAACCTTTTACCCATGTGAGCCTGGTCTTTCTGTTTTCTCAGGCAAGGACATTAATCTCCGTTAGGTAAAAGTCTCTAGAATATAAGGTGATTATTGAAGCTCTGAGTGGAGAATGTGAATCTCAAAAAATCATATTTTCCTAGAGGAGATTCTATGTTTGTGTTAAAGCGTAAAGCTGGGTAGATTGCATTGGGGTTTTGGTGTGTAACTCTGTAATTTGATACAGAAAATGTAAGATAATATTTATACTTTGGAAAAGTGAAATGAATGTTTAATGTGTGTATCTAGAAGTGAAGCAGGCATGTATACATGTGTACGTGTGTGTATATGTGGATTTTTAGGAGACAGCATCATCAAATGCTTGTGAATACTACATATATAAAAGCCTTGAGAGGCGGCCTTTTAAAGCAGATGCTTCATTTTCTTTCTGGTATTTGTACAGTGGTATTACTGAAATTGATTTAATAAAGCTTTTTCAAAGTTAGTGAAAATACAGTTCAGTTAAATACTCTCCCTCTCCCTTCTCCAACATCCTCCATTCCATCCCCTCCACGATCCATTGCCCCCGTTTTCTCTGTTCTTCCTCCCCTTTCTTCATTCACTGTCAGGAAGGGACGCCTCAGAAGAGTCATTTCAGCTCAGCACGCCACCGTCAGAGACTAGTGGAACCATCAGCTACAAAAGTGAGTGCCTTTATTGAAGGACCATTTCTAAAATGGAATGTTGTGTCAGCAGAGGATTTGTTGCTAAAGAGAAGCTCTTCTATGTGCTCGGTGGGGGATTTAATTGTTTTTGCTCATCTGCAAGTGATGTAATCACTATCTCTAAAGGTGAACTTCAGCACTGAGTTGATTCTACTCAAGTGCAGCAGTTGTTTAACTTTAAAAAGTTGGGGGGAGATTTTTTTAGTATCTGCAAAGTGTAATAGAAACTGTATGAAAAGTTCCACTTTTTGTCAGTTTGTGTGATGTCTTTTTGTAAATCCATGTGCAGTTCATTTGTCTCATTCTTAAACAAAAGGTTTTCATTGAGTAAAAAAATTGGCAAGGATATGGAAAATAATCAAACATTCTATTACCAAGTGTTATGAAGCAAAAAAGTTTCAGAGTAAAAAAATAGGCTGGCATCAAAAGGTGATATGGGCAGCTACAGTAGCAGTACTTGCTAGTTCATAAGGCTGTTCCACTTTTTTGGAGATGTACTCAGAAAGCTTGATAGGCTCAGTGAGGGTGATGTTACTATGAAACTTTTAGTAAAATGTACTGTAGTGCATATTTTAGAGCATCAGTGTTCACCTGTATTTGTTTTGTGCTACTTTTTTGTGAGAGTCCAGCAAAAAATGTAACTGTGTATCCATTACTACCACTGCATGGAAATCTCCTTTTTCACTTTATTTGAGATATTGCAGAATTGATTGCAGTATTTACATACAACTTTGGATACAGGTTGAAGTAGGTCTATGATAGCAGTCCTGGTCATGAAAGAAAAGCCCTGGTTTTATATTTTGCCTTACCTTCTAATTGGGATTCCAAGCACTTATTGTCAGACTGATTCTTTCTGTTGCTATGTGTGTTCATTCATTAGTAATGTTGACTTTTACTGTTTATTTCAGCATGGAATGACATTATCAGTACTAAGATGTCCTTTTGGGGATCTAGGGAAGGGCATTTTGGGGTTTAAAGAAGCAAAAGTAAGTGAAACACGCATACACACACACACACATCTATCTGTCTATATCTATATTTATATCTATATCTGTATATATGTCAGCCTGTTCTCTTGACCAGCCACTTTCTGTGTGCATTACTGTTTACTAGAATCACTCCCAAGTAATTACCTCAATGTGTAGAGCCTCAATGTGTAAAGGCAAAATGTCTACTGAAATGCAGTTTTGTGGACATAAGTGTGTTAGGTTTTTCTCCCTCCTCTTACCTAGTTTTCCTGCATTTTTTCACCATGCCTCAGTGCCCTACTGTGCCTCTAGATACACTTTGTCAAAGGTAGGTGTGCTGTCAAAACCTCAATGTGGTAGCTGCAGAGTAACCTTAGTATTTGCTCTTCTGTTTTGTTTGGGACAGAAGGACCAGAAAGGGTCTTGACTGGTGTTTCTAGAGTCCTAAGCCACTGTCCTTTAGTGTCTTTGCTGCTGGGAGAACATCTTGATGCACTGGGAGTAAGTCAGCAGCTCAGCACTGCTGGATACCAGCCCAGCATCCAGAGGGGGGCTTTTAACAGAGACCACATCATGCTCCACCTCTCCCCCTACAATGACTGCCAGCAGTTTCAGAATGATCATCCACTTAGAAAAGACTTCTCAGTGCATAGTAAGAATATTGCTCTGGTGGAGTGTTTTGTTTTGATTAAAATGTGTCTGAAGAGAGAAGAGAGGAGAAGAGGGAAGAGAAGGGAGGAGTGGGAAGAGAAGAGAGAAGGCAAATAAGAAGCACTTCTTCACTGCCAGTGGGAAAGAAGAGAAAAACTGCAAGTTCATAGTTCTCTGTGATCTGCAGGTCACTCACATAATCTCCTCCCTTGCTGTCCAGGCAAGAGACTGGTGAAGATCTGGAACAGTAGTCTTCTGAATCCTGTTCTTTGGTAACATTTCACTGAGTGGGCAGTACTCACATGGGAAGCCTGTAAAACTGACAGGCACCTGTACCCATCTGTGCTGACAGCCATGCCTTCTCTTCCTCTTCTCTGATACACACTTCTCAGTGAAGAATAGATTCCATGCTTTATGTCCTAGGTATATATACCTTTTCTTCTCACCCACCACCCTTGCTGTGTTCTTGAAATTAACTACTTCTGAAAGAACCGTACATCCCTGGTTTGATCGAGGTAATTTGAGGTATTAATTTCTGTTTGTTTCCTGCCTCTTCCTACATGCCTTTTCCGTTCTTTTGTGTGTGGGTCAAATGCGGGGACTTGGATGATGTGCTTTGGGCTCATGGAATCATAGAATTGTCAGAGTTGGAAAAGGTCTCAGAGATCATCAAGTCCAGCTGTTCACCCAGCACCATATTCACCATTAAACCATGTCCCCAAGTGCCATATCTGCACATCTTCTGAACACTTCCCTGGGAACCTTGTTCCAATGTCAGACCACCCTTTCACTGGGGAAATTGTTCTTAATACTCAATCTAAACCCCCCATGACACAGCTTGTGTCTAATACTTCTCTGGGTTTCAAGTCCGGGAAATGTCATGTCAACCTGTGGTCAGACCCCACTCAGGCTGGCCCAGGTGATGGAATGTAGAATCTGGATTTGGCCTTGGCAGCTCAGCAGAAAGTTTTGGAGTAGGGATATTGGCTCGTGATTATAGGACAAGGTGGCATAGTTTGCTGCTCTACATGGGACATTTCCTGGAAGTGGATGTGAGAGGTGTGAGAAGGTGGTTTTCAACATCTTTTCTCAGGGATGTTGGGGCTGTACTGGATTACTACTCCATGGACTGAGACTACTCAAGAAAAGGAAGGAAGACAAATCGACAGATTTGTACCTGAAGCAGGTACTACAGCTGATTGTGTGCTGGTTGGAGGAGAAGCCCTGAGCAGATTTGGCTGGGGAGAAGTATGGCACGCTGGGCTGTTTAACAAACAGGGGGAAACACTGTTCTTCAAAGGCTCATCTGTGTTCCAGGGACATGCTTCAGGCAGTGTGAAATTAGCAGTATTTGCCATTCAGATCACTATGAAAATAGAGTAGGGAAGTGCTGTCAGCACAGAGCCTCTGAGAGACAAACTGCATCTTTCCTTTGTATTCCTGCTTGCACTTGAAGAACTATTGTTTTGTGTCAGTCACCTGCAGACTGCTGCAAGTCAGTAGGAGCGTCATCAGAATCCATCTTTACTGTTGTGTGGCATGACTGCCCTTACCAGTAGTTGCTGTGACAACCTGACCAGCACTCTGCTTGAAGGAATTCATTTGCAAAGTAGCTGATGAAGATAGACCATGACGTTCTCTCATGAAGTTGTAATCTGGCTGGCAAAGTTGAACTCCAGTCATCTCAAAAAGCAACAGCAGTGCAGCCTGTCTCCCAGTCCTGCCAAAGACTTAAGCTGCATAGTCCTTGTCCCTCTGCAGACACACCTGCTGCAGTGCCTTTTGACAGCCTCTTCTACCACTTGGACCTATAGATCATTGATCATTCATTCTTGGGGTATGGGGGAGTGAGAATGCTCTCCTGATCAAGACTAGGAATATGGGTGAGAGTCAGTTATGTGGGTAATTCCAGAGTAGAAAGCTGTAGAAAGGCAAGACTTGGCAGAACTTCTCCAGCTGCTTGTTTTGTCACACTCATTTATTGCCTCAGGAAGAGCTGCCAGTTGCTCCTGGTGGTACAGGTGCACAGAAGCCTCATGGCTGTGTTGTTATGCTAAAACAAGGACTCCTGTGCCTGCTTTTAGACCAAAGATGGCAAATTGCCATCAACAAATCTCACATGCTTTTCTTTAAGCTTGTTAATTCAGCTCTTCCTAGTTTGAAAAAACACACCACACACAAACACACACACACACACACACAAAAAGCCCCCAAAACACCACAAAAACCAAACAAAAATCCAAACCAAATGAACTTGTTACTTTGAAAATGTTGTTTTGTATCTTGGAACTGTAAAGACTGGTGGGATCCCTTTTATTCCTTTTGCCTTCCTGTGCAGCAGCTGTTTGCCCAGGTGGCAGGATGTAATGGAAGATCAGGCTGCACAGCTTGCAGGGAGTGTTGCCTGTATCAGGGATGCTATTTGGGCTTGGGGGAAGACCATCACAACCCGTAAAGGAATATTGATTTTGTGCCTGCATTCTGCTAGGCTTTGTCCTGGCAGTTCATTCTGCATGTCCTGGGTTTTCTGCATCTGCCTCCTAACTTCGTGGTTATGGGAGAATGGTTGTATTTGGAAGCAAGACAGTGTGTCTCATGAGAGCACAGCAGTGCTGAGTGAGTCAGAGGACACTGAGGTACAAATTGCCCAGAAGATCCTTCACCTGTGGTCAGCTGACTACAGTGATTCACTTGCGTCCACTTGTCCTGGACCCTGATGAAGTGCATTTCTGGGTCAGTGATTTGGGTGACCCAAAGCAGCAAGGGACATGCTGTATTGACGTAGTGAGACTAATGTTTCCTGAGGGGAGAGGATCTTGTCCTGCCCTGTCAGAACAGAGTAGAGTTGTTCAGGTAGGGTGCTGTGGACTTGGCCAGCTATGAGCTCATGTTTGATCTGATGCAAATCAGGGATAGCTAAACTTCAAACAATTATCCAATCATAGAGTGTTCTGGATTGGAAGAGACCTTGAAGATCACTAGTTCCAATCCTCCTGCCATAGACAAGGACGTCTTCTGCAAGACCAGAGCTCCATTCAGCCTTGAACAAGTCCAGGGATGGGACATTTACAGGTTCTCTGGCCAGCCTGTTACAGTGCCTCACCAACCTCACAGGAAAGAATTTTTTCCTGATAGCCAATCTAAACCTGCCCTCTTTCAGTTTGAAGCTGTTACTCTTTGTCCTCTCACTACATGCCCTTGTAAAAAGCTGTTTCCATCTTTCTTAGACTCCCTTCAGGTGCTGGATGGCTGCAGTTAGGCCAACCTGAAATCTTCTGTTCTCGAAGCTGAACAATCCCAATTCTCTCAGCCTGTTTTTCATAGGAAATGTGCTCCATCCTTCTCATAATTTTGATGGCCTCTTCTGGACTCACTCCAACAGGTCAATATCCTTACTGTGCTGAGGACCTCAGAATGGAACACAATATTCCAGGTGGGGTCTCATCAAAGCAGAGCAGAGGGGTAGAATCCCCACCACCCCCAGGCCCTGCTGGCCGCGCTGCTTTGGATGCAGCCCAGGACACGTTTGGCTCTCTGGGCTGTGAGTGCCCATGGCTGGGTCATGTCCAGCCTCTCAGCCACCAGCACCCCCAAGTCCTTCTGGGCAGGGCTGCTCTCAATGTGTTCATCCTGAAGCTTGATACTGGGAGTTTCCCCAACTCAGGTGCAAGACCTTGCACTTGGTCTTGTTAAAACTTATGAGATTCCCATGGTGCCACTTCTCTAGAGTGTCCAGGTCCATCTTGATGGCATCCTGTTCTTCTGGTGTGTCAACTGCACCACTCACCTTGGGGTCATCTGCAAATTCGCTGAGGGTTCACTCAATCCCTCTGTCTGTTGTTGTTAATGACAATGTTAAATAATGCTTAAGGACCCCTGAGGGACACTGCTTGTCACTCTCCATTGGGATTCTGAGCCACTGATCACCACCTTCTGCATGCAACTGTCCCAACCAATTCCTTACCCACATAACAGTCCACCCACTGCACCCATTAAATCCATCTGTCTCCAGTTTAGAGAGATGGATGTTGTGGGGGACTGTGTTGAAGGCCTTAGAGAAGTGCAGATAAATGATACCTTTAACCCTGCCCTTGTCCACTGATGTAGTCATGCCATTAAAACAATGTGAAGTATAAAAGACGCTTAGACGCAGGGGATTCTGCAAAGCAGGGTTGGTTCTCAGATATACATGGAAGGAATATAGATGTAGTCTACATGTAGCTTTTGCTATATTGCATTGCATTAATGTATTTACATTAGCTGGTGGTGCCTTGAAACAGAAGCTTAATATAAAGGGTTGCTGGTTAATTTGTTTGCTGGAACTTTTTAGTGGGTAACAAATGTGGGCACAGGTAGACAGAGTTAAAGAAAGTGCTCCAGGAGTAATGATCTGAAAGACAAAATAAAACATGCATTTATAAAGTCGTGAAAGTTAACAGTTGAATAAAAATCAATTTGATATGGGAGCATGGAATTGAGAAAGAGTTACAAGGAAAAGCATTCAGATAATTTTAAAGCTTTGTTTCAGTGCATAAATAAAGCTGTATTTTGGTTAGGCTGCAGGTATAAATTCGGAACATCTGTCTGTAACAGTTATGGAGATTACTCAGAATTTTGTTAGCTTGGAAAAAAACACAGTAGAAGAATGAATTAGACTCCAGACTGGTTGTGAAGAGAGGAGACAATTCAGCACAGATAGTTTGTTAGCTTTTACACACATTCTGGTGTGCATAACCTATCAATTAATTACAGAGCAAAGTAGGCTTCCTGCAACTCATACCGAATAATTTCTGCAGATTTATTTTTTAAAAATCTGATACTTTCTTGCTTATGAAGTAATTTCTGAATTTAAAATAGCAATTTGTTGTACTTTTTGAGCTGATAAAATTTTTCTACAACTGTTTTCTCTGTCTTAGTGGCTCTTGATTTGTAATTGTGAAAAAAT
Source organism: Aleadryas rufinucha (assembly GCA_013397815.1). Classification (NCBI taxonomy): domain Eukaryota; kingdom Metazoa; phylum Chordata; class Aves; order Passeriformes; genus Aleadryas; species Aleadryas rufinucha. The sequence continues at coordinate 589,965 of VZTH01016957.1, forward strand.
AGTTTACTTTTGAGAATCATGGTTTACCTGTTAAACCTAGGCTGAAGGTGTTAAATAGCTGAGAGGTCTCATTAAAAATAATTATTAATTTATGGATATTGATAATAAATGGCTAGATGGATCAGCTGCTATTTTATATCTTCCTAGGCTCCACCTTAAATAAGTTTTAAACCTACACTCCTAAGATGTTACTGCTTTTTACCATAAAATCAAGACAAATCAGAGAGTCTTGCATAAGAGTAGGATATTAGTGTAACTAATTTACAAATGTAACTTGTTCATCACAGGATCTGCTCATATAAAAAAGAAGTCATCTAGTAGGCAGGGGAGTGCAGAGAATGAACCACTATTCCCTAGCACTCCTCTCTGGCAACAGCTGACAGAAAGTTCATTTGATGGCCAATTGATTGCTAGAAAGTTATGTTTACCAAAGGTTAGAGAGTCTGGCAGATGTATAAATAGAAGCAGAAGATATGTTACAGTCAAATATTATGGATGTACCCTCCCTGGCAAGTTAAGATTGTGTTCCTTATAAAATTATTCTCCTGAACAAGTCAGTCTGTCAGTAGTGTAATATTCATTGCACTAGGTAGGTTTTACAACTTTCTACCCCAGACTGGGGAAGAAAAACACACAGTATTCCCTTTATCCTTACCAAAACTTTAGTTCTATACAAGGCAATACCAACCTATAATTAGATGTTTTCAGCTGTTACTTCAGATGTGTGATCTCCATCTCAGTGTTGCTTGCATGCTTCCCAGTTGATTAAAAATAGAAGTAGCTGTGGCAGAAATAGTATTATACTTTGGCTGGAATAAATGCTAGTATGTATGCAAAAGAATATTACAGAAATGTAAAATCATCTTAAAATATGGTTAAATTAGTCAGCATGCATCCTCATTTAGGCATGGAACGGCTTCATAGTACGGACACAAAAAAAGGGGTGGAGTGGGACCAAACTGTGAGCTAGATTTTGAAATGTCTACCAAGAACTGGGGTGGGGGAAGTGTTGGGTCATATCAGTGTCGGGAAGTATTTCAGCCGTACTGAGATAAGGTTTGTGTCTTCAAAAAGACAGGTGGGTTTTTTTTTTTCCCCCACAGAGAACTATGTAGTTTTATGTAGAACTATGTATTCCACAGAACCATGTAGTTTAGAAAAGACCTTTAAGATAATTGGTGCAATCTTTGACTCATCACCACCTCCTGACCAACTAGTGCTGTGTGCAGTCATTTCCTAAACACCTCCAGAGATGGTGACTCCACCACCTCCCTGGGCAGCCCATTCCAGTGCTTAACAACCCATTTCTTTCTGATGTCCAACTTGAACCTCCTCTGGTGCAGCCTGAGGCCATATAGTCTCATCCTGTCTCTTGTTGCCTGGGAGAAGAGGCCAACCCCCACTTCGCTACACCCTCCTGTCAGGCAGCTGTGGAGAGCGAAAAGGTCACCCCTGAGCCTCCTTTTCTCCAGGATAAGCAATCCCAGCTCCCTCAGCTGCTCCTCATAGGATCCACTCTCTAGACCCTTCACCAGCTTTGTTAGCTTTGTTGCTCTTCCCTGGATACACTCCAGTACCTCAATGTCTTTCTTTGAATTGAGGGGCTCAGAACAGGGCAGGATTCAAGACGCAGCCTCACCAATGCAAGTACAGGAGGACAATCCCTGCCCTGGTCCTGCTGGCCACCCTGTTGCGGATCCAACTCAGGATGCCATTGGCCTTCTTGGCCACCTGGGCACACCCTGGCTCATGTTCAGCTGCTGTCACCACTGTTTCTTTACAAGCCACTCTGCCCCAGCCTATGGAGCTCCCTAGGGTTGTTGGGACCCAAGGGCAGGACCCGGCATTGGGCCTTGTTGAACCACCATTGGCCTCAGCCCATGATCCAGCCTGTCCAGAATCCTCTGCAGAGCCCTTCAGCAGATAAGCACTCCTATTTAACTTAATCTTATCCATGAACTCATTGAGGGTACACTCAGTCCCCTCATCCAAATCATCAGTAAAGATTTAAACGGCATTGGGCCCAGTACTGAGCCTTCGGGAACCTCACTAGTGACTGTCTCCCAATTGGTTGTGGTACTGTTGTCCCTAAAATTGTTGTCAGCTGGTGTGCAGTAAGCCAGTCTCACACACATAGCTGAGGTATTTGTTCATTTCATATTTGTGCATAGATGAGTGCTGTGTGGTAAATCTGCAAAGCTAGCACTCATTCTTGAAACTTTACACTATATATCCACTTTAGCAAACAAATAGAGGCATATTGGCTACAAGTTACCTAGTTCTCTTATTAATTAGTGTTCTATGTTCTATTGGTTGAATGATTCTCTTGCTTCTCATGCTAATTAGTCTGCATGCTCAGTCTTGCTCTTCTTTTGAGTCAGTGGGTTTCTTGTTCCATGAGTCTAAGGTCACAATTCCCCCTGCCAAATTGCCTTTTACCCAGTTGTCTCAGTGTGCAGCTGCTGACTGAGCTCGAGTTCATGGGAGCCTGAGGCCAAGAGGCTGTGAACTGGCACTGATCCCTTGCACTACAAAGTGCACGAGGCTCTGTGGCACCAGCCAGGTGACAACAGAGAACAGCAGGAGCTGGTGACTCAGCAGAAAGGCCCCAGACTTGCATAGGGTATAAAAGCCCAGATGGTCCTTTGTTCAGGGTCCTTCCTTTGAGGCTATGAGGGCTGTTTCAGGGGTAAGCCAAGACCTGTTTCACAACCCTCTTCTCATTCCCTGTAACTCTCTGAGTGAAGCATTATTTCTGACCCCTGAGATACCAGCACCATTCATCACCACTCTCTGGGCCCAGCCACCCAGCTGTTTTTTGACCCAGCAGAGAGTGCACTTTGTCCAAGGCATGGGCTGACAGCTTCTCCAGCAGAATGCTTTGGGAGACAGTATCAGAGGCTTTGCTGAAGGTAGACTACATCCAGAGACTTTGTGTAATTCCCCTGGGTGGGTCACCTGATCATAAGAGATCAGATTAGTCAGGCAGGAGCTGCCTTTCCTAAACCTATGCTGGCTGAGCCTGATCCCTTGGTTGTCCTGTATGTGCTGTGTGATCACACTCAAGGTCATCTGATAACCTTCCTGGGTACTGGATACATCACTGTGCATGTACTTATTTTACCTACGTATTGTAGGTAAGCGCAAGAAATGTGGTTGAGATGAAGGAACAGTGAGGCAGATCAAGGACTGGCTGAATGGCAGAGCTCAGAGGGTCAGGATGAGGGGAGTAGAATCCAGCTGGAGGCCTGTAGTCAGTGGTGTTCCCCAGGGATCAGTACTGGGTCCAGTCTCACTCAACTTGTTTATCACTGACCTGGATGAAGGGATACAAGGTTCCCTCAGCAGGTTTGCTGATGATACAAACTGGGGGAGTGGCTGAGACACCTGAAAGCTCTGCTGCCTTTTGGCTGGGCCGTGGTAGGCTGGGGAGTTGGATGGAGAGAACCCCAGTGATGTTCAACAAGGGCAAGTGCAGGGTCCTGCCCTGGGGAGGAATAACCCCAAGTACCAGCACAGGCTGGGGCTGCCCCACTAAAGAGCAGCTCTGCTGAGAAGGACCTGGGAGTCTCGGTGGGTCACAAGGTGACAATGAGCCGGCAGTGTGTCCTTGTGGCCAGGAGGCCCAGTGGGACCCTGGGGTGTGTTGGGAAGAGTGTGGCCAGCAGGTCAAGGGAGCTGATCCTCCCCCTCTACTGGGCTGGTGAGGCCACATCTGGAATGCTGTGTCCACTTCTGGGCTCCTCAGTACAAGAGAGAAATGGAGCTTCTGGAGAGTGTCCAGCAAAGGGTCACAAGGATAATGAGGGGTCTGGAGCATCTCTCTTACGAGGAGAGACTGAGAGAGCTGGGCCTGTTTAGTCTAGGAAAGAGAAGACTGAGAGAGGATCTCATCAATGCATATAAATATCTCAGAGGTGGGTGGCAAGAGGATGGTGCCAGATTCTTTTCAGTGGTGCCCAGATACTGGTCAAGGACCAATGACACAAGAAATTTCACCTCAACATGAGGCAGGACTTCTTTACGTTGAGGATAGGAACACTAGAACAGGCTGCCCAGGAAGGTCCTGGAATCTCCCTCTCTGGAGACATTCAGAACTCAGCTGGACATGTTCCTGTGCAACCTACTCTAGGTGACCGTGCCTTGGCAGATAATCTGCCAAGACCAGATTATGTCCAGAGGCCATCCAACCCTAACTAATCTGTGATTCTGTCATCTTCATTAATGAAAGTAGCATGGAAGATACACTGGTGCTTTCCCTGACTCAAATATCTTGGTGGCGTGACTGCAGAAAAGGTGAAAGCTGATGTATTAGCCTGCCAGTTTAATCATATAAATCAATATATAAACGGGGAGGAGTTTTTTATACTATTCCCTCTTGCAGACTCAGTTTAGGACTGGCTTGTCTCCTTCAGGTTTAAAACCAGCTAGGAAGTGTGGAGAAAAAATTATTGTTGGCTTTCTTTTGTTTCATGTTGAATAGACACAAATCTGAAGGTGTATCTTCTATTATTCTTTTATCTTTTTATTTTGTGAGGATCTTTTAGACTAGTCACACAGGAAATCTCTGTGCCTTTGGAAAGTTCTTCCCATTAATTAGCAGATATTTCATGACAGAAACTTGCAGACAAACATACTAGATAGATATAAATTCGAGTAACCTTCACTGATCCTGTTAGACCTTATTAAGCTGGTATAAATAGGATTATCAGTCAAAGGAAATTTAATGCTTGCAAAACTTAATACAGTTGCTGATGTGATTTACTGTAGTTTCACTTGAAACAATCATTTTGCCATATTGGACAAGGAGGGGAATGAAACTGTCTATAAAATGGCAATAAACCAAAAAGACTATCTGGGTCCTAATCTCATTTGATCTGGAGTGTTAGTAGTCCAAATAAAAGCTGTAAAATATACCTGACTTTATTGCTAGCACATACAGAGTTACCAGGTAACGATATAAATTGTGGAAAGGGATTTATCACAGTTAATGTTTGCTTTTTGTATGTAAGAAAGATTGTCTGTCCATTGTGTTTTTTAGCTGAAAACCTTGTCTAGGCTGAAACAGTGCTTTATGTCAAGAATTCAGAAATTCTTACAAACAGTAGTACAGCACTGGTCTAGTAATTTGTAATGTTTTATCAACAGTTATTCCAGTGGAATTGTCAGTATTAGGAAGCTGGTGTAGTGCCTCAAGGTAGTCATTCCTAGAAATCAGCTTCCTGTCTGCGTCAGAGATTTTAAACCTGGGATTGATACAGTAGATACGTGTGTTGTTGCACACATTTTGATGCTTTCAGGTGAAAATAAAAAGAATGGACTGACAAGGTTTGTGTTATGTTCCCTTTCTGATTGGGAAAGGAATACTTAACAAGAACATCAAAATTCCCAAATTACATTTTTTCCTGTCTTCCTGTGGTGGATACTCAAAACTGAGGATGCAGCTAATTAGAGAACCTGGATAACATCAGCAGGGAGAGCAGTCTAATATCAATATGGATCATGGGATTTTTGTCATATTATCTTTGGAGAAGTTTAAATCAATTTTTCTTGCTTTGGAGTCTGTATTGACCAGTAATTGAATATTTGTGAAACAGTTCATTCTGGGGGTGTCCTCTTGCCTACCATATAGGAAGAGGAATAGTGACAATAGCCTTCTGCAGTTCAGCAGCAAACAAATGTGGCAAACAGGCAGGACAAGGTAGGATATGTAGAAAAGGCCCGTGAACAAGTCTGTTTAGGTTAATTGAGTTCAGGGGATCTTCAAATTTTTCAAGGCATTTAAAGCCCTGTAAGAAACCAAGCTTCAGCTGAAACTGAACAAGCTGAAAAATCAAATGTTGGGAGAAACGTGTGACTAGAGTTTTGAAGTGAAAAAATGAAGTGTACATTACGTGGTTTTCAGAAATGGGATTAATATTTACCTAGTTGGTCTGCAGACAGTCTCACTTTTTCCAGTGTAACCCTTGCTTGAGAACTTGAAACCTTCTTTCACATCAATGGAGTATATTACTAGTAAGATGTGTGGGATCAGCTGAACTGATCAAATGTGAATTTATAAAAATTGATTAAAATGTCAACATTCAGCAAAATCTCTAATTCTGAGACCTTTAATTGCATAAGGGGCAGAATATCTGGAATCATAAACAGCAAAGTATAAAGTATCCTTTTTCTGCAAAAGAGGTATATCTGTTGAGAGGGAAAATGTAGTGTTTTTTCACTGCTGTTCCATGTGATTTTTCTGGGTGAAAAAGTGGCTTATTTGTGCCCTTTGTTTCTGGTTTTGCCCAAGTATTCCCCTTATGTGTGAAGAGCAGCTGCAGAGCTCAGCTCTGCGGGTCTGAGAGTGGGCATTGTGGGCACAGTAGTGCTTTGACCAGACTCTGTGACTCAATTCCACCGAGCTTAAAACTTATTTCCGGTGAACTTTCCCCTTCTGCCTCGGTATCCTCCAGCTGATGATTATGAACGTGTTAAGGTAGAGCAAGGCCTCTATTTTGCTAGTGCTAATCAGTCCTGGAAGAAGGAACGCGTGTTTGGACTTTTTTTGCCACTTCTATCTTGTGCAAAATGACTAACAAAAACTGTTGGAATCAAAGCCCGAGTGTAGGCAAGTCTCTCATGCTGAAGGCAAGCTTAATAATGTTATCTTCTAGTTACTACTTTCAACAAAAGTCAGCAGCAGCTTCTGAATTGTATAATACAAAACATGATTTGCAGCTCGGGAAAGGAAGGCATCTAGATTCTTGTGGGCATAATGGTCTTTAGCAACTATGTTGACAAGAAGTGTTGATGCTGGCCACTGTGTGCTGTGGTAGTGTTTTTTTGTTTTGTTTTTTAATAGTAGGCAAAATCCTTTGTAGGTATGCTCATATAAAATTCACTGCTTTCTGTTTGATGAAAGAACCTACAGATTCAAACAGAACTTAGAGAAATCACTGGCTTTAGTTAAACCATGGATTTAGAGTTTTCCATTTCTGGTTAACTGTGTAATTATTTATATTTGTTCAGGTGAGCAGTTGTACCAGTAGCTGACATTCATGTCTTGTGTGACTTTTTTTTCTTTTTCTTCTCCTTTTCCCTTAATATATGATAACACTTTTAAACTCTAATGATGGGAATATTCATGTGAACTTGGCAGCTGGAATCTGTTGAGTGTTGGTGTTTCAAACACTTTGCAGTCCATGCATTTTCTTCATTAGTCATGTGGTGATGTACTTTGCCAAGGGGTGAAATAAGCTGTAGGAGAGCAGGTCAGAATGAAGCACAGATTTTCTAACACTCTGTTAGATGAAATGATTTTGTGTACTTGGAGGTGGAGAGTTCATTCAGAGTTCTGACACTTCTTTCTTAAAGAAACATGGTTATTTACTGATGTTTTTTTAAAAAATGGAGCTAAGAGTGCAACATAGTGGGCAACAATCTGTCAAATAATATTTTTCTACTATATTTTACTGTGAGTTATTTGAAATAAGGAAAGATTACACCACTAGAAAATGAATGCAAAGATTTACAGAGTTAATGTTGGCAATAGTAAAATTGCTCTCTTTTCAGAAGGGTTTGTGCTTCTCATTAAAAGAGGGTTTTCACCTTTTACTAATTACAGTAGGTAACTACTCTCCAAATACGATATGCTGCATTATTGTCATAAGGTCGTGGAGCTGATGTGTTCTGCCACTGCTGTTTTTCATGGAGAACGTCAGATCCAGCAGAGATGATGTTGTTAAGCATAGTTTGAATAATTCTTAACCACATTCCTGCCTCTAATTTGAGCAGCAGATTACTGATACATTTTGGTAGGGGTTTTTTTATGATGGCTTGGTATGTCCCTGAAGCACTGAGTATTATGGACTCCATTGGGGTAAACTAGGCATGCCTCATTTTCTGTGCTGATGAATTTTATTTCGATAAATGGTATGTTTGTAGCACTTTTGATTTACTTATTTGTTTACTAGCTTTCTTTTTTTCTTCCGTGGCCGTATCAGTTTGGTTATTTATTCTGTTTCCAGCATACAAAGATGATACACAAAACTACTTCAAGTGACTGACTCTCTTTTCAGGTTGTTGATACTTTCTCTGAAGAAACTGTTGTACTTCTTTGTCTTCTGTAAAAAAAAAAAAACCCAAACAGGTGTAATTGTTTTTCTTTGTTTTCTGTTAATTTATTTCAAAATTTCATTGGGAGTGTTACTGTATTGTATCCTTAAACAATATTTTACAAGGTATACAGAGTTGTTTTGCTTACTAAATATTATTACCAATCCTGCAATTGAAGAGTTTTCAGACTATAGTGTATTTCATAGGAAAATCCTTACTGTTAACTCATGGAATCCTTCTGAAATGTTTCGTCTTTTCCATATGGATCAGTGTTTTTACTGCTATATGAGAATTTCTATAATACTACACAAAGCAAAACATATTTAATTACTGTTTACTTAGTTGAGTCTAGTCTATTATAAATCTTAATGTTGTATCTGGTTCATCAGTAGGAAAATAGATTATTTAAATTGCTCCTGTACGTGATAAAGCGATTGCTTTCTTTTTATTATATGGTTTTTCTATGTAGCCAGTTTGGCATTCTTTTTGATCCAGTTAATTTGCATTTAAATTGATAATGCCTAGCACCTGAATATTCCTTTTACATCACATCTCAGAACACAGAACTGACACAAAGATATGTTTCTCCTTTGAAGGATACAGTCAGTAGTGCCTATAACAAAAGCAGGGAAAGTTAACTAAGGAGATAAAAATGATTTGCATAGAACACAAAATACTGAATTAGATTAAATATGTCTTTTTCTGGCCAAGTCTGAGCTTAAGTGCCTCTTCACTTCCACAGTATATTCCCATTACAATCTGTGGTGGTGTTGCTAATTTGCGACTTGAAGTCTGGGGACGTGAGGAGAGTAAGTTATCATACAGAATAACATCTTTAAATTTTGAAATGCACAATTAAGAATGTGCAGAATTAAGAAGCATTGTGTTTTGTCTCAAGGAGTGTTGTGCTGTCGCAGGACAACTGTGAGTGGAATCTTCGTTGGGTAGTGGTAACTACCTTCCCAGAGCTTGCCAGTGCAGAAGTGGCAATTTTTGTTCATGGAAATGCTTGTGAAGAGATGATCTTTGATTTAATTGGTGAGAGTACACAATAAGCAATCAAAAACCCTGGTAAATTGGTGGCTGCATCTGAATGATTAGAAATAATCTGTAAGCCTTCAGCTGAAAGGCAGAACATCAGACTTTACTGTAAGGCATTGATAATGCCTGGCTCCTTGGCAGCAAGTGTGGAAAAGGAAAGATAGTGATCTTGACTTACATTACCAGTGAAGAAGGTATTGGTATAGTTTTCCTGAGAAAAGTGGATATAGAATTGCATCTTGGACAAGACTAGAACTCAGACTGCTGAGAAGGAGGTGGTGCAAACACAAACTCACTTGGCTCATCTGAAAAGAACAGTTTTACAGTTACACCTGTTTTGAGAGAAATCACATCCAAGTGAGAACACTTTGACTGACAAAGATCTCAACATATTATCTCTATCTTTCTGAAAATTGGTTAATCCTGTATTGAACTGGAATTTTTAGGGTCAATAGCCACTCCTAAAATTCCACCCTGATTTTAACAGAATACCATTTCTGAGGCAAAGGCTCAGAGCTCCTGGAACCAGGAAACGCTGTAAGTTGTCATAGAAACATGACAGCTTTGCCAGAGAAACAAACTTAAAGCAGAAGATGCACATTTGGTGTGAGACACCAACACTTGTCATTTGTTGTGGTTGATCTGTCTCCACACAGAGCTCACTGCTCTGTGATTCAAAAGAACCAAATGCTGGCGAAGTTGGAAGCAGTGAAATAAAAAACATAACCTGCCACTGCCTTGCTTAGAAGGCATTTAGAATGGATTAGTGCAAGGACTTGCTATATTAATCTTATAAAGAGGTCAAGATTAGCTTGTAAAAAGCGCTTGCACTTGTATAATACCTTTCTCTGATAGATGGAAACAATCCTTTACTTTGTTATTTGCACTGCTTTCTTTCCTTATTCCCCCATCCAAATGCAAGATCTGCTGTCATCCCCTGGCTTATCTTCAGCAAAAACATAATAATTACTTAAGAAGAAATCCTTCAAATTCATTCCTCAAAGCAGTAAGTCTTGCTGTCACTGCTGATGATAAGAAGGTGAATTATGTGCCTTTGCTGATTTTTTTTCTTTCTACTGTTATTAATGTAGTGATAATGTTACAATTTTAACTTGTTAAGATCTTACACAGATTGCCAGAAAGCTGTCAGATGTTTATACTTTATGATGGATAGGTAGAGCAACAGTGTTAAGAAAAAAAAAGTGCTCCTCATATTAATCTTACTATACTTAACACCTCACCAGCTGAAGAATGCATAACCAAAATTTGTTTTGAAAAGGTGCACTTTTCTGGACTACTTTTATGAACAACTGGAAACTCTGAAAGACTTCTTGAATATTTGAACATTGCAATTGTTGGAAGATGAAGCAGATTTACTGTGGTTGTAAAACCAACCTTGTATTAACAATATTAGCTGTGTCTTTGGTAGTTCATGAATGTAGAAACTTTTTATTGGTTGTTTAAAATAGAATCCAGTAACAAGCAATAACTTAATGACATCTTTTTGTCCTTGCATATAGGGGATGAAATTCACTATTTAAAATCTTCTGTAACTTGCTGGTAATCTTTACAAGAAATGTGATGAAGTTACTGTTTTCTAAGTCGCTTCTTTTATTGAAATATGTATAGTTTTGTTTTTCAAACCATATTTCTAGTTAGTAGGGTGAAGGCTTTGACCCAGTGTCCCGGTTTGGGCCAATCTCAAGGAAAGATGTCCAAAAGGACGTCTCCTCACAGCAAAGCAGGGTACTGCCGCCCCTCCCCCACCAGGTTCAGGAAAAGAAAGACAGAAAAAAGAACTATTTATTAAACACACACACACAGGAAAACAACAACGATACCAAAGAACCAAAATCTCTCCCACTGTGGAGAGGAAACCTGGAGAATTTGACAGTCCTCACTACAGGGGGGTGGTCTCTCTCCTCTTCCTTGGAGCTGGGTCGAGGTGGGTGCCCCACTCCAGGCTGGGGAAGGGTCCCCCGGTGGAGTCCAGATGCTCCGGTGATCTGAGCAAGTCCAGAGGAGAAGAAAACAAAGCCAGGTTTTCTCTCAGTCTCTCTCCGAGGAAAAAGGAGCCGAAAAGCTGGGTGGAAAAAGCAGGCAGCGTGCTTCCTCCACACTTCTCCCCACACAGCTGAACACAGAGCAGAGCGACCTTGAAGCACAGACTGTTTTGAAAAGTTCGCCCGGCCGCTTCTCTCTGCTCTCCCAGGCTCAGTTTAAAAGCACAGGACTCATGTTTGGGCATAGAGCGATGGTAGGGGATACACATGACACGGTCACCCCAAGACACCCAGAATAAGGCTGACTGTGTTTTATTTGTTCAATGGGGTTTTTCTGTAAGGCTGAATATCTGCACTGTGGTGAAGATACTGAACTTGCCCATACTGAAGTGTCTTAGAGGTATGTAGGACCAGAGGAAGAATCATCATTACTGAAATAACCAAAAAAGCATTGTTCTTGTGCAAACACGATACTGATAGTAAAATGCACAGAGTAAAGAGTTTGAACTGATTAGTGACAGCTGCAATTACATTCAATATATCTGGTTCTCAATGCTACATCACAGCAATTTGGCACGGCTTGCACAGATCTCTTAAACTTGAGGCAAGGTTTATTATATTTTGTGACAACAGTTTTTCAGACACACAGGGCCTCAAGGGCAAGAGTCTCTGGTCCATTAAATCTGCTTTGTGTTATTGCAGTGGAATGAACTAGCCCTAAAACCAGCCCAACTTAACTGGCCAGAGGAGGATTCCATGTAGGACAAGAGCGAAAGAGCACAGTGTGATCCTCCGGGCAGAGCTGGTGACTAAGAACCATGCAGAGTCATAGTGAAGGCATCTTTTTCTCTTTTTAATGCCCCAGGTGCTTGCCTGCTAAGTATGTGATCCGAAGGTCCTGACCCTGCTAAGTTTTACCTTCAGCAGTCTGCATGTGTTGGGTGCTGAACAGTGGAACTAGGGCAGACAGGTCTTCTGGGTCTTCTACTGAGGCTTTCAGAAAGGAAACACTGTACTGCCAGAGAACTGAAGTTGTTGCAGGTCATTTGGAGTTTAACTGAGATCTGAGTTGGAGCATTGCGAGCCTGAAGAACTGAGTGATTTTTGGTTTGGTATTATTCGTCCCTGTTTTAGTGGCTGTGACTAAAACAGCTGGAAGAGGCAGGGTAGAAGTGTCATCTTTAGCTTTTTAGTATGAAAAGTGTTTTTTATACCTAGGAAATAAATTATTTCTTTAATCTCATTTATAAGCTAGATGTAAGCCAGATGTAGAGCATGTTTATGCTTTTCTCACCTGTTTTGCATAGAGCCAGTTGTGGAGCTGTGCTGTACTATTGCAAAGCTAGCATCATGTTGGTGAGTCTTCTCTGGAGAGAGAAAGTCTGTAGTGACACAGCCAATAATCTATTAATTCCTTCAGGCTGTGAAAAAGTCTTTGGGGCAGGTGAGTCCTAAAAAAAACACTAAAAAAAATCATGTAGGAGCTGTAATAATTTGGTCTGATCCGAGAGAGAAAAGCATGCTTCAGTTTACTATGTTTTAGATTACTTTTTTTTTCTTGGTGATATTCCAGCTGGAGAAGCATGAGAGAAGTGACCTTTCATTTTAACATCATTGCTGTAATAGATAGGAAAAGTGAGGATACAGATATTATCCAGGAAGGATATTTGTTTCATTTCAGTCCTTCTTTTGTTTATATGTAGATTGTTTTAAAATCCAGCCTTAGAAATGCAATGTTTTGTAAATCATCCTGTATGACTTACATACTTAAAGTTTTGCTTTATTTTTTCCATTGTATGGGATGGTCTTGGCAGTTTTAACATCTTCATCAGTGAGCCGTTATTCTTTTGTAACTTCATTCTGTAGTCAAAAGTAGTGCTTCAGGATGGCATGCATGACAATGTGCCAAGAGATTAATGTGAGTTCAGGTGTCTGCAGAAGCCAGTGTGTCTCATTTGCTGTGCTGTTATAATGATAAACTACAACCAAAACACGCTGATTGAATAAGACAAAAAAAAAATCAGATTCATAGGAAACAAATTCAAAGTACATGTTGCAACTCAAACCCACGTATGATTCTTGCTTGTACTATTTGGCAGCTTTCCCACAAGCATTGTCTATTACAGTATGACAGTGCCTACCATTACAAGTAAAGTTATATGTTAGAAATAGAACACAATGACGTTGTAAATATTAAAGAAAAAAATATAAAGGGAAGTACGTGGGCTCTAACTTGCAGTTATATTTTGTTCATGATGAATGTGACATTTTAAATTTAGGGGAATTACTCAGCTTCATAATGCAATATTGTCTGCAGGTGTAACTGTTCTTTTGTATGTAAGCACATGTTATGCTAAAAGATGTTGTTTTAAAATGCAAATTCTAAACAGTTGCTGGAACTTCCTAGGAAGTACCAGAATTTGTTACCAAGGCCCCTGATTCTGCTGTCCTATGCCTTTGCATTACGATGTCTAATTGCATTGTTTCACACTATTTTTTCCTTCCTCATTCACTGAACAGGATGGGTGGTGCTCAGGAATTGAGCTGCTACTTGATATTTTAGTCCTTATCATTCTGTTAGCAGCCCAGGCTTTATTTACTGCACACCATTTAAAACTCTAAAGAATACATAATTATTCATTCCCTTATGGCCTTTTATCTAAGGTGCCTAGCTGAACTATTTTTGTCCATTTGATTGTATTCTCATATGTGTTTTCTGGTCAATACCTATAATTTTACTTTCTTTGCTGTGTGAAATAAATGTGTGTGCACATACACAGAATGCATACATATAGTTTATTTACTTTTGAAAGAGAATTTTTCATTTACTCCCTGTGATAACTTCTAGAATGGAAACTGAGTGTCTGCTACATACTTTAAATCAGCCTTTTGTGAGGTCATTGTAAGTAGACATAAAAGAATACAATTAAATTACTAAATGCATCCAACCATGTAAGTTGAACCATTCGCATGTGCAACCTTGTCTTTCATGATGCCCTTCAACTTCAAATGTATCTTGACTGTATATCCTCTAGGTGACACAAGTTGTCCTTTTATTTGAATGCAGTTGATTCTCCCTGCTGGGCATGATTGCAAAGAAGACTTAACCAATGTAGCATTCAGGTTCATGTGAGAAATACAACAAATGAGGGTAGTTTAACACTGGAACAGATTGCCTGGAGAGGTTGTGGGTGTCCATCTTTGCAAAATGTTCAAAATGATGTTCAAAACCCAGCTGGATGTAGTTTTGAGTAATCTGTTGCAATTGGCTCTGCCACAAGTAGGTTGGACCAGAGGGTCTCCAGAGATGCCTTCCAGCCTCAGCTACTCTGTGATTTACACAATAGATGATAATATATACTTGTGGGTATATGTATTTTGCTTGTTTCTGATGGGCAAACCTTTATGGATCTTGTGACTTTCTTCTACTCTAAAATAGTAGTAACATGTTTGTTTTGCAGTTTCTATTTGACTAGCAGTCTATCTTGTCAGTCCCATAAAAAGTTGTTCAGTAGTTAAACTGTAGTTTGACTATTTAACTGTTCTCAGCAAAAGCTGTAGAAAAGGTTAACAATGATGTTTTTGTTGTTATACTAGCATTTTGCAGAGGATTGTAATAAATTGTAATTATTTATTGTGATCCAAACTATTATGTACTTAATCTTTTTTGGGTTTAAGAATATAGTGTAGAAAGCTTGGTGGCAATGGTCGCCTTTTCAGCTCGTGATCCTGTTACTAACATCTTTTGCAAATGATGAGTATTGGAAAGAACTTAGTTTGTCACTGACTCTTGCAAATTTTAATAGTGTTGCCAGTGTGTCATAGCTGAATGTAAAGCTTTTCCATGAGATCTGTCTATTGCTTGAAATATTTTAATATTGCTGCTACAAAAAGGTGTAGACTTTTTCAATTGCTAATGTTAATATTTCAAATAAAGGAAGATGGTACATGTAAAATCTGTTACATCTTATACTGTCCTGATACACCACTTCTCTCTCTCTGCTACTGATGGGGTGAGAGGATTACAGTACTTGTCTCAAGAAGACCACTTCCAATGAAAGTATTTTATTGCTAATACACTGTAACTTTTTTCTGTTGCAGAAAGAGTTGAGCCTTCCAAGAAGAGGAAGTTTGTAAGTATATGAAGTGTTTCTCCATTGTGCTTAGATTGTAGTATGTATTTTTGATGGTTTTAGAGTAGGCTAGTCTTGTTTTCAGGGCAGTTAGAATGGAGGTTAAATGTGACACTTGATCTGCCTTAGAATACATACAAAGAAATGAAAATTGAAAATGAAAACCTATGGTTTCTGCAGTCACCATTTTTATGCCCATCTTTTAGAGGAGTTATTGTGACGGATTTCCAAAGGGATAAAAAGTTCTTATGTTCAAGTTTTTGTTTCATATTAAAGATTTTTCTTGTTAAAAATCAAGGAAGAAATCTGATTTCTTTGTGAATGGTATAAAAGAAACTTGTCATGCTTATGAAATTCTGTGAGCAGTCCTGTGGATGAGAAGGTGGGGAAAAAGAATAGATGTGTTCTACTAAATGTATAGGATTGTTAAGCTACTATTTTGATTATGGAAGTAATGACCATATATTGTATAAATTGTTACTTAGTTATAGTAATAAGTACTCAGATACTGAGTTTAATTGTGCTTTGCTCAGATTTCTATACCTTGGCTTTGACTTTCCAGTGGTTTTGAGCTGTTTGGTATTAAAGCTTGTATTTTTTATTTGCATCTGTCTAATTTCTTATTCTGTAATAGTAATTTATTGAGAAAGTATTGGGATAAGAACATCACAAAATGTCTTAAGAAACAAACTCTGTTCACTTACTGCTTTCTTTCAAAAATACTTTAATACTATAAGATGTTCTATAGATTATAGGTGACAACACATTGTGAGTAAAACCCTGTGCCCTTGCACAAGAGGCCAGTTACTTGATTTCAACTTGATAGTGCTGTGTAGCATTTGGTGATAGTAGGTGAGATATGGGAATAACTGAAACTGTAACGGCTGGGAAAGTGCAGTGAAGTGCTCTGTTGTTCTGACTCAAAGGCATACCAGAAGTCTGTACTTCATAGGATATCTGCTGAGTTGGAAAAGACTCTTGTTTGAGGTTCTGATACATGGGAAGTCTTATGCTAGACAGTAAGCAAACCCATTAAAGTAAGAAATGTCAAGAAAAGAGGAAACTCATTTCCTGTCAAGTATTTAATTATTTAAGTATTTCAGTGACAGAGAGAAAAATAGTTAAAGAAAATGATTTTTGACGCATTCTTTTGGTGTCCTTGATTCTTTATATTAACCTGAAACTGTTGTGTGGGTAGAAGACTGCCTCTGTTAAAGTTAATGGCTAAACTGCTGTTCGCTTCAGCCAGAGCAGAAAGTGGCTCTTGGAACTTGACCTTGCTTACTCTTGCTAGGATGTTTGACATCGAATGTTATTAGTTATTTTAGTCCAGATTTGAGGAATGACTGCAGTGCAGTCACCTCAGTTGCATTCACATACATATTGTTTTAGCCGATCACTGAGATGTAAGTGTGCTTTCTGTAATGTTGCTGAGGCTTTAATAAAGTATAGTAAAGAGTAGCACCTTGTCAGCATAATCATATCTAGTTATTAAAGTGCTTAGGTTTCTGCAGGTGGTTGTAGTGGGCCAGGCACCTACCAAAGCTTCTCTGTCATCCCCTCTGCAACTGGACAGAAGCAAGAAAATGCAATGAAGGGTTCATGGGTTGAGATAAGGACGGGAAGAGATCACTCTCCAAATACTGTCACAGGCAAAACAGCCTTGAATTGGGGATACTGATTGAATTTATTACTAAAAAAACCAGAGCAGGATAATGAGAAGTAAAATAAATATTAAGAACACCTTCCCACACCACTCCATCCTTCCCAGGCTCTACCTTTTCCCTCTCAGTGGCATAGGGAGACAGGGGAGTGGAGGTTAAGGTCAGTTCATCACCTGTTGTTTCTGCCACTGCTCAGGGAGAGGAGTCCTTCCCCTGCTCCAGTGTGGGGTATCCCCCACAGGAGACAGTTCTCCATGAACTGCTCCAGTGTGGGTCTCTTTCCACAAGTGCCATCCTTCAGGCACATCCTGCTCCAGCATGGGTCCCCCACAGGGTCACAAGTCCTACCAGGAAACCTGCTCCAGCACGGGTTCCTCTCTCCGTGTGTCTGCAGGTCCCTGCCAGGACCCTGCTCCAGCACAGGCCTCCCACAGGGTCACAGCCTCCTCTCAGACATCCACCTGCTCCAGCATGGGTCTGCTCCATGGGCTGTAGGTGGATCTCTGCATCCCTGTGGATCCCCATGGGCTCAGGGGCACAGCTGCCTCACCATGGTCTGCACCACGGGCTGCAGGGGAACCTCAGCTCCAGCGGCTGCTGCACCTCCTGTTCCTCCTTCTGCAGTGACCTCGGTGTCTACAGGGCTGCTCCTCTCACATATTGTCACTCTGCTCTTCTCTGGCTGCAATTGCATTTACACAGTTACTTTTTTTTTGCCTTTTTAAATCTTTTATCACAGATGTATTAACATCATTTCACTGGCCCAGCCTTGGCCAGTGGCGAGTCTGTCTTGGAGGTGGCTGGCATTGGATCTGCTGGGCATGGAGGAAGCTTCTGGCAGCTTCTCAGAGAAGCCACCTAGTAGCTCCCCTGCTACTAAAACCTGACCATGCAAAGCCAATACAACAGTATTTTAAAATAACTTTAATAATGTTTAATTAAAAGGGCTCATACTGCTGAGGTTAGCAATGGCTGTGGCATCAGGGGTTGTGTGCATGGGCTGTGTTGGCTGCTGTATTTGCATATTATATCCATGTTGACATGAAGATTGAATTTCAAAATGTGAAAAGTCCTATGTTTTCATTGGCACAGACATCTAGAGGTCCTGAACAGTTCCAGGAAGGCACATCACACTGTCTTTCGGAGCTTCAGACCCACTGCCATGCCAAGGGTGCAGCTGTAAGCAGGACAGGGAGAGCTATTTCAGGGGTGAGCAATCTTAGCATAGTTGGCATAAACTGAGATAAAGAGTGCTGGTTGACTAAGGAGCGAGCTTTTCCATGCTTGGAGCACCCCCTGGCTGTGTTGGCACAACTCTTTCTGTGGACACAGGCAGAACTGATCCAGGTTGCAACTAGCTTCATGCAGGTTCTTCAGCATGTTAAGTTGCCCAACTGCACAAATGCCTTTCTTCCTGGCAGCAGGGTGCAGTGGCTTGGAGGCAGGGTGAATAGATGGGAGCTTTCTCTCAGTCTGGCTCCAGCAGCAAAACTGACTTTGTAAGGTTAACATGATTGTAAACCTGCATGGCTGTTAATATCCCACTTTGCCAGTCCATTGGAAAATATTGTGTGTCAGGTGACTATTGTGAAGTATATTTTTGCACACAATGGAGATGGGTTGTTTATATCTTGGTAGGATATTTTTATTGATTTGTTTATTTTCACCAAACACTTCCAACCCTGACCCTAGCTCAGTTTGTTATATCATGGGTCTAGTAACACCAAGGTTATGGGTTTGATCCATTCACTTAAGAGTTGACTTGATAATCCTTGTGGGTCCCTTCCAGCTCAGACTGTTCTGTGATTCTGTAATATTGAGGAAGATACTTGTGCTTAATGTTAAGCTAGACTCAGAAATACAGATTTAATTTGATCAGAATTAAGTGTTGCTTTTCGTCTGTGAAGCACACAGATCCTGCTAGGAACCAGGGAATGCCTGATAGCATCTACACACCCCTATCCTTTAGACATTTGTAGTGTGTCTAGCTGAAGTAGGTAGCCACTGGTGGTTTCTCAGTGTGTGTTAAACAGGTGAGTTTCCATCAATGAACTTAGGGCGTGAGTGCCCTTATCGTGGTTTGTTTCCTTACATACTGGCGGAGTTCAGAAGAATGAGAGCTATACAGAGAGAGAGCATGAACTCAAAGGTTGTGGAAAAAAAATCAGACTCAACTTTGAGTAGGTACATTCTGGTTTAAAATGCCCTTCTCCTTAAAAGAAGATTTACAGCAGGCTTCTCTGAGGTGGAGAGGAGCCTTCAAGAACAGCAATACATGAGACAAAGTGAGTAAGTAGAGGCAGTTTCTCCTTTTGTTGAGCCTCAGTGCTTTAAGTACCTGCCCTAGAAGTAAAATTCCAGACTTTTTCTGACTAAATCTGTTCTCCCTCTATCTTCTTTTGTTTAATTTTTCAATTTCTGTTTAATTTGGAAATATATTGCTTTGATGTATTTATTTTTGCTGCATCTGTCCTTCTCCTTACAGTTCTGAAACTAATTTCAGTAATTATAAAATATGGACTCAAGTTCAGTACCAGCAATTATATAATCTGCTTGCACCTGTGGAAGTGTCAGAGTTGCTAGTGGAATTTTCATAAAATTAATTTATGCATTTCAGTTAAAGGGCTGATATCCTTGGATAACAGCAACATAAGATTGTGACCAGGTTTTAACTACTGTTTCTCTTGAACTTCTCATTCAAGAGAAACAGTAGTTAAAACCACTGCTTGCATAGGTGCTTAAGTAAGTTTCATGAAAGGTAAAAACAATTTTGTGAGAAAATTTTTTTTTCAATGAAAAATACGGACTGTCAGTTATCTTTAGGGAAAAAGTGGGAATGGTCTGTAGCGTGGAAAAAAAAGAAAAAAAGCTCTGAGTCATGTGTCATGTAGGTGGACAAAACTGGAATTTGATTTATAGTTTCTGTGTGCACAAAGACATCTATATCATAAAAAATTTGCTATATTCATAGGTGACCTGTTATCTTAAATTTGGAGAATAGAGTAGATTAATTATTGTTGCCAGGTAATGAATTTCTCAATTCTAGTATAGATGGATTGTGCTCCAGTAGATATTCTCCGTAGCCTGTGTTTGATTCTTAAATTGCATATTCTTCTGTGTTGTTACTAGCACTGTTTCTGTCCTCAACTTTCAAGGGTTTTCTACTGCTGTCACTGAGTGGAATTTTTTTCCCGTTCATCTCTTTGATTCCTTGTGATTGACAATGAAAAACTCGGTTATCTCTTTTTTATGATTTAGGAGCCAACAGTTACTGTAACATGACCCTTTTTCCCACACAATCTTGTTTACTTCAGCCTCCATAAATCCTGTGTAAGTGTGCTGCCCATTGTCTGTGTTTCCTTCTTTTATAGTTGTGCTGGGCTAATGGGGAGAGTTGTGGCATGTGCAGCGTGCTTGGTAGCCTTGTTGCCACCTTCCTGTTGTCAGTGCATGGTCTTCTGGAAACAAGTCCTTTGTGCTGTGGAGAGCTCAGGCCTGATTTAGATGTAAACAACACGTCCCTTGGTATTTTATTGCTGTTAGCTGTGTCACTGGCTAGCAGTACAGGCCATTCTGTTTAATGTTGTTCCGTTGGGTTTTTTGTTGCTTGCACACACAATTTTGCATCCCTGCTTCATTTACACTAATATTAATAGTATTATGTATATCTGCAGTTGTCTTGGACTCAGATTTTACTAGTATATGTGTGGATTTTATCCAGTTACATCATCTTTTCATTATTTATCACATCACATATTAGAGAAAGGAATGATCTGTTTTAATGTAATTCATTATGTCTCTTTTCAGTGAAAAATTATGTATACTATGTGAGGGTATTTTAAAGCTTTGTAAAAATACCTTTTTATTGGTAAATTCATGCTCACCTATTTGTGTGTGTGTACATGTACACAACTTTTATCTACACATGCAAAAAAGTCAGATAGTGGTGGTGATGACTTTTTTTGTGTATTTGAAAATTATTCAGATACATAACAAAATTCTTAAAAAGAACCTGCCTTCATGGAGAAATAATGTCCAGAAAATGAAATGATCATTCTTTAAAGACTAACTGTGTAACGAGTCATTTATCTACTGTTGTTCTGTGACTGCTGTGGTGTCTAAGTAATGTAAAGTGACCAGGTACCATGTTTCTCCACAGTGTGCTGAGTGTGCTGTGCCCTGCTGGAATTTTGTTTCAGCTACTTAGGCAAGGACAGGACAAGGTCAAGAATGAAAAATAATCTTAAGTAGTTCTTTATCAAAATATGATTAAACTTAAGCCACAGGGAAAAAGCAAAATTAGATCAGCCTCTAGGGTCAAGCTATGGTTCTGTAGGCATGCTGCAGAATTTCAGGATGAGAGAGTCATATGATTCATAGTGGAAGCAAAGAAAATCAAATATCTGGGTGCCTCCAAGCTTTGCCTACAGTAAAAAATGTTTGCACAGTAGGATAGTTTAAAATATTTTTATACATGCAAATAATTATTTTATAATGCATGAGGTTCAAGCTGGTTTGAGGGCCAGATCTCATGGCTAATGGGTTACTGGTAATGTGAAAGCAGGTGCCAAGATGCTAAAATAACTGAATCTCTACAAAGAAATTGCAGTAAAGATCTCATCAGTTCACTGCTGAAACTTGAATAGTCAACCTGACAAAATGGAACACAAAAGAGTAATTGGATGGAGGCCTGACAGATTGGCTTTCCTTATGTTCTTGATTGTCCCATGTGACAGTCTGCGCACCTGAGCAGCCTCTTCTGCTTGCAGTTTTTTTCAGTAAACTGCTTGCTCTCTGTCTGGGTTCTGCCCTTTATCCTGCTTTACCTGTTGAACCAGGAGTTGGTGGTGTTTGCAGTGTTTCCGTGTACATTGAAACAGCAAAGCTTACAGCAAGAGCGTACAGAAAATGCTAGGGGAATTTAATGGCTGGAAATGTGAGTTGCTGAGGCAAGGGAGTAGTGATGTCTAAGCATCAGGGTGGGGTCTAGGAGTAACTTAGTGTGTGAGTGCAATAGTTGTGTGATTAAATTCTGTCTATGAGTGGCAAATGCGATAGATGTATATAAGCATTTTAAAATCAGCATTGGCTGTGTCTTCTTGTTTGTTTTGTGAACAGAAGTGGCATTCTCAGCGAGTAGAATTATTTGTCTTTGATTTTGTTCCAGTAAAGTTTCAAAATTGTGTCACATACACAAAAAGAACAAATGACCATATAACCACCTGTTTTATTCTGCTGCCTGAGAAAGTATTTATGCATTGAGAAAACTGGCAGAAGAACATCATCTGGGTAATCACTGCTAGTCAGCACAGCTTGAATTTCTAATAGTAAACCTTGAAAACCTGACATACTAAAGCAGCTTCTCGTTCACGGGTTTTTTTCCCAGTGTCATTAATTTCAGGAAGTTCTGTTTTCTGCAGTAAAGGAATGTCTGAAATTTGTTAGAAATTGTTTGTCCCAAAGGAATTGTAATGTCCTGGTGAACTGCATGATCAAGGCTGCTGTATGCTGTATTGATGAATTGATTTTTTTTTTGGCACTGATGGTGCAAAGTTTTGAATAATCTCTTAATCTACAGAGAGAGCTTCCTGAGGCTGTGCAGTTCCTAGCGCGCACGCATTTCTTTAGCCTCTGTAGGACTGGGGTCTTGGTGGGGCTCTGGGAAGAGAGTACATGATGGCCTTGTGAACCTGTGCTGTGCTTAAAGAATTGCAATGAGAGGTCAGGGTTTGGTTTTGTTGTTGTGTTGTGTTGTGTTTGTTTTTTGTTTGTTTTTCTTTGTTTTTTTGTTTTTTTTTAAATGGAGGCTAAAGGTGAGGTGTTGACTACAAATAAATGTTTGGTTTTACATTAAGAAAAGAAGCACTCCTATTTTTCTGAACAATATGTTTTTTCCTCTGGTGCCAGTAGTATCACCTGTCTTCTAAATATCTGCTCTCAGAAAAAAAGAGGAAGTTGCTGAATATGAGGAATCTTCCTGCCTTGCATCTTCAGTTAGGCATTCTGCCATTACAGGTTTTCCCTTTGAAATTTTCAGTATTATTGCCATTCAATTATGTAAAGTATAGGCTGACTCTCTACAGATGTCACTAATGACGATCATAAAATCCCAGTGAGCCACTTCTGTTTTGTCTCAGAGGAGGAGGGGAATATTTTTTCCCCCTCACTCTTTCCTATGAAATACAGACTTGAACATTTTTTTTTACTGTCAGTATTCTAAACCACTACTGTTGCTTATCATAAAGGACAGTAGCGTATTTGTTACTGTCATAGACAGACTTGTAAGTTTTAGAGCAGCCAGATGACAGTGTGGCAGCAGGGCCTCTGTTGGCCATAGCTGGTAGTGTAGCCTGCTCTATAGTTAGGTTGTGTCTGTGTCACAGTTACTGGCTGTGTCTTTTATATTTTGTGAACATATGGCATAATGTTTGTGGCTGTGGCCATTCTTGCCCCTACCACCACTTCTGTCTCTATCCAAAACTTCTGAATCCTGTTTACTTCCTTCCACCCTGCTGTCTGCTGCCTCCCTTCCCTGTGGGAATTATGGGTCATGCTTACTCTCTTACTAAGTTTTGTTGACTGAATGCAGTCCTTTACGTGCTCTGTTTTGCTGGAGGTTTTCCATTTGTCTTTCCAACCTTTGTGTAAAGCCAAGTGCCTTCCTTGCAGGTGTGTTCTCTGGGACAGAGCAGTGGAGAGCTAGGGCAGAGGTCCTGAGACAGGTTTAGGCTTGCAGAACTCTCTTTCTGGTCATAGTTTTCATATGGGGATAGGCATGCCAAGAACCTGGTTGCCAAATGCTTTGTGTATGGGCGGATGGGTGATGGCTCCTGGGAGTAAACTGAGGGGCAGGCAGCACGTGCAGTTCTTGTGGAGGGGTTGATGGCTCACCATAAGGGTGGAGCTTGCAGAAACTGCTTAGGTTACTTTAGCCAAAAGCATGGGCAGCAGGAAGGTGGATGGCTTCTGTGGCAGCGTGAAAAGGAAAGAGGGGGATGAATGGCAGCAGGACAGAGCTCTCTTCTTTTGTAGGTTTGGAGAAGGAAAATAATTGCATTGGCATGATACCATTCTGTTCCACAAGGGCTAATCAACAAGCTCTGCCTCTGTGTAGTCTTTAACGAGTCTTTGCTCACTGAGTCAAGGCAGCAGTCAGCCTGGCATTAGCACACATTCCTTCCATCTATGTGCTCTTCTCTGCCATCTCCATCCTATTGTCTTTTCTCCCAAATATTGTTGGGTTTCCACTTCTCTGTCACTTTTTTTCCTAGCAAGCCAGTCAAGCTTAGACCTGTGAGGTTTAATGAGGTGTGTTGCAACAGATCTCACAGGCATGTGAAAAGGTCAGAAAGGGTGCTGGGGATAAGTGGATCCACATTATGGCCGTGCTTGCCTGAAAAGGGTAGCAGATAACTGCCACAGGGAGCAAGTGAGTCTAAAAGGCTGACACAGGGAGTTTCTTACTTTATATTCATTGTGTGTTGACTGCCACAGTGCAAAGCGCAGTGTAATTGCATATAATCACATTTCCTCAAATCCCAGTGGCTTCACTCATGAATGCTTAGTGTGGTCCTGCCCCTAAGCAGTGAAAGCAAGCATGCTATTTGAGTCAAACATGCTACTGCAGGTGCTCCTGACATGGGGCTGAGTGTGCTCCTGGAAACAAGCAAGTTCCTGCTGTTCCAGCCTGAATGGAAAAGCTCTCTTGTAAAAGTTGTGCAGGGAACAGAGACATTGGGAATGCTTTTTTCCCCTCTGCTACATGGTACTACTTTGCTGTCAGGCGACTGGACACATACCCCACTTCAACCAAGCATGTAGTGGAAACAGGATTAAATCAGCCATGTTTACATTCACATATAGGTATGGCCTTGAGACCCAGTCTCAGCTGTTCTGTGATTCTTCTTAGTATCATTGAGATGCTGCTGAAAATGAGCTTTTACAGGTAATTGTCATATTTTGTGATGCTTGTTTCCTAGATTCTGCTGGGAGACGTAAAATGTTTTCATTTGCCTTTAAAAGTATGGCTGTTTTAATGGTTGACATGCCTGTCAGAAGTATCAAGAATATACCCACATATATCTAAATCCAGAAAGCTTTTAGATTCTTGCTCTATAAATCAGAACTTTGCTGGCTTTTTTTTTTAAGCCAGGTTTTACCAGTAAGCCATACCAGCAAATGTGTCTTGGTGGGGTGAAGGCGTGAGGAATATTGTCACTTTTGACAGCCTTTTGCTGTGTTGCTTATAGGGTAGAAACACTAAGCAGGAAATTACACTGGGCTGCAGGTGTAATAAACCTGGCTGACTGGCTTTAGTCGTTATTTTTCATTAGTGACCTAGGTGATAGAACAGATGGTGTTTATGAAGTTTGCAGCAGACAACAAGCTGGGAAGAATGCAAGTATATTGAAGAACAGTATGGGGTTCCAAAATTGTTCTGACAACCTGGAGAAAATATACCAAGTAAAATAGAACTTCTTACTCCTGCAGAAAATACTCTTGTTTTTTAAATGCTAGGTAATTGAATAGGTGTTAGTTTGCAGAAGAGATCTGTGAGTTTTAATGTACCACAGTTGCTGTTGGGGGGCAGTGGGTATCTCATGCTGGGAAGCTGATACTTTGAGCTGTAAAGCATGCAGCATTATTCTATCCCACACAGAACTTGAAAGGCCTTATTTATATTGGAGTGCTGTGTGTTGAGGTGGATCACCTGGAAACAGATGACAGCTATCAGCTGCTTTGAAAATGTGACATGGTATACGGAAAAATACTTACCACGCTGAGGTTATTTATTTTTGAGAAGGGAAAGCTGAGGGTTGTTCATGAAAGTCTTCCAGTGTGTGGAACATCTGCCATGAGTAGGAAGTAAAAGTGTTTTCTGTGTTTTTGGGGTGTACAGCAAGATGTAGTGTGTTTAAATTGGAGCGAGGGAGATTCATCTCAGACGTGGTTGAAGCAATGTCTGAACATCGAAGCAGAGGAGTGCCTACCTGGGAGTGTTGTGAAATCACTATCAGTTTTTAGGAACAGGTGAGGCAAACATCTGACTGGAGCAGTAGGGGTATTATAGGTATAATGTACCTCTCTTGGGGAAGGAAAATAGTATCGCTCGACTTTTCTAGCTCTCTTTATAAATTGTCACTATGTCTGTGGGATTATTTGCCCAAACTTCCTGCTGAAACTTGATTCCATATATTAAGTATCTGCTTTCATGGAAGAAAATACTGTCTCATAACGGACAACATTAATAATTTTTACTTGTCTGTAATAGCAGAATTCCCTGTAGAAAGGTGTATAGAGCTTTAAGTGAGCATAAGATAGATCAAAAAAAGGACACAAAGTTCAAACTTCTTGAGGTTTTTTTTGTGAAAGATTGATGGCTCTCTTTCAGCTGGTCACCTCCATTTGGAGCACTTGGTCTGCCCCTGTTTGTCTAATGACAAAGAGAACCAGAAGGTGAATTAAAAAAATAATTAAAAATTGAAGCATACATGGGGTTGCCTTACAGAATTGTTGGGGAGACTCTTCTGCAGGCGTATATATGTGTTTGTGTGCATGATAGGGCCTTGATAAGGAATCAGTTATCAACCAGCCAAAACAGAGCTTGGTAACTCTGTAGGTACATATTAGTTGTTGATAGATGAGTGTAAGGTTTTGGGAAAATCCAGCTGCAAACTGGATTATGGAATAATGAAATTTCCTATTTTGTGCTTGAACTTTTTGGAGGAGATATTCAGATTCCATCATGACCTTCAAAAACTGTTCAATAGATAGTTTTTATATCTTTGAGGTTTTTTTATGTTTTCATTCTTTGGATGAAAAAATACATACAGGAAAATTAAATGGCATCAATTAGCACTGAAATATAGCTTAAATGCAGACTAGATAAACAAATGCTCATTAAGAGCCTGGGTTTGGGGTTATCCCTGTGTAACAAGGGTCTTGACTTTAAAAAGAACAGCTGTTTAAACCTCGTGTAATGTGGAACTCTTCAAAAAGTAGATCTATTTTTGCCTCTAATTTTTTAATGCTTTTTTTTTCTTGAAAGGCAGTGCAGATTGAGACCATAATTCTTATTAACATGTAATTTCTCAAGCTTTTTACAGTTTTAGTATTAGCTTAAAGTCTGTCAACTTGAGACTTTATTAGTTAAGCTATTTTTATTGCTTTCTAATTTTTGTTTTAATTTTTTTTTATTCTTAAAGTATGTGAAATACGGTAGGAGATTGTTGAAATCTGAAGTAGCTGCTCTGGGAGTTTTCCATTTAAAAAAAATTTGGCAAAGGGTGTGCTATGCTGTTGTATTGATTTTGTATGGAATGTTATTTTTGAGCTTTCACAGGCAGGTGCAAAAATGATGCTGCCTAGCTGAGGGAGATGGGAGACTGGTGGAATACGAGGAAGGCTACTTTAACGGATTGATTTAGATGGCACCTCTTGCTGGCGTCATCTATGGTAATAGTTCAGGTGATATTTAGACAAAGAACAGGGAACTTTTTCTCTCATTTTTTGGCAGGTACCTTCATTAATATTATGTGTCTTCTGAGCTCTCAAAGTTGCAGGACCAGTCAGTATGAGTCCTGGTTTAACTAAAATGCATCAGTTCTACACACAAGGAGGCTATCTTGGCTGTAGGGAAAGTATACGAACTACCTGTTGAAACTCACTGTGGAAGAATGGAAGTGAGTGAGGTTGCAGAGAGATTTTGCCAGATCTTGGCTGGTGGATGTTTATTGATTCCTTTTGTCTGCAATATTTTAGAATCAGTGATTTTAGTTAAGATGTTCAATGTGACAACCATTTGCTGGGTTAACTTACCAGAGGCCTACACAGCAGTTCAGTTATTTTTAATGTTTAATTAACATTGCTAATAAACACTTTCTTTCGATCCATTATATTTTTTAATACAGACAATACCATAGAGCTATCAGCAGAATACTCAACTAATTTATAAAAAGATTATTAAAATATATTTGAGTTTAATAGAGTGCTTTTAAACTATAATTTTAAAACAAGTCCCTTGCAGAATAGTAAGAGTTAGAGCTCTAAATAGACTCTGGCATGTTTTGCAAGACCACTTAGTCTTTTACTGTGTACTCTAGTGACACATTAATAAAATGTGTTACTGTAAATTACTTACTCGAGTCAAATTTATAGATATGCCTGTAAATGTCAGTAGATCCATGATGTTGAAACTTGACAGGACTTAGGGCTGGAAGGGGTTGTCTAGTATGTCTTTCTGTCGTGGCATACCAAACAATCATGTCCCTACCCTGGGAGCTCGTAGTGCTGTGTGCTGGCATGTATTGAACACAGATGACCCAAGGAGGTTCTACCAAAGTCAGAATTTTCAGGTTAATCTACATTTAGCTTTTGTAGTACAATAAGACTTCTTTTTAACTTCCGCTTCCTTCCTCAACTCTGTCTTGGTGAGATGAAATCGAAGAAGTGTAAAATTAAGAGCAAACAGATGTTTTGATCAAACTTGAAGTCAGCTTACACTTGCAAGGCTTCATCTAATTAAATTGCTGCAGTTTTTTGCCCCCAGATGCACAAAACAGGTCCTGTTTATTCCTGCAAAAACTGTAAGACTGCAACAGTCAGAAGAATTTGATCTCGTACTCTGGATTAATTTCTGTTTTTTAGTAAATCACACTTTTCTAAACTTCTGTCTGGATCAGGCAAAACGTGTAGAAGAATAATTTTCAACTATATCGCTACAGCTCAATCTCAATTTAGAATAATTTACCATTAATGTGAGGTGCTTGCATGAGTCAGCTCAGGGAAGATTTATCACGGTCACAAAAGAGCCCTTAGATGCAATTGTTTATGTTTAAGCACCTGTACCCGACTGCCAGTCCTACTCAGTTTCCTTTTAGACAAGACAAGCTACTAGTCTTGTCTTCCTGCAGGTAAAATGCACTAAATGCCCAACTGTCGTGTTTCACAAAGTAGTGTTTAGTGTCAGACTACTCCTTTGCATGTCGAGGAAGAGGCAAACAGAAAAAGCACTTTTGTCGTGGACTTCTGTTCACTTCAGTATTAAAATTGGCTTTATGGAAGTAGTGTGTAAAATTTGTATTGCAATTTTGATGGAAGCACACCTTCACCTCCAGAGCTAGTCCTTTTGCTATTTTGTTTGCAGAAATACTTCTGGTGCAATCTCCTGATTCACTGGAGTTGGCTGTCCTCCTCGAGGTGTTAATGCTGTCTCCTACTCTCTGTGCCTTCAATGAAAATTTAACAGTTTTATGGAATAACAAATAGTACTTTGGTTTTGTATGTGCATGTGCTTACATAGCTAATGGAATGAAGCACGACACTGAAGTATTTGTTAGTATGCACAAAGTTAAGCCCTTTGAAGTTCATTTAAGGTTTAACTAAAACTGTACGTGTCTGGTGTGCACACAGTCACAGTTTACCTGTCAAAATTTTTGATCTCCATCAGAAACAGAACTTTTCAGCAACTGAAGAAGTATTATGTACAAAAGATATTTTTATCAAAGGATTTTGAAGAGAACAGATCTTGGTTTGAGAGGTGCTGAGTAATTGGGAATAGGGAGCTGCCTGTTCTTGGCAGCTAGGGGAAAGCCAAGAACCTGTGGCTGTACTGTCCCACACTGTTGCTCTCATGTTGAATTTTTGTTCTTAAAAGGTTGTCTCCAAATTCAATAATGAAAAGCCTGTAGGCATGGGCAGCTTCCCCAGATAATTTCAGTGTCAGAGTTGTTTGATTGTTAGACATTTGATTCTTCTACTGTATTTTTCAAGTTTGAGAATATCTTCAAAAATTGATGTTTTGCTTGTGTTCTGAGTAAAATTTGAAAAACCTGTCTCGAAGTGCTGTTCAGAGTTGGGCACCCAGCTGATCTTTGTGCCCTTGTAAATCTGTGCACTCACCCATTGTGGTTAGTGAACTTGAGTTTTAACTCTTTAGGTTTCATTCTTTCTCTTTCTTTTGGGAGGTAGGAGAACATAGAATTTCCTTACAGGGATTGCTTACAGGATGCGTGCTGGTACGTCAAGTTACTATTTGGAATCTAAGTGTCTGTTATGTTTTAAAAATTCAAATGCATAATTCCGTGTGTCCTTTAGGTTTGTTTTCAATATCTTTAAATGAAGGTTCCAGGTAATATATAACATAAATTTAAAGTACTTTCCAGTAGAAATATGTAGGAGATGTAAGAGACGTAATTGAGAATTTAATTATTCTTTTTTACTGTGTGGTTGAAAGAGCAATCAAGTTCACCAAATCCAGTTCAGCAGTTTCCATAACTAGAAGATTTCCCTCTGTGTCTGAAACCTAGTACCTATGAACTCACTAATTTCTTCCAAAATTAAGCCAAGGACACAAAAAGCATCAGCTTCATCTGATCCTGTGTTTTGACTCGTCTGTAGAAATTGTCCATGCATAGAACAGGTCCAGAGCTCTGGCAAAAAAT
Source organism: Aleadryas rufinucha (assembly GCA_013397815.1). NCBI lineage: Eukaryota > Metazoa > Chordata > Aves > Passeriformes > Aleadryas > Aleadryas rufinucha. The sequence continues at coordinate 620,345 of VZTH01016957.1, forward strand.
AAAATCATGTGGTTGACTTTATTATATTGTGTACAGGAAAAGGTAGGTGGGTGAGATAAAATATTCTAGCTCTTAAAGTACTAAAAATAAGTACTTGCACTTTGCTTTTCCTGGTCTTTTATAGATGACTGAAAAATTACTAGTCCTCATGGAACAATTCACAGTATTTATTTTTTAAAATTGTAATCTCAGAATAAGAGAGAGTGCATAAAAGAGAAATATAATTAAATTATACCCCAAATCCCACATAGTAGCACTGATCTAAAACTGTCTATATAGTGTTGTGTGGTGGTTTACTTTTAAGTGATGCTACCTTTAATGCTGAAATTAATACACTTTTCTGCAATTTCTAGGTTTGGCTCTCACCCTTAATATAAACTATAGATGATTTCCCTTTAAAATTCAGATGCAGATGTGCCAGAACCAAATGATGACTTCTCCTTTTGTATTAACCTTTGGGTTACAAGAATATATTTGTTCTCAAAAGCCTTGGCAATTAATTTTCTCCATTAAAGGAGAAGAGCCTGTTTTCCATTCAGCAGTTTGCTGTTCTGTTACTGCAGAAACTGTCTGTTTACCACGGAAAGGGATAATGTGACTTAAAGAAGATGGCTCAATCCTATTCGGCAGGATCGGAGGGGGTGGCGAATGTTGGACATTTGCCTAGAGAAACTGTGTTAAGCATAGCGTCTGCTTTGCGCGGTGGGCTGGCGTAGCCAGGGGGACCACTCCATCCTCCGAGGTGCAACGTGTGCGTGTGCGTGTGTGCGTGTGTGTGTGTGCCGGCGCAGTGGCTGCTGCTGCGGAATTCCGGGGATGAATTACTTGATGTGCACAACTGAAGGTGCCGTTCGCTCCACTAAAGCGGCGTGGCGTGCGCTGCCACTGACCTGAGAGAGGCAGCCTGCGGCTCTTCGTGACAGCTCGAGGTGAAAGGACCCCAACTTGCGGTCCTCCCCCCGCCCCCAAGAGATCCTTAGTCCGTTCCTTTATAGTGGTTCATTTGGCTCTCTGTCATCGCCAGAATGCTGCCCGTGAATGTGTGTCATGATTACAATAGAGTGTGGTAACACATAACAGCAATGAAAGCCCAGCGGGAGAGGCTACAAATTCCAGGGCTGACCTTGGAGTAAGTATTGTCTGTCTTTAATATTTTAATGGTTTCTGCATGATGCCGGCTTTTGTGCAGTCAGGAGCTTTTAACATACGTTTGTGCTGACAGCCTGGGAGCACTGCAGCTCCAGGTTGAAGGAACACGTTTTCAATGCATCGCAGTTGGTTTCAGCAAATGTGTGAGCCCAGAGCCAGGATATTGCAGTGCATTTGGAAAAAAAGCATTTCTGCATATTTAAAGTTACTGAATCTCAGTGCAGGAAGCATCCTGTCAGCTTGTAGGGGAAGAATCTGTCAGTAGGCCATGGTGTCTGTCTTTCTCTTCAGCTCTCTGTTGCTGTTTGTTTATCCTGGTGCTGCCCTTTAGAAAGGCCTCTTTCTGTGCTGAATAATAGAGAGCACTGCAAGAGATTGAAGCATTATAAAAATACTGTTTGTGAAAATTCATCAGGAACAAGGTGTATTTTGCATACGTAACTGCACTAATGACCTGTATTGACATTCTGGAGGATTCCTGATAGTTTCTGCAGTAAGTATGTTTACCTAATTTAGCAGTGTGTTTACTTGTACTTGCTTAAAACTGATTAAGTAATTTGTGTGCTTTCAGCTATTTAGAGAGTAGCTAAATGAAAACTTGTAATTTTAATGTATAGTGATAGTAAGTATAGTCTTTTATTCATAAATGCCAGCATATGTTTACCCAAGATATGTTAGTCAAAGCCAAATATTTATTTCTATACATACATACATACCTGTAGTCTACACTTGACATGTCAGGTATGTATGGATGCATGTTACAGCCACCATGAGAACTTGCTAATTTTATCTAGGTAAATAGATACGGTTACTTCAGATCCTTTAGTATTCCCTGGGACTGCCCCATTCTTGCTGGATTAAAAAAAAGCCCAACAAAGCCCTGAATACTGCAGATGCATGCGGTAAAGTTATTTAGCTATGAAAAGTATTCTCTCTGCATTTGCCGTGTGTTAAAGAGAGGGCTGTAGGTAAATGTGCAGCATAGCAAATAATTTATTCTAATAATCGTATGAAGGTGACAGAGCACTTTATTCCAAGGAACAAATGTAGATGTCATACTGGTTCCCCAGAACTACATTTGTGAAATGTCTCAGAAATTCTGCATTTCAGTTAGGCATCTTCTGGTAAGAGCTGTGTGTGTTAGCTGTGGGCAGGCTAAGCTCTAGATATTTTTCTGAAAAAAACAGCATTACTAATTTCTCATGAGTTTTGGAGGAGGGGTCTTATCAGAGATCTCATTAAAATGGTTTCCATGAATAATTGATAATTATACTTCTTCTGAGATGTGGCAATTTAAATATTTTAAATAAATCTTCACTGAATTATGTAATCATCATGTGAGAGTAACATCACTAGCTGCAAAGGATGAAAAAGGATTCCTGTTTTTTCAACGTATGTGTGTGGTTTTTCATATGAGGTAATTGTTTACTTCTTCCTCCTTTTTCATAGTAACCTGACATAATTACACTTGCTTTGCCATATTTTCAAAATATTTAATACTTACAAAATTAATAGTTATATTTTAAATTCAGTATTGATCATTGTTTTTTGCTAAAATGTTGTCTGGATATATTTACTTTTTCCATATATTAGAATTTCTTTTGCCATCACACTTGCTACTTTTTGAAGTTGATTTACTTGTAGAGAAAAGAAAGTATCACATTTTGGTTGCTGGCACATAATGATTTCCACAGAGTCATTCTCTCATGATTTGCCAGTCAAGTCAGTGCAGACTTAAGTCATGTCTCCCAAATTGTTAATCGCAATCATTTAAAGAAGAGCATATCTGGGGGGGGGGAAAAATCCAATTTATTCCTCGCACCCTGAGTCTCATGAATTTTCTTTCAGTAAAGTTTAAATGTTGGGACTAGAATTATGTTGTCTCCCTGAGAAACAAGTATAGTCTGTCTACTTTATATTCATTACTTGCAAAAAGCTCTTTGAAAGAATATTAAATCCAAAATAAGCATTCTAAATTTAGTAAGTGTAAGAAGTAAGGCTGCCTGTCATGCACTGTGATAATTTGTTTTAACCGGTTTTTGTAGGTCTTAAAAAAGCAAAGCTGTAGAGCAAGTTCTGTAGAAGAACTGGATTTACACACCAGTATCATCGCTTGGTGGGAATTTTTAGATCCATAGTACTAGCACATCTGATATTGGATGCCCTCAGAGTCTGTGCCATTACTGATACTCTGAAGTGTTACAGTAGTGAAAATGAGGAGGAATATGAGTAGCTACTAGCTAGTGCAGGACTTCTACTTGCTGTGTGTGAGCCATCCGCTAGAGGAGGAGCAATGTCCTTTGCCATAGGGTATCTCTAGGATTTGTTCACAGTAAAGTGAATTAGGGATCTCAGTCTGGGGTTTGAAATTAATATATTCTTCTTACTCAATGCCAGAGCTGCTTTTTCCCCTCTCCTTTTAACTGTTCTGGCTTTAGTAGATTCCTTGTCCCTGGTTGTTACTTGGTAGCAGTCCCCTTGCTCTCTCTTTACTGCAGCCCGGTGCCTTTGGCCAGGTGGTGCCAGTTCTCTTCTCCCTCCACCTGGACTATCTTTGGATCATTTCTAGCTTCCCCTCACTGCTTCTGGTCCTGGTGGAGGCTGGCTGCTTCTGCATTACCTGTCTCCACATCTTCCCTTGCACCGCCCTCAGGAACAGCAGTGCAAGCACTGGCGGTGCAGCACGAGATTGTCTCCCAGCCTACAGTCAGTGAGGGCCGAACTGACACGTGGACAAAAGGGGGACAACTGGGGACAAACTGCCAGCTCTGCTGCAGAAGACCAACCTGCAGTGGAGAAGAAGAGATAGTGCAGATAAAGCAGAGAAGTACAAAAGCACTTTTTACAAGTCCGTGCTGTACTGATCGTACAGAAACAATGATCCTTCCAGTGCGTGTTGTGGCAGGTCAGTGCCTTGCAGCAGAGTCTGCCCCAGTGGAACAGCAGAAATCTGTCTGTTCATCCACACCTTTTTCTGCAGGCCTGCATGGGCTGACTGGTATGAACCTGAGTTCAGTTTAGACATTTTCAGAGTGATATATTGAGTCATTGGCTCTTAATGGATCTTGGCAGCTCAAAGGTACTATCGTGATAGCACAGGTAGTCTGCTACTGGTGCTCTTCTGTGCACCTGGTTCAGAGATTAGGAAGGCACAGCCAGCAGCCAGGGGAATTTACCCGTACACAGTAGCCTTGTCAGAAATTACCAGCAGGCCCATCCTTGTCTCAGTGTCCCAAACTTTGTGCCCTGTCCAAGGCATCTCAAAAAGGAAAAAGTTGCAAAAATTTACAATGTCAAAATTGTATTCCTAATCTGTTCTAGAAGCAGTAGTACTCTCCTGCTGAAATGTTCAGAAAAAACCTGAATCACGTATCAACCTTGAAAGATTTTGAAGGCAATGCATTAAAATTTGGCAAAGTGTTATGCAATTGAAAATATGAACTGGACCTAGCTATGCTTAGCATATTGGCCATCTGCATCTCTACTGGGGACAGGACAGGAGTGCTAGCATTGGCTGGCTGCAAGGGTCTGGTACAAAGCAGAGCAAATCTTTATGAAGATGAGCTGAAAGAAGTTCCCCATAAGCTTCTGCCTTCACTCAGTCTGCAGAGTGGTTTTTTTGACAGCTAAGCAAATTGCAGTGAGAGGCATGCTATAAGCATGTTTTTTAAAAGAAGCTTTCTTGTGAGTTTTATGGGGAAATGTGCATATGACAGCATGAGTGTATTTTAAAATAGCATCTCTGAAATCTGGCAGTGGCCAGCTGTTTTATTGAGAAATCTTTTGAATGGACATGGACTTGAGGCAACTTCTTGAAGACACCTTTGAAGTCAAATGCTCAAGTAAGGGTTTTATGGATGAATTGTTTGTATCCATATTTGATTACCTAGAAGAAGAGCTTGGCATTTGTGAGGAAACATTTCATAATGAAATTGCTGCTAACTGGAGCACTTCTAATTTTTAGTAAGTGCGCAAATTTTAGACTCTCAAACTGGAAATTTTTATTAAAATTTTCATATTGCTGATGAAACTTATCATCAGTTTTAGTTTTCCTTTTGTTTTAATAAATCTTATTTGCATATAAAAAACTTAACCCCTCCCCCCCAAGATTCTTTAAGAGGAAAAAGGCACTTCAGTTACATATTCTGTTTGGTTAGATGTCTAAAACAAGTTACTATTTTTCACCACTCTTGAGACTTTGTACACAAGTATTGTTCCTGGAGGAACTCCAATGTAGTCAAGCATATGCATCAACACCAGTTCTCATATTTATTTTTATTTAAATCAATTTCATCTCAAGTCAAAACCTGGGTGGCTACTGTCAATCACTTCATTCAGGAGGATGGTCATGTTTTGGTTCTAACCGAAACTTCTTTCATAACTCCTGCACTAAAACATGCGACTCTTGCTAAACCTTCTGTTCACTAGAGATGACATTATTTTAACTTGCAGTCTCACCCCAAGGAGCCTGAGCCCAACCCCAACAAGCCCCTGCAGTCCATGCAGTCCTCTGTTCGCTTTTCATTTTTGGAGGTAAGCAAGTAAACTTCCATTGTTGATGTTTTCTTCTGCATCCAAAACCTAATGATAAAAACATATTGCAAAAGGAAAATTGAAAAAAAAAAAGTATATCTCTGCAATCCAAAATATGTTTTACTTGACCAGCTGCTGTTCTGAAGGTAAGTAATTTATGGAAAAAAACCCAGGATAATCTGTATTTTGAGAACTAGTACAGAGACGCGAGATACTGATGTGTAATTCTGTGTTGCTTTGACTGCTCAGGAGTGTATCTGAAATTTTATAGTTTGCTTCCTGAGATCATACTTCAGATTGTATTCTGTTATGTGAGAAGTTTAAGGTGAGTTCCAAAGTGAGGGTGATTCGTGAAACACATGGTTAATTTTTCACTTAACTGAGGGCTAATCGTGTGCTTAAGTGATTTGAGTGATTCAGAAGAACACAAAGTTATATACAGTACATTGGTAGGACTGTTTCGTCCTCAGGACTAGGAGGATTTTAAGCTTTACTTCTATTTTCTGTAATGTTCTAGATAAGCCCTAACAGCCACATAAAACATCCTTTTCACCCTCTTCTTTCTTCTACTCCCAAGTTTGTTCATAAGAATAAATTTTTTTGGTACTTGTCAGAAAGGTAGTTATCTTCATGAGATCAGAAAATCGTTAAGTGATAAAAATGATTCGTAATCCTTCCTATTATGTAAAATTATAATAAATAATAATTGATGGATGTTTCTGATACAGAAAAACTTCTTTTTCCCTTCCTTATTTTCTTTTTAATGCAGAAAATTAAATTGCTAGTCAGGGATCTCATAGATGTCAGTCACTGAGATTCTGCTCCATAGGGAAAATAGTTTTTAAAATGAATTACTAATAAGTTACCAATGGATTAAAAAAATGAAAACCAAACCACTTCTGATTTTGGTCAGAGGTCTCACTTGTTACTGTGAGAATAAGAACTACCACCTTGGTAAATGACATAATAAAGTATATTTGTGCTTTCCTGGTGCCACCTCTTGAACATAGTGTGGCAGAGGAGAGAGTTGCTTGGATGTGTTAATCTGCTTCAGTATACTATAAAGTTAAAACCAAATTAATAGGTGAGAGCCCTTCTGTCAAGGCTTCATGTGACACTGAAAAATGGAGCAATAACCTAAAGACTTGCTATGTATTTCTGAAGAAATACTGTAGTTTTTCATATATTCTGTTTTGTTAGGGAGGAGATGGTATGAGAATTCCTTATTTGTGCAATTTTCAGCATGATTTAAATAAACACACTTTTTTTCCTCAGTGAAAAAACTTTTGTGATGTTTGTTTAATAAATTATCAGCAAAATCAGTATATTTGCGGAGTTTATCTTGTTGGTATAGAATGCTTGGTAAAATTAGCATTTTCTAATTGGGTCTTTATTTTATACAGCCAGAACAAATCACTTCCCTTTCTGGTGAAGGAAGTGCTCTTTTTCAAAATTTCCATTCTGTGGAATCAAAAAGCTGTATACAAATTTTATATTTTGTATGACCTGGATGACCTGCTGAACAACTTCTGCAGATGTGCGGATGTGCTGCTGTGCAAACTGTGCTGTAGACACAGCCTTGGTGTTTTTAGAGCTCAGATGTTTTTTACCCCTCTGAGGGGCAGAGACTCCCAACCTTGCCAAGTCTGAGCTTTTCATCCTATGATGGAGGATGTTGGGAGCAGACTTTTCAGATGCTTTTTGGAGAAATAGAGTGGAAATTTTCAATACTGCTTAATGTGAAGCCTCATCCCTTGATATGGGTGAAAAATGTCGAAGTTCATAAGGATTTTTCTTAGGTTCTTTTGTCCTGAAATTTATGTAAGGCTCTGCCAGAATGGTTACTTTTTCCCTGGAATGTAAATGTTTAATGTTTGATTAAATGTGAAACTGAGTGCTGTATTTATCTGTAGGTGTAGAGGACTGCTGGTGTATTGAACATCAGATGTGTTAGTTATTAGTTACTGTTCAAGCTTGACCTAGCTTAGTGGAAAGAAGAAATGTGTTGGTTTTTAGGATATATAAATAATTAGCATTTCCTGTTCCATTAGCTCAGAGTACTCCCATATGTGGGAGGAGAGGAATTACTTCAGTGGCACTACTTTTGCTTATATTCAGAAATGTTAGCTTGGGAGCCTTACCAGAATGAATGGATAGGGTTTTCCCATGGTATTTCTCTCTCTCTCTCTCTCTCTCTCTCTCTCTAACATGCTGGCTCATCTCCCTCATGACCTTTGACTTGCACAGCTGCTCCTTAGGTGGTTGTTTTTGTTGAAGCTCTGCTTACAGCAGTTGTCACATACAGTAGTAGTCTAAAGGGAACCTTTTGCCAACTAGATGATGAAGATCTTTTCAAAATAAACAGTAACATCCTGTGAATGGAAATACCTGCTTGCTGGTACAGTGTGAAGCTATCCATACTTTACTTCTGAGAGAGGGTGGGGGATGAAAAGGTATTTCAAATTGCAGGAAGATTGGAATACATTTACCATTATATTTTTATCTTTTGTTTGAGTCACCTGAAGACTTCCAGCTGCTGTTGGGGGGAAAAGTACATGCAATTTTAGTACTAATAATTATAAGCAGAAGATTTGCAGGGAAAGAGAGAAGATGAAGATAAGGTAAATAACTGAGCACAGCTACTGAGATATTTAAGATCTTCATGCTTCTAATATAATTTTAGTATTTTTCTTTGCTGTGGATAATTCGGAGTCCTTTGTCACAGTAATGGGGAGTGGAGTGGGGAAAGTATTTGAAAAAGACTAGGAGGAAACACCAAGTGCTAGAAGTTGTAGCTTCTAATAAAAGCAATAAAGAAAATTGAAATAGTAAATTAAAAATATATAGAACAGCATGCATTTGAACTTGAAGAATAGAAAATGGTGATTGTCAACAAAAAAAAATCTTTTTACTCAAGCTTTTGCTTTACTGATATCACTGATACTAGCCTGGGGGAAAAAAAGTCTCTAAGCCAGCTGATAGAAAGCTCTTAGTTTCTACAAAAAAAAGAAAAGATTGTAGTGAATTTTCCAGAAAGCCTTTACTCAGGAGCGTGAGGATTGCACGAGTGTCAGGCACTGTACAGACACAAATGTTACTACCTGGCTAAGATTGGTGAAGGGGTTGATAGGATTAATTCTGAAGCTTTGAAAAAGAAAGCGGCAAGTAAAGAAAGCCCATGTATTTTTTTTTTAACAGTTACATTTTTTTATAGACTATTTCATGAGGAAAATCCAGTTCACCTCACCATACCTACAGCTCAGTTGGCAGGAAGGCAAATTAGGATTATTATCTATACCTTTCAGTAATGTAACCTGCTCTTTTGGGGAGCTTGTGAGGATGCCACTGTAAACACTACATTTTACGTGGGGTCATGTTGTCAAATGATTATGTATGTGTTACTAAGAGCAGCAGTTAGAAGTAAAACTGGCACAGATTAAACCTCATCCTATGGCACTGAATTGAAAGAAAAGCAAATGTCAGTGTCACAGATAGCTTAGCCACTTGTTGGTATTTAGTATTAAATTTTTATATCTGGAAATTGCCAAAAAGGTTGACACTTGCATTTTCCTTAAATGTAACCTGAATCTATAATATGAATGAGTAACCATTACAAACAAAGGAAGAATGAGTATGAGCCTTTTAAATATAATTTTATACAAATAAAAAATTCAAATATTTAATTTTATATGAAACTTTATTTAAACTGTCTAAATTCATATACCAAATTGTGGAATACGGGAATAAAAATCTAGTCAGTGTGCTCCTGTTCTTCCACTTTCTCTGTCTGTGTCCCCTTTTTTTCTCCATGACATTCTGCATCCCAGAATCAGATAAAGACAGAAAGCTTAAAATAGCTACTTTCTAACAACTGTATTGGTCTGTATTATGAAACCATTAATGAAATGGATGGCTTCTGTAGAAAAATGAACAGTAAAGTTTCTAGTGATTTTTTTATTGTTGTTCTGAAAGTGAATGTGTTTAAAGAGCTTTTAAATGTCTTCTAGCTCTGTATGATGCTGTGTGGGCATGTGGGGCATATACACGCATGTGAAAGATGTACTGTACGGTAGGAATTTAGTTTGCTGTTTGGTTTTTACATTACTGAAGGCAGTAGTTTGTTTTTAAGCTTAGCAGTATTCCTGTTATGTGAGGAAAGTGGTGTGGACAGTGTTGGTGTGTTCTGCTGCCTGTGTGGGCTGGCTGGGCTGGGGCTCTTGGAGTGGCTGTGCGGCTGCTGGGGCAGAGCTGCCTCAGGGACTTGCACATCGGTGACCAAAGGCCCTGCCAGTCCTGTCCTTGACTCTGTTTCCACGACCATGTTCCTGCCCTCTTCTCTGTTAGCTCCTGTGGTCATGTGGCTGCACCAAGCTGAATCTCCACTGTGAGTGAGAACAGACCTGTCTTAGGAGGGAGTGGGGGAGCGTTTTTCATCCTGGGGGGACGCAGTGGCAGTGTGTACTTGGACTGGCACTCCGCTGCTTTTGGCAGCACTAGCTGCCCACTCAGACCTGAGCAACAGCTGAGGCGACAGCTGTTATACGCACTGGTTAATGATTAAATCTGGTGCAGGTATACAGTCTAGGTAGACAGGGAATACTGGAGAAAAAGAAGTACTAGTATTCACTCCCTGATGAGGAGGGACTTGTGCAGGTCACTTGTGCACCATCATGACATGGTTCTCTCAAGGTAGAGCAAATTTGTCATGGAGGAGTTAGCTATTAAATTTGGACTCTTCTGATCTCAGAGTAGTTTTACTTCTAGGTAATCTTATTATGGAACTGCTACTTCTTGGATTCATAAGGTTTTATGAAAGACACATGAGGAGTACATGTCAGAGGATACCTCCTTTCCTTCCTTTCCTCAGTGACATAGCTCCCATACCCAGGCATTCTCAAGCAGACATTTTTCTTTAAAATTTATTTCCACTTTTGCTTTCTGATACCAGTACAAAGTACATTGACCTTAAGGTTATGCTGAAAGATGAAGCTGTTGATTTTTTATCCCGAAAGAGGGAGGTCTTGAGTAGGGCTGATATGGATGAGGTAAAGAATCACTTGGCTTCATTTCTTCCTCAAATTTTTCTTTAAAATGAGGAAAACCTGCTGTTTCATCTCTCAGAGCAATCTGATTAGTATTCATGAACATCAGCCATGAAGCACGAGTTCCTCAAGGTGAAATAAATTAATCTTTGGCTTTGTCTTCCAAAAGCAGTTTATCTCCTGAAGTTATTTTTATGTCCTTGCTGTTGTCTTAACTCTTTTTGGGACTGCTTATTTAACCTTACAAAACACTTTCCTTAGCTATTTCCCATACTCTCCCATATTAAGACTGTGACAGGTCAGAGGGAGAGCTGTTTCTGTTGGAACTTGAAAATGGAAGATGAGAAACAATTTCATTGCATGTATAAGTTTTTTTGTGAAGGAGAAGTGAGTTTTGAGGATTGGGTGATTAAAAGTAGCCCCTTACTCAGCAGGTGTGATCTCTTGTGCGCTCAAGCGTGCTATTCTAGCTTCAGCTTTTGAAGTAGTCTGAATAAAGTTTTCTGTTTTCTGAGCTCTCTAGAGTCACAGCAGAGGATAAGATTTTTGCTTGTGAGTCATCAGTATTTTGTTGAGTGCTAGTCTGGTACATGTGCATAAGCCTATTAGTGTCTTAATGGTGTTGCACCAGTGTAAATGAGCTTAGAACTGCAGGAGCTGCACAGCTGTCATTGGTGAGCATGGGGTTCCCTGGAGGATCTTCACTACCAGTTTTCATCCAAGAGGGATATAGGGATGTGGATTTCTGATTCCATGTGGGTTTTTTTGGGCTGGTGCTAAAGAAGGTGTGGTTTTACTTGCCCCACAATGATGCAAAATCAGAGAAGCTAAGGATGTATTGTTATGATGATGTTTTGTAAAACTTCTGGAGTATCAAACTTGATTTTCTTATATCATAAAAATTAGGCTTTAAGTACATTTTTAGGAGCTCTGTGGACAAGCTGAATTCTTCCATATGACTTTGTCTTATTCCACATAACTTTTCAATTTAATTTGTGACTTGTACTACTTAATATTGTTCTGCAGAAAGATTTATATATTTTTTAGATCAAGTAAAGCAAGAACAGGAACTTCCCTCTAACTTACAGGGACAGATAACAGAATTCTAGAAAGCTTACCAGAAATAGAGATCTTTGCTTTAATCCTGTGTTGGTTTTTTGTGTGGTTTTGGGTTTTTTGGTGTTCTTTTTTAGTTCAAGTTTAAGGTACCTCTTAAGAAATCAATGAAGTTCTTGTGACAGTTATTTTTTCTGGTAGACTGAAAGCTACGGACACAGAGCTCATCTGAATCATTTTAAATGCCAGTTTGTTGATCTCCTCTCCCTCAACTCTCATAAAAATCCTCCCAAAGTACTTGTGTGCTAGTTTTATTGAATCTTTTGGCCTTTCAGGTTGTATTTTGTGTTTACTGTTGAATGTTAAATTTTAGATTTAGTATGCTAGGCCTTCTAAGCATTTTGAGGAGGTAACATGAATTTGAATTTGAAAATTACAGTAACTGTGGAGTGGTGCTGTAACAGGGGAATGCTGAATCTGAAGATAGTTTTTATTTTTTATTCAAAATACTGTTTGAAAAAGTGTCATTCTTACAGTTTTGAAGGCTATGCAGCCATAGGAATTACCTGAATGGAGATGTCTTGAACTGCTTTACTACTTTCTAAAACGGAGAATTAAAATATTCTAGAAGGATTTCCCACTGAGATATTCCCTCATAGTAATGCTTACTTTTACCATAATTTGATGTGCTGCTCAGATTACTTAGTAAAGTGTTCATTGGCTAATCTATGAATGTTTTTGCCATACAGGTCTTAAAAGACAAATGACCTGGTATAGCTGCATTTTGAAATCAAAACCTGACATTACTCTGTAGATTTTTTTCCACATTTTTTAATTAAAAAAACTTCACAGCTTAAGTTGTTAATACTTAGAAAAATATACCATACATAAATCAGAAATTGTAGGAAAGGAGGGAGGATGACAGGGAGTTCTATTTGGGACCACCCAGAGACTAGGTGAGTTGAGTACTGTCCACTGTGGTGTTGGGAAATAACTGCAATTCAAGGAGGTGCTTAAAATTTGAACAATTGATCCACATTTTATGTACGAAAATAACTCTTAAGATGGGTATTGAAATGTACTGGAAAATGGATAGTCTGGTCTCCTCCTAATGCTGTCATACTAGAGAGCTGCATGTACATGCAAGAGACCTGCTAGCAGCCATCATAAGTCACTGTGTGACTGTTCTGTTGACCTCTTCGCTTTGCTTGTCAGGTGACATATCTATTACTAATGACTGAAATGAGCCTCAGCTGGCCTCAGCCTGCATGTACAATTCAGGCTTTTGTAGTATGGCTTCATAAATTGACTTAATCTGGTTTGGTAAGAATGCATTTAGTACATCTTGAATTCAGGGTCCACTTACTGTCCAGAATGTGACTGACTGTAATGTGCTGCCAATCCGTTCTTGCAGATATGGAGAAACTGCTAGGTTAACCTGCCAGTTGTCCTATATTTTTCTTTGAAAGTTTGGTCTGATAGGGATGCCAGTGGTTCACTTCCAGGAGAACAATTTCCTATGGTAATTCCACTGCTGTTATCCCAAAATCACAAATTCTGCAGTCTTTTTGCAGCACAGTGACAAAATTCAGCTGGTCCTTGTGTGAGTTGCCAGAGAAAAAATCCTGCAGCTATATTCTTGAGATGGAAATTCTCAACCTTGCTCAATGCCAATGCTGCAGCATTATGTTGCATCTGCATCATTTTATCCCACCTTGATAAAAATAGATGTGGAACAGAAACCAGTGCTGTGTGCATCAGCCTTCCCTACAACACACTACTCCAGAAGAGGAAATGTTTTGAGACTCTCAAAGATTTTAAGTGAGGAATGCAGAAGAAGGAAGTGTATATTGGAAACGCACTGCTGTCCCTGCAGTGGCCTTTTGTGAGGGCTTCATTATTTCTGTTGTACACAACACGTTTCCACTGCTGTTCTGACTGAATTCCTTTGCACTGAAAGTTGGTGATCTCTTAGGGTGTCTTGCTTTGGTGATAGCTTATTCTTTAGTACTGTGGAAGTGACAGCTTCACAACTGCAGAGTTCTGGAAACCTTTTAAAAATGAATGTTGTGGAAACAGAGTGGTAAACAGGAATGAAAAAGCATGAAACTGAGCCCCCCAGAAGTAGAAGTCTTCTCAGTCCTTTTGTTTTTCAGAGGTCTTGTTTCTACTCTTGCTTGCCACTAACCATTTCAGAAAGAAAGTACATGTGTAGGTTCTTAGAGGTAATGCCTTACAGCTGTAGAAAACTGAAGAATATCACTAAACTGCTGTATTTGAGACTTCATAGCTCTTTCCCTGATGCCAGTTGTAACTAGTTTCTTGTCTTGATCCATGAGATGCGTCAGTGGTTAGCACAGGGAAGGCCAGTGCTCCTGATCTGAAGAGCTATTCAGCAAATAGTCTCATGGCTTGTAACAGGAGAGCAGTTGCCCTTGATGTTGTGGGGGAAGGACACCTCATGGCATGATTTAGGGCCACAGACTGATCAGCTACCCCAGTGTCTCCATCCTCTGGTATGAGATGAGATGCATCTGGGCTCTTGTAAGTGTGCAGAGCAAATGTAGTGAGTGTAGTCCTGAGCATCTCTGAGGAGGCATTTCCACCTACTGTTGGGACACCACTTTTCTTAGGAAGTATTGGAAGCTCCTCCTGGGCTAGAACATAGTGTTGGGAAGGAGAAAGCATTGAGGAACCTGATGCTGGAATGATCCCAACTTGAAGGTGTCCTTGTCTCCATCTCCTGGTAACCCAGCTTTCACGCACTAATGTGTTTGTCAGTTTGTGGTAACCATTCCCTGTGGGATGTGACAACAATGTTAGTATTCATGTGATTCTGTACATCTTGGGTGTATGTTATCACATCTGGCTTTGATAAGCATGATGACTTGCTGAGCTTGTCCTAGAGCAGTCTGATGCTCAAATCCATGGAGCACTCTGTGGCAAACTGCCTGTTAACTTTACAGACTGTGAGAGGGAATGACCCAGGCCTGCAGAATTCTTTCCTAGCAATAAGAAAGCTGCTGTCACAGAGCAGAATCATGGCACACACTGTTCATGCCAGGAGTGATGGAGGCTGCATTTTCTGCTCTTCAGAAAGAGACCTTGAGCACAGTAACACTTCAGCAGTGCAAAACCGATGGGAGCTTAGAGCTTCAGGGTTACCTAGCAAAACATTAGTGTGTCTGACAGCCAAAATGTGTACCTTGAAGGAGGAGAGAGGGGTTCGCTCCAAGAGGGGTTCTCAGATGGGAGATGGCATGATACTGCTTGGCTAGGAAGGCAGTTTTTCAAATTGATAGAAAAGTGTATGGTGACAGAAACAGGCCTAAACTTTCACACAACAAAAACACTGTAAAAGACATGTCTGTGGGACTGCGAAGTGCAGCCACAACAGTGGAAGGAGTTCTTGTCGTGTTTTAGAAGTTATAGACTGGTTGCTGTAGTTTTGTTGGCAAGTACATAGGAACACATGCTGTTGAGTTTGGGAAGGCTGTTAGTGCTGTGTAACTTCCCCAGCTAATAAAACCTAGGAATACTTCTAAAAGTTGGTGTTGTACCTGAGAGGAGGGGATCATGGCAAGTGCTGGTTTACATATTTATCAACTGAAGCCAGTCTTTCATTATGAGCAGCCTGCTATGTTCTTCCTTTCACCTTCACCTTCACCTTCATACTTCTGTTTCTTTGCCAAGAGAACATTTAGGCTCTCCACATGCAGTCTGCCACTGGACTGATGAAATTTGCTCCTCTTGTGTGTATGTAGAAGTGTGCAAGTGTGGGTGCTGAGGAGCAGGAGCATAGAGAATAGGCTGAGATAACCCGTTGTCAACATTAAGCATGGTTATTACTAAATTTTGCAGAATTGAATTGTTGCATAATTTTTAAAAGAACAAGCCCTCTACCAGAAAAAAGCAAAATACTGAGATAAATGAGTATGGTGATTTAAAAGAAACAAATAATATACATTTACATTGTTCAGGCTTATTAAAATTCATGTTGAGCCATGTCCAGATATAACTGGAGATGGTCAAAGGAGAGGCTGATTGAATGGTGAAGGGGTTTTGAGATGGGTTTGGGTTTTTTTTATTGGTGGTATAGGAAGAGTGTATATTTGCAGTGATAAATGCTTATAAGTCTCTTTTGTATCAAGATACTGATATTTCCATAAACTTATATACTCTGCAGTTACATGAATGGAATAATAAGGTTGTCTGGTATCAGAGAAATTCAGGACAGACACTTAGTGGTTTGAACTGTTGCTTGACAGCTGAACAGTTAATCATCTCATTGCTACTGTGATAGAGTTTTTGAGAATGCTGGAGGCCTGAAACAGCTAATGTGTGTTGTGCTGATCCTCTGCTTCTTCTTTTACATAGTTTTGACAGTCTTGGTGACAATTCAGGTGCTGACCGTACCTTCCTTGTTAGAGAGAGCTGATGTGCACTCTCAGTCCTGCAAAACTGAACCAAAATGTGTTTGCCTGTCTTAGGAAGTGGAGGGTGGAAATTCTGTGACTTACCATAGTATCCTCCCTGACTCTTGTCAGGCTCCCTGATGTGCATATCAGAGAGATTTAAGACTGTTTCTTGACTCATCTGAATCCCTTTCAATTCATGCCTGTATGGTCTTTGCTTATAGGGAGGTAGGAATTGTAGAAATCATTGAGTACCTCTGAATCTGTGGTCAGCCCAAAAGAGTGGTCAGCCCCAAGAAGATCTCCCTCTTACTGTCTACTTCTTTCTTCCCTCTTTTTTTTTTAGTATCTGAACATTTGATGCAGGTGTTTCTGTAATTATCTTCACAGTGCTCCCAAGAAGTAGAAATATCTTTCCTTTACAGGTGGAGAACTGAAGTGCAAACAGATTAAATAACTAGATGACACCAGGTCTTAGACCCTGAGGCACCTTAGCGATGAGGTAATTTTTAGTATTTTGTCCTTAATTTTGAGAATTTTCTGTCATATTTTGATAAACATAACTAATTAAAATAATCTTTACTAGTCTTGCAATTCTAATTGTTTGCTTTTAATTTTGTTTCTATAAAGTTACCTTCTTTCTAGGTAGTTAATTCTACTGCTTCCAATGGTCTGTTTGGCAGCCATATCATCTGCATGTCTGATAGTTAACTGTTTAGTAAAGCCCACAGGCATAAGAGTATGTGCTGAGTGTAATTACGGGCATTCAGAAATTCAGATTTAAACTGGAGGTGTGTGCTGAAGCACACCTATTGATTGTTTATTATTTAGGCTTTTGAGGAGGAGAGCATTGAGGGTGACCTGTAAAGTGTTTTAAGGATGTTATGAACTTGCAGTGCTGTGTGCTCAGGTCATTGTTTGAAATACCAAGGGTAACATTAATGGGCAGTCCACATAATATTCTTCTAAAGATATTGTTTTCCCTTTAAACTTGCTGTCTACCTGAGTTTCAGTTTGCCAGCTTGCACTGCATGGGGTGCTCCATCTCACACCGTTCTGCTGACAACAGATCCATCACATGGATTAACTGTAGCATGAAGCCAGATGAGTGCAGAGAAAGCTCAGGAAATGCAACTGCTTGGGTGTATATATGTTGCAGAGCTCTGAATTCCTGGCACCTGATTTTTATTCACTGTCATTTAAATAATGATTTTTAAGAAAACTGTGTGTTTAAAATGCGTGACGTAAACTTGCCAGTTCTGGGGAGGAGCCTTTCAGTAATGTCCTTGCTCTGACAGGGACCTATTAATGAGTCTGTAACTGTAGACTTGTGCTGATTGGGTGATTAATTTAGGAAATTCAATGTGTAAATATTACAGCTGATAAAGTTTTCTGTGTCACTGAAGACAGCATTTATACTGAATAAGTGCTTTGCAGTTCAGTATCACAGGAGCTGATCTATTTAGACTTTGATTGACAGACTTGAGAGCTTCAATGTGCTGACCTTCATTAAACCTCCCCTGTAACCCAAAAGGTGTTTTAAGAATGAGGAAGGTTACAACTCATGATGACATCTTTCCCAAACCTATCAGGACTAAAAGCTATCAAACAGAACTTGAGCTTGCTTTCTTTCCCTAGTTCATTTGACCAAAAATAGAGAATCCCTGAAGTCTGTTCCTCAAATCTGTGAGTATGGCACTGGGATGTCCTGGGGCAGAATTGAACATGAGAAAATGGCTCTGTATAAGGGGTAGCATTTCTCTCAGAGGAGTATGTTGTTTGGGATTGTTCAAACCAGAATGCTGTGGTGGCAGGACAAAATGCTCCCCTTAACTGCTTTTTGAAGATTGTGGGTTTTGGACTCTGTTTTCCATAATTAGAAAGTCATTAAAATGAAGCAGACCCAGAAAAACTTACAAATGCTGAACAGTCTTTTTTTTTTTTACGTAGGTGTTCCAAACTTGTATAGTTTGTTTCCTGTAATGAAGAAAAGTCGGATATGAATATTTTCATCTTTAAAAGGGAGAGAAAGATTGTATGCTGTAAGTCTGTTTTATACAGACTACCAGATTTATGTTATTACAAAATGTTAAAAACATAATTTTAACTTTCCAGTGTTAAAACAAAAAAAAGCTTCTCTTAAAAAAAAGTTTTCTACAATTGAATTAATAAATATTTTCTTCTCAAACAGTATGCTGCAGCTTCGTTGACTGCAGCTGTGATGTGGGATGGATGGCAATATCTAAGTACATAACTGTTTTAGAAGAATGATAGTATCCACAATTTCTTCAATTTCTTAAGAAATTTTTTAGGAATTGCACTTTGACCCTTAATAATGCCATTTGCCACATAGGTTATGGCGGTTGATTTAAAAAGATGCTTGATAAAATATGGCTGCATGTGTGACGTCAGGAGAACGTATGAGTGTGCACAGTGGTGTGTGAACCAGTGCAATGAAATAAGTCTTCAGTGGTGATTGTTTCACATGAATGCCCAGAACCGGAAAACTTCATTATGGCTTTTTACATGTCTGTTGGATAACACGGGTACCTTCACATTTATATCAGTGGTACTGCAGCCACAAAAGTGGTTAATTAATGATTTGAAAAAATGATGTGATCCTCTTAGGATGCTGTTAAATTCTGGCAAAAAGGCACTTGGAGAACAAACAAGGCAGGGTAGAATAATACTAATACTTTTTAATACAGTATTCCTCTCCCCACCCCCTGGCATTTGTGGTAATGAAGTCAAGGTTCAAGCATCAAGGTATCTGGAAAATTATGACATTTTTATTAGATGTTTTCTGACTCTCTCTGGACTTGCTTACCACATAAAGTAGCACTTCTGAAATGTAGTAATGCTGCTCTTCTTGCCAAGATAAATGAAAATTCAGTGATAAAAATGGGAGATGGTTCTTTTATACTTTCTCATTAGTTGGTTTGCTAAATTAGCTCAAAAGGAGAAGCTAATCTCTAGGCCAGAGTAAATAGGCAGCTTAGTTGTTAGCATGGTTGGCTCATTCCACTACAAACAGCAAAATGCTGGATTAAAAATAGTGTTGCCTGATATGAATTCTGATGCCTGATGCAGATGGATAGAAAATATATTTAACTTCCAAATATATTGTGCCTAATTTTAGAACCTTTCAGAAATGGGGGGAGATGCTGGGGCCATTGCTTTTCCTAAATGTGTTTATATTAGATGAGCTATAATAAACTAGAGCAGTGTGAGATTTTTTTTGTATTTTGCACTTTACTTCAAAACTTGTTAGAGTAATAGTGTTTATGTGTATTTATAAACATAGCTAAGAAAATTTAGAAATTTGGCAGACATGCATTCTACACCCACAGAATATTCTTTCATACTGTGATTTCTTCAACTTATTTTTACACTGAACATCCCACAGTGAAAATCCTGTGCAGTCACTAGAAGGTAATAAGCATCAACATCTACCACTAGGGGGAGCAAGATTTCAATTATTGTAATTAAGTGTCGTAATAATAATTAATTAGTACATCTTAAGCACTGAATATACCAGTGAGATCTTTTAGTTTGAAAACCTTTATGAAATAGGCTGTAGACTTTGTCTAGTGCTTTGGGGTTTTTTATCCATCCTCTAGTGCTTATTTGAAGTGTGATTTTTTTTTTTAGTTAAAAAGGCATATATAATACAGAACTTACAGTGATGGAAAATCCCTGTGTTACAATGGATAAGAGAAAAGAATTTAAAACTGCTTTTTTGTCTGACTCCTGCAGATTGAATCCCTAACTCTGTGTGTGAGAGGAGGACGTGATGGAGTTTGCTGTTCTTACACTGTTTCCTTATGAAAATCTCTTCCTGCTGGGGAAATGCATACTGAATGTCCAAGGTTCTCTGATAGACTTGACCAAGTGAAATAAATGAATTTTTTCAAGCTGCACACTGTAGTTCAGAATGTAATTTTTTTTCCTTGAACTTCTCATGACTTTTTTGCAGCCTTTGGGAAATGCTGCAACTAGCTGCATTTTAGCCCCTCAGTGCTCAGTTGTATAATCTCTTTGCTCCCATGAGAGATTTTCCTACTTGTAGAACTGAGGGACATTTATTCTTTTATCTATACATCACATAAAAAGCTCTTAACTTAGCTCTTTATCTATGATAGTATCTAAATTATTTGCCTGATATTTGCCTTCCAGATTCTGCTATATGTATGTGTATTATGACTGGGGGGTGTTTTTGTCCTTTGATATGACTTCATGGCTAGCAAGGCTATAATGCACGTTGTTCAAATAAATCTGCTTTATCCAGTCATAAATTATCTTGTTCCTGTGGTTACTCACCTCTTATGTCTTGTTTGCTAGAAAGGGTATCACATTTTTTTCCAGCTCATTGATAGCAGTATTTACTTGTGTTAAATGAAAAACATAACCCTGTATCATCTACTAGAAATGTTTAATGTGCAGTTACTTTTTCAAATCTGTAGGTGAGTTTTAATGTCTCCCTTATGCATAAATTTTTCTGCTATGATAGTGAACTTATTACAATATTGTTAGGAGATAGATGGAATATTTTACAAATGTCTCGGTGTATTGTCAGCTGAGATGGTTATTGACCAGACTCGAAATCTCACTTGAAACACTTTTTGGGCAGGCTGTTTCATGTGTCACTAAGTAAGTTACCCTACCTCAACTCAGTACTGGCAGCAGCTAACATCCTGTTTATCCTTTTAAAGGAGTGTTACGGCATGACAGCTTAGTTCAACCGTTGTAAAACTTCCAGCTATTCCAAGACACTTTGAAAATAGCAACAATTGAATGAGCAGCTTCACCGGTTCCTTTGTTACTCATTGGATAATAATTATCTGACTAAAAAGACAACTAAACCAAAACAAACTCCTTTCAAGGGATGTGTTAGCTCAGTTAGAATCTATCGTTCTTCTAAGATGTTGATGAAATGAGAAGCATTTCTTTGTTGCTAAAAGATGTGATTTCATAATCTTCCTAGCCCATGAAAACAGAGAAGGTGCCTTAAGGCAACTTTTTTCTTTCCTGGTTCACAAATTTACTCATCTTTTCCATTATGAGGCCTATGCTTTTAAGATTTTACTAGTCTTAATATCTCTAAGGAACTCTTTATTGTCTGTATTGTTGCTGGTGAACTGCATGCATTCAGTGTACATCTTCCTGTAAAACTGATGAGACTTGAGCATTCTGTAATGCCTTCAGGCAGTGACTTCTCAAGATTTTCGTATGTTTTGGAAAATTCCAGTGTTTATTAGTGTAATTATCAGCGTGAAGATGGTAGATTAGATATAACTTTTGCATTGGAATATTATGTGCAAAATATTGATTTAGTATTGGTATGGCACTGTGGTTTTAAAGATGCACTTTCAACTTCCTAAGTAGTATTTCATGGTAGTACTTAAAATCAGTAATCAGTGTTATACAATTAAAAAGTTACTGGGGAAGAATTTTTATTGATGTTAATTATTGAAGCAAATGTTGACATTTTGATTTTTTTTTTTAATATATTGAATGAGACTTTTCTAAGGATGCCTTTTATAAGTTTGCTTTTGGAAGTGTAATCTTCAAAGCAAGGGTAGATTAGGCACCTTTTCTGGCTTGAGTGATGTGATGTTTTTTATCTTCAAGTGAATATAAAAGGGAAAACTTAATGATCCTTATCACTTGTTTTGTTATGTGCTATCTTATGTAACTCTTTGTGATAAATAAAAGTCATCACCCAAGTTCTATAGTAAAGCATCTCCTAAGAGATGAAGTTGTCTGAGTTGCTTGTTGTTTTGCAAGTGGCTGTATAGCCGATAACTTAAACAACGTATGCTGCTAAGGACATGTGTGCAGGTTCTTAACTTTGTTATTTTATTTATTTTTGACAACTGCAGAATTCTGTTTTAGTTGGATACTGAGGGAAAGTTGCTGAACTTACCAATAACATTTTATTGCAGGACAACTATAGGTAATTGTCAACTATACATTTATCAGTATGACATAGATCTATAATTCCTAATTATAGTTCCTAATACTTTCAGGTTTTCATACTTTTAAAACATTATTATCTTTATTGTTCAGGGTTTTTTTGTCCTGTTCTACCTAGCAGAGGTAAGTAAATTGCAATGGCTGAAGGAGCACAACAAAATACATCTGTTGAACTTGTATTTGTAAAGGATAAGCAGCATTATCAGTATTGATAGTGAAAGAGGCTTCCATTTTAGAGACAGCCGCTGCAAAAGAAGTGGTCCTGCTGCCCCTGCCTCTCTGCCTGACCATTCATTCCATCTGCATCTCTTATATTGGGTCTGATCCTGGGATGTCCTTCATTGAGCTGGTTCAGCTCACTAAACTGGGAGAGAAGATGTCCTCTTAGCATCTATGTAGTACCAATAAGCTTGCAAAACCTCACTCTCCCTTGAGGTGTGTGATGGTTTGAGCCTGAGCTGATGGACAGCTCGTTTGACCAGTGGCGCTTTCCGAAATTTCCATATATAAAGGTGAAGGGAGAGGAAGTTCCGCTCTCTCTTTGGGGTTTGCCCGGTCCAGCAGGAGGGGGGGGGGAGAATGGCGGCCGAGGTTTTCGCTCCGTTGGAGCGGCCTCGAGNACCCTTAAAAAGGACTACCCCATGTTGTGGCCCATGTGATTCCCATATCCATGGGAGAGGTGTTTTCCCGGTAACAGCTTTATTTCCCGGGCGGGGGCTGTTGTACTGAGGCTGATACGGTTTTGGAAAACCACGGATTGTAAAGGAAACCATCTTTTCTCCTTAACTAGTGGATAGATTCTTAAAATTGTGAATACTGACTTCAGAATTATGTGATGTTATCCTTTGTGCTGATTTAGGGAAGAAGAAAGGAGGAGGGGGGTGTGAGTGAAAAGAGAGATTTTGCTTTGATTTTCTTATTATTTTCTTTTCTCTTTTAATTCTGTTGATAAACTTCTCATTTTCTTGATAAGTTTGAGCCTGTTTTGCATTCTTCCAAATCTCCTATCTCACAAAAGATACAGAGGTGAACTAAAACCACTACAGGTGTTTGCTTTGAAATCGGGCATTTCTGTGTCATGGAAAGTCACAAACTGCAGGCACCGTTTTGGAAGCTATGTCGTTTATTGACAGGCAAAGTTTTCACCACCATTTACACGTTGTGCTCTTGAAGGATAAGGCTTATGCTTTGCTTTATGAAGCATATAATTTGTTTAGGGTTGTTGTGGGACGATGCTGGACTTCTTACAGCTCCTCCCTTCATTTTCATGCCTTTGTCAGAGTCTCTGTAGTGCCTTAATACGCGTATGTCCAGCAAGCACTTCAGAAAAATAATTATTCAAGTCTCCTTGCTTTCAAGTCCATGCTACAAACATTAGCAGGACTCTGTGTGCATGTAATTGTGCACAGAAGGCCAAGGTGAAGTTATGTCTGGATCTACAGGTCATGGAATTTGGGGAGCTATTGCTTATGAATAGTCTGTGCAGAATCTAGAGATGGAATTGAAAGGGATTTGACCATCAAGCCACTGTTTGAAGTGAACAGTGTTCACCATTGATTGATGTGATCATGTGTCCTGGTTCTGGCCAGGGTTAAATTTTGCAGTAGCCAGAAGGGGGCATGGCTAGGACGTGGAGGTTATTCTATACCACCTCATGTGACTTTCTGGGGATGGGGGGAATGGCTCTCTTTTGGGTTGGGTAGCGTGGTGGAGGAAGTAGTCAGGTATTCTCAGGGGTGTGAGAACTCGCATGCGAATCATTCATTTTTTGTACACTCTTTTATTATTGCTGCTGTTACTGTTCATTTTTTTAATCTTCTTGTTTCCAGTAAATTTTATTATCTAAACCTGTGATCTTCATGCTTTGTTTCTCTAGTTCTCTTTTCCATCCTGCTGCAGGGACATGGAGGGGGAGGGGGAGAGGGAAGTGAGTGTCGTATGCTTTGTAGAGTCTCAGTGGGAATGCTAAATTGGGGAACACCACTCCTAAAACCATGACATTATGATACTCTCTGTTGCTATGTATGTGGACAGAAACAGTTGCCTACAATTTATCCTTTCTGCTTTTGCAAAAATCCAGCTTTTCAGATTGTGAAATCCGTGTAATGGTTTTTGGTATAATCATGTGTGGTTGTACACAGAAGGGTTAAACTTTTCTTCCACCAGAGTTTGTCTACTTGCATGCAGCAATCATCTTTTTTTCTGGTGGGTCTTTGCCAACATTGTGATAGGCTAGTCTTGCTTAATTTTTAAAAGCTTTTAGGGTATGTTTCAGAATTGGAGGCTTCACATTATTTTGATGAAGTGGTAGAGATTTTCACAAGGAAATCATGAGTTCAGTTACTGTCCTGGGCTTGGAACAGAAGAGATTGGTAATTTTTGGCCTTAATGTGAAATAAAGTTTGACCTCCATGTTCCATGATAACCCCACAAATGATACGCTTGACTGTGGAAACTGAACCGCTTTTGTTACTCTTAACTGCCTCTTAGGTAGAGTGATGAGGTGAGGGGAGAACTTGAAGGACAGTGAGGACACTGAAACTTCTCCTGTGTGATAGGTGGAAGACTTTGTTTTTAATCTTTAGCCGGTGCTGTTCACAACATCAGTTACGTGTAATTCCCTGGTTTCATGATTGTGTACAGTTGTTTCTCCAAACATGCTGATTACAGGCAAAAACTTGAGTATGTAGCAGAGAAGATGGAGTTACGGAGTTCATGGAGGAGGACGTGTTTCTTGGTACTTTATTATAGAGATTTGAGAATTTCCTTCTTAAGCAGTTTTAAGAAAGGAGTGTTGCCAGCCATGCTTGCCCTAATGTGAACCTTTAAAACTTCATGCTCAGTACGCTCAGGCATGCCTCAAAGTGAAAATATGAGAGTTTTTCTTTTACTGGCTGCAGTAGATGTGAATACTCAGTCTTAATGGAGAGGTATAAAAAGAGCAGTCATGCTGGGAAGTGCCCTCCTGTGGGGCACAAATGGACATCAGCCCAAGTACCAGCTTCTGCAGCTATTTCAGCCTTTCTCGTACAAGAAAATCTGACCTGAGACTTACATGAGACTGTTTTACCTTCTTACATGGAAAGGGTCTCTTCTAAAATTAAGATGTCTTTAAATAAGTGTTTGATTATTCTTTTGTATTTGATCAGTATTAAACTGATACTTACTGTGGCATGTCAGTAAATGGTGTCTGCTGGGGATTTATACTAAGGCCTTTGGTGCTAACTAGAGTGAGAGCTGTCTAATGAGTGCTGTCTCATCCCACGTGTCATATGAGCCCTTCTAGCTCTGCTCTGTGACCCTCAGATAAACAAAAAGGCAAGTGGAAATTTTTAAGTACACTGAAAGAAACCTCCTAGTTTTTGAATCCACAGTATCTTTTTCTGTACCTGACCATCATTGCTTTCATCAGTTGGAGTTAAGACATTACAGAATGACGAGGTAGTAGAGTAGTAATTTTAGAAACACTTTTATTTGCATACTGCAGAGATGTGAGGAAAAATGCTAGTCTAGACAGCTGCAGAGGGAGAGAGGAGAGAGCTGGAGAGTAGTGCTGGAATTAGGTACGAAAAGACTGAGAACAGCAGTCAGCAGTGAGGCTAAAACGAGCAGTGAAGGTGGAATGTTGGGTGGTGGGTGGGAGTCAAGAAAGCAAACCAGCTGACCTGGGAGGCAGCTGGGGAATGGCAGAGAGGGAAGCAAAGGAAGAAAGCTGGAAGGAGGAAGGGGAGGAAATGAGTCAAAGTACCTGAGGGATTAGGTCATTGTTATGATTGGGAAAGGTACACAGAACCTTTCTGTACCCTTCTTTTGCCAGCCTGTGCTTCAGGGTAGCTTTCTCAAAAGAGGTAGCTGGCAATGGAGGGAGGCAGGTGTCCCAGCTTTCCATACGCCTGATGTCTGCAGTGGCAGGGAGCCAGTGTGACAAACGGTAATTAAGTACCTGTACCGTCAGTTCTCCCAGGAGAGGCAGAAGCCACGGCAGTGACACACGTACACTGTGCACTGCACCGAGCGTACTGGTCCGTCCTTTGCTTACCGTTCCCGGCAAGTCCGAGCGCAGCCGGCGGGCGGCTCCGACCCGCGGGGCCTCTGTGGGGGACGGGCGTGGGCTGTGCCCGGTGCCGGCTGACCCGCAGGGGCTCGGCTGTGCCTGGTGCCGGCTGATCCGCGGGGGTTGTGCTCTGCCCGGCCGGCCTGCGGGGGCTGTGCCTGGTGCCGGCTGACCCGCGGGACACGGGCGGGGGGCTCTGACCCGCGGAGGGCGGGCGGAGCGGCGCGGCCTCTGCGCGGCCGCCAATGGCTGGGGCGGGGCGGCACCCGCGGAGCAGCCGCACGGAAAAGTTTCTGTCGGGTCGAGTGGCTGCTATCTCTGCTCTCCTTCCGGCCCCTCGGAGGCTGGTTGGCTTCCCGCTCTCTCTCCCAGGGCTGCTGTCCCTTCCTTCTCTTCCTCGTCGTACTATGGCACTGAGTTTTTAAGCTTTCCAACGCGGAGAAATGGATATGTCGGATCCCAGTTTTTGGACGCTCCTTTCCAACTTCACGCTGCCCCACCTGCGGCGAGGCAGCCGGCTCCGGCGGACTCAAAGGTAAGGCAGGCCGGCCGCTCCAGGTGCGCGGGAGCGGGCTCTGGATTTCCTGGTCCCCGGCAGAAGGGCCCTGGGAAGGCGTCGGGACCCGCGGCCTCCTGACTTCTCTTGGTCTGGAGCTGCGAGTGCTGAGAGCCTCTCCTTGCGAGGCCCTTGGTGGTGTTTTTTTTAAACCAGACGCTGCATATTACTCTGCCTCCATTTATAAGATGTTTTCTTTTGTCCAGCCCTTCTACCCTCCTCCTTTTTTCCCCCCCTTAAAGACACTTTCAGCTTGCTCTCAAGTACTCGACCTTTTATTGGGAACAGATATTCTTTATATGGACAACTCAAGATAGCCTACTTTGTTTGGTGTTCTTAAAGGGACAGGTTTGCATAAGTACTTTTTTTTAAACAGGCTAGCTTGACATTTGGTAGTACAGGAGTGGCCTTTTTTATTTTTGTAGCATATTCATTATTGTCAGGAGGAGGAAGAAAGGCTTGGAAGTAGTAAATACTGAGTAAAAGTTAAAGGGTTGTACCATCAGTGCGCCAAAGACTGACAAGCTTTCACATCATGGTCATTTTTTGTGCTGTGGTGGTCCTTCTGGTGAAGTATATGTCCCTATCACACGGAAAAGAAAAAATGTATAGAAGTTTGTGACTTTGTACACTAATACACCGTGTACCATTTTGAGACATACCAGGTGTGGTGTTAAATTATGATATGCTTCTGACTGTGAAACTACCTTGAGTATTGGCTTATGTATTATCTTTGGAGAATGTGTGAAAATGTTTCTTCTGCTGGCTTAGAAGCTCGCAAAAAGCAAGCAGGATAGAGGCTTAGCAAGGTTGGCTTTTCCTAAGCCTTAAGTATTTATGGTCTGATTTTTTTTTTTTCCAAAAGGAAGAAAATTACTATCTGTTTAATGGCAGAAAGTTTAAAAAAGGAAAAACAAATGGCCTGTTTCACGTCAATGAAAAAACTGTTCCTGCAGTAAATATCTATTCTTTGTGTCTCCTGCTTTGGGTAGCTGGAAATGTTATGTTGCAGTTATTATTCCTCTCTTGTAAATAATTTTTTACTCTTACACAGCATCAACTGAGAATCCAAATAGGCCTTATACATTCTTCTGCTGAGATATGTTGGGGTTTTTTTTCAAGTTGTCTTTGCTGTTCTTACTCAAATTGGGTTTGTAACTGTGTGAAGACTTTTATAAATGTATAGCTGTGTGACAGGTTGAGGAGGAGAGAGACTTCATAGATTTCACAAGAAGCTTGAAATTAATGTGTACCACTGGTTTCTTTGTTTTATGTATTTGGATGCTGTCCTGCTTTTCAGACATATTTAATGCAATACTGGGTTTGTTGAAATATTTGAAAGACTTTTTAAAGCAACATTGAATATTGTCTCAGCGTATCACATCTGGTATATCAGTGAATAGTACATGCCATATATGCAGTTATGTTTCATGCATTATAGAGATATTCATTATTTAATGCCCTCTCTGTAGCCAAATCAGTGTGTCACAGCTCTGTGGAATGAAAAAGCCAGCAGTGGAATTTCAAGGCTGCTTACTTTTAATGGGCCCAGATAACCCTCCTTTGTCAGGTTGGTTCTGTCTTCTGAGTGGTGGGAACTCAGAATGTGCTCTGTTGATGTCTCCTGGGGAAGGCTGTCCACACACTGCTTCAGCTCTCTTCTTAAAGGTGGACCTGCCCTCTGTCCCCCTATACTCATAATTCATTTACTAATGTAAGATATAAAACTTACAGAGCAATGAAACTGTCAGAAAAATAAAACCCAGCATGGACAGCACAGATTCTCCTAACTCTGCTGTAGAAGTGAGTTTAGATTAATTAAGGTACTAGCCGGGTTTACGTGTTCTGTGCTGTGTCTCTCCTGCACTGTCTTCACAGGCTCAGTCAGCCGTAGCTGCAGCTGCATGTGAAGACTGGAAGGACAGCTGCTTACTTTGCTTAACTTGCCACAGAATGTCTTCCCTTTCTTTCTAAGAGTGCTGCTGGTAGCCACTCATATCTTGTATAGCTTCCCATGCATTTTAGATGCCTAAAGAGCAGGTTAAGGAGTAGGGTTTGAAGGGAGTCTAAGGTCCTGTCATTTGAATCTCCTGCTGGGCTTAAGTGAAAATTTTGGGTCCACTGATTCAAGAGAGATTTTTTTCTTAATAGTTACACTGCCTATGAAGCTTGTCTAGCCTGGTGCATGCCTAGGTGCTTCATGAAAACTGAAGAAGCATTTCTTTCTGGTTGTATCCACAGTTGGCTTTGGGACTGCTTGCCAATTTAAGAGCAATAATTTTATGGTTTGATTGGGCATTTCTGCCTCTCAGTTATGTTCCTTTTGCCTGTTCAGTTATTTTTACCTCTCCTACCAGATTCTTGTGGCCTGCTGGACCCTGTTGTTTCTATGAGCACTACCCTACTTTCTTGACACTTGGGATAATGAGAATTATCTGCTAATACTATGAATTTTGTTTCTTTGTAAAGATTTACTTGATGTAATAATTTATTTCTCTTTGACATTCTAAGAAGTAAACAGTGAAGAGATAGCCTCCTTCAGGAGTGGTTTTCCAACTACTAAATAATTGGAACTACTAAATAGTCTTAGCTGAATTCTGGTTGCAGCAGCTCTTTGGGAAGTGATACCTGAATAAGAAATATCACAGCCTGACTTTCAAGTCTTGGAGTAGGTTTTCAGGACTGGTGGGTAGAAAAATTACCTTCAGTTATAAATTGGACGCATTTGTTACTCAGATACCTGAGACTGTAAATGTCATGGATTATACCATGTACTCTTTCACTAAAGAAATATGTGTGCCACCATAAAGAGACCTAGAGTGAGAGTGAGAGGGTCTATGTGTAGACATCTATTTATAGAAATTGCTCTGTAGATTTAATGGATAAATGTGTACAGATACACTTCTTTTTACATGGAAAAATCACTACTTACTGCTTTGTTTTATGATACATATTTGGTTTCTCTGACACTTTCACTCTTTGTGTCTGATCTTCTCTGCTTATCTTTTACAAAACCAACAAGCCAGTGGTCCTTTTTGTGGATGTCCTTTTCTCTTGCTTCTTTATGGTAGTTGCACTTAAACAATGTTAGTACAATTGTTCTTCCTTTGAGTCAGAGTGGGATTTTTTTTTTTTCCCAAAGGCATGAAATTCATGAATGCTTGCCCAGTTGCCTCTGAGCCAAAGTAGACTCATAGATGATTTGTGTTGAAACTTCATTTTATTTGTGTACAGTCACTGAAGTGGTAGTGAGTCTTTCATGATATGAGATGAAAATATTCATCCATCATCAAGTATATGTTCTGACAGTTCATAACCTTTCTGAAACCTTAAAAACAGCTGAAAGTTACAATTTTTATTGGAAACAGAACAGAGTAGTCAAACTTTGTTGTAGTTCTAGTAGTTTTGGGACAGCATACTTCCTGGAAAAGCAATTTTTTTGGATGTCTCTAGTTTGGTAGTTCGAATAGGTGCAGTGATGTTAAAATTATGATGTAAACTCTTGCTATTGGTTTTTATGTAGACCTTGGTTTTTAACTTTGTCAACACAGTATACTACGAGTAAGTATACTATAAATTGATTGTTTTACTTAATAACAGGTGTTTAAAGTGGTCCTGTTGATAGTGTAAGAAAACCAGGCACTCTTACTTGCATAAAAACAGCCACTGAAGTGTTTAATTATGTTGATGTCAGCTGAAGCTGTGTTCCCACTGAGTTATTTTACTTCTGTTACATAAGAGTAAACATCAGTTCAGACTTTGTTAAAAAAGTTTTTTTTTGATGTATTTGTATTTTTTTTAATGTATGTTTGGGAGTGCAGTAATTTGAAGAGCTTCCCCATTTCTTTACTTTCAACTCTCTTCATTCACCTTAATTCCTACATGCAAGAGAGAGGAGCTATTATTGTAATAGATGTTGAGTAAGTTTAGAGAAGATTGTTATCCCAAAACTGGGGATATTAAGAAGTACGTTTGTGCAGACTATCTGTGCTTCTAAACACACTGTCATTGGATATGTTTTGTTAGAAGTTAATCTGCTGGACTAATGATCCCATTGCTTTCTCTACTACCTAGTGAAGTGTTAATGTATCTTGGTAATTGTATTTCCTTTCATTCACAGTAAAGGCTGTGTGTTCGGGGGATAGTTTTACAGTCTCACCATCAAATTGAATGTGTTGGTTTTAGTCTGGTTGGTTTAATTGACCAATCATTTTCTTCAGGTAATTAAAGAATTTCAAGTTCTGCTTAGAGTCTGAGTGAGCCAACATTGTTTCTTGGCTTCAGCCAGACTGGTAAGGATTCATCTGGTCATATTCCTATTTTTTGCTTTGTTTTCACTCTGATAAAATGCTGTTTTATTAGAATTATGTCAAGACCATTAGGAAGTGACCAAAGGATCGTACTCTAGAAAGCCTGAGGAAAGCTGAAATGTGAGCAAAATAAAAAAAGCTTAGGGAAATGCTGGAATATGCTGGAAGAAGCTGTATTTGTTATTTTTTCCCACTGTCATGGTTAATGTCTGCTGTAACATGGTAGGAGAAAATCTTTGTTTTTCTTACTCAGCGAATTTAAAGAATAGTAGTTCAGAGATCCCTTCATGAACTGTGGTTGTTCGGACATGGTCTAGCCACAGCACACAGAGATTCACTCTTATATCTGCTACTGATGTTCTGCAGTCATTACAGTTCTTGCTGTATTAGACTTCAGCTCATCCTTCTCAAATGTTTTTTTAAGCACACAGGAGCTTGCCCATGGAGTGGTTAATAGCTGCCTCTTCTGCTGCACCTCTTTTCAGAGAGCTTCAAACTTGGTAGTGATAAGCTGTGTACCAACTTGTGTGGCTGCACATACTGATGGGCTTGCCTCTAGTAGCTCTTTGTCAAAGCTGGAAATGGTGGTCAGAAAAGTGGATTTTGGGGGAGATTTCCGATGAATTTGGGCAGAGAGGAATCATCTGAAATTGAGCAAAGGCAAATGCCAGGTCCTGCACCTGGGGAGGAACAACCCCAGGCACCAGCACAGGCTGGGGCTGACCTGCTGGGGGGCAGCTCTGCAGAAAAGGACCTGGGGGTCCTGGTGGCCAACAAGCTGTCCATGAGCCAGCAGAGTGTCCTGGTGGCCAAGAAGGCCAATGGTATCCTGGGGGGCATTAGGAAGAGCACTGCCAGCAGGTCATAGAAGGTGATCCTGTCCCTCTACTCAGCCCTGGTGAGGCCTCACCTGGAGTGCTGTGTCCAGTTCTGGGCCCCTCAGGACAAGAGAGACATAGAGCTCCTGGAGCAGGTCCAGTGGAGGCTACAAAGGTGATGAGGGGTCTGGAGCGTCTCTCTTATGAGGAAAGGGTGAGGGAGCTGGGCATGTCCAGCCTCGAGAAGAGACAACTGAGAGGGGACCTCATTAACATGTATAAATATCTAAAGGATAGGTTTCAAGAGGATGGACCAGGCTCTTCACAGAGGTGCTGAGCAGTGGGACTAGAGGTAATGGGCAGAAACTGATGCCCAGGAAGTTCTACCTGAACATGAGGAAGAACTTTACTGTGCAGGTGGCTGTGCCCTGGAACAAATTGACCAGAGAGGCTGTGGAGTCTCCCTCACAGGAGATATTCAAGAATTGCCTGGACAGAATCCTGTGCCATGTGCTCTAGGATGACCCTGCTTGAGCAGGGAGGTTGGACCAGATGACCCACTGTGGTCCTCAGGTTCCAACTTTACCCATTCTGTGATTCTATGAATTTGTTACATGTCATTGTGCAGAAATGGTAATGATTTTGTTAGTTACGGACATGAAATCGCTCAGTATTTTGAGCCACTGTGTGTAGAATGTGAAGATACTGCTAACTGATTTAGGTTGAACATTTTAATTGGAGTTTATTAAATGGATCACACTGAAAATGATGTAAAAATGACTGTTGCATGCGGTAGTTTTGTGTATATTGTCACATTATCTGTAGGCTGTGGACCTAGATTGGGCTGTCATGTTGCACGTCATTAGAAGAAGTTTAGTAGGAACTAGATTTGTTTGGAGGAACGCTGGAATGGCACCAGGAGAGATGCATATCTGAGGAGAATCAGAAAGTTCATGTATCTTTGATTCAGCCTTATTTAACAGGCTGTGTTGCATTCAGTGATGGCTCCTGGATTTTCTCTTGAGAACCTTTCAGAGGATTTTTTTCCTTTGAACTTTTGCAAATTCACTAACTGTGGTCATTGTGAAATTTTAAAGCTTTTGATCTCTATCATTTGACTTTAACTTATGTTTAAAATAATGTATCAAAGAAAAATTTTTAAAAGGCTACTCTCTATGAATTTTGTTTTTCCCCCTCAAAAAAAAGTTGAAAATTATGTCATATGAGGCACTGCTTACAGTTAAGGAAAGGGCTTTATATGTGTGTGTTTTGTTGGTTTTTGGTTTTGGGTTTTTTTGTTTGTTTTGGGGTGGGGTTTTTTTGGTGTTTTTTTTGTTTGGGGTTTTTTGGTGTTTTTTTTGGTGTAGTTTTTTTTGGTGGTGCTGGTGGTTTGTTGTTGTTTTGGGGTTGTTTTTTGTTTGGTTTTTTTTTTTTTTTGGTCTGGGTTTTTTTTTGTTGTTGTTTTTGAGGAAATTCTATGGATATTGGTTTTGCCTGGAGCTCACCTTGAGAGAGCTAATAAATTAAAAGTTAATTTGTTTGAATGCTGGTACTTGTCACCTGTGATTGTTTTAAGAGGCACTCAGGATACACATAACTGAAGCATTAGTGGGTAGACTTTTTCCCTGGTTGCTTTCTTGCATGCATTTGGGAACAGTGCCTTGTCAGTCTTCCCTCTCCAGGCTGTTGGGCCCCCATCCTGTATGAGACTTGTCATAGGCTTATGAACAGAATCCCACATCTCACAGGACATAGATTTGATATGTGAAACAACTTGCAGTGCATTTTTTGTTGGGTTTGTTGGCAGGTTTCTTTTTTCATGCATCGTTGGAATAGAGGAGTTTATATGATAATTACTTATTTCATTAAAGCTGTTAATCAGATACGGATTTCTGTAAGAAGTGTTTACTTTGTTTTTGAAATACACTTAAATATGATGCTTTTAAGCATCAATTCTGAGTCCTAAAGTTATTATAGGGAAGATGGGTATAGTGGATTGAACTACCTGAACTTCCTTTAGTAAATCTGAGTATAATGAATTGGCTTCTAATTTAAGTTCTTCCTACTCTTAAAATCCTTTTGGAGCTACCATTATTATAATTTCTTGGATGAGATGCTAGAACGTTCTGGAAAGGTGTTCCTGTGTGAAAGTATACAGAAACATCAACAGTGGAAAACAAAAGGAAGGTAGTCCTAAGAATGACGTATTTTCAAAGTACGTACTTCAACTCTGAAACCTCCCCTCTTCAAACCCAAAGTGAGCTCTAATGGCACATGAGAACTTACTGGTATGCCTCATGGACACAGAGAGGTTTGTGTAACTGGAAGCCAGGACCTCCTTCCAGCCAAGTAGTGACATTCTGACTAGAGATGCCATCAGTGCCTCCCAGAGATGGCTTACCAGATGCTCCATGAAGCATCTTTTGCACTATGGATAGCTAAACAATAGTGAGGGAAGCTGGCCTCAAATGGAGTTTGGAGAGCAAATGGAGTATGAGAGATGAAAATTTCACAGGAACATTGTAGAAGATGTGGTGTTGTGATTCAGTCATAGGACATGGATCCATATAATATGTAGGTTCCCTGGTTATTCTCTTGACAGAATAATTTGTAACAGATATATATAATTTAGTTAAACAGTATATTGGCTAATATCAATGAGCCTAGCCATCCAAAGTGAAGTTCTGCCTTGAGTCGTGGCTGTTTTCTGTTGATTGCAGTCTGTGCTGACTGAGAAAAAGCAAAAATCTTTATTAGAATTTTCAGTTGATAAAGATACCTTTACAGATTCTGCATGGTTCAGACATAAACCTAGCAATCCCGTCCTTGATGACACAGAGGTTATATACTGACGATAAGGATAAATAAGACATGTTTCTATCAACAGCT
The DNA here is from genome assembly GCA_013397815.1 of Aleadryas rufinucha. Lineage (NCBI taxonomy): Eukaryota > Metazoa > Chordata > Aves > Passeriformes > Aleadryas > Aleadryas rufinucha. The sequence goes on from VZTH01016957.1 coordinate 655,143, forward strand.
CTCTTGGTGTTTACCAGAATTTATCTTCAGGATGGTTTTCATAATGTAAATCAATATATGGCTGCTTTTTTTTATTCCCTTTTTGGGAAACTGGAAGGAGGATGCTTGATTAGTACCTCCTTCATCAGGGAGTGCTGTTCAGTGAGAAGTTGTAATTAACAAATACCCTTTGTATTAATACTGTTAACCCTCTTGGAATTAACTTACAAAAAGTAGATTGTGTATGTTTGTTTTACAGATTTACCTTTTCAGTGACTCTAGGCCTGTTTAGCTTGTTCTTATGCATAGGTGTGCCAAGGGAATTTCCATAAGTGCTGTAATAGTAGAACCAAAAGCAGTCAGACAAGTCCAATATGCTCTATTCACCTTGTCTACGAACACCCCACGCAAAAGTATGATTACGTCAGTTCCGTGCACCATCAGGTCCTACCAGAGCATCTTCCTTTTGCATTACCCACATAATGAACAGAGAAAACATGTAACACTTTTTAAAAGTAAGCTTGCATTACATTTTTTTTTTCTTACCTGAGGCTTGGTGATTTGGCTTCATCCCTGGTCTTTCTGCCATGTTTTGATGATTGAACTGTTGTGTTTGGAGGCATTTGCTCCCCATTTGTGACCTATGAGTAACTGGAGAACAGTTCTGTTGGGAAATACACTTCTGTGTAGTTTTTTCTTGCTGCTTGGTTGTATCTCAGATGTGTTATTCTGTCTTGTCAAATGTCAAAATATTATCATCTTTTGCAAGGCTTTGATTTCTATCTGTGGGAGAAATTTCAAAACGGAAAAATGAAACTTCTTCCTGTTTGGTTGGGTGGCCTGTTTGTTTGTTTTGGTTTTTTTTGTTTGCTATATTTTGGGTTTTTTGTTTGTTTGGGGTTTTTGAAGTTTGAAAATTGTATCTTCACATTATTTCTTCTGTGTCTTCTTCAAATCTGAGAAGAGCAGGAAGCTTTTTTTTTTTCTTTTTTCCCCTTTTTCTGTAAAGGAAATACAAAACATACTAGTGTATATGAATATACTAGGTTACTTTTTTAAATATGCAAAGTGTTTGTGTGGGTCAGACCTAAGCATTCAGCATTATCTACAAATTAATACCTTTTAGCAATCATATGTTTCCTTCTTCTGATTCATAAATTATAAGGCAAGAAGAAAACCAGTAGGATCACCTACTCTGACAGTCTACAGGAAGCAAGACACAGAGTAATAGTGTTAGAGATTTAGTAGTTTGGCCCTCCCAGACAAGGTAACGTGTTTGTTTAATCATTGATGAGTTTAGCAAAATCTGAAAGATTTAACACTGTTCAGGACAACTTCGTTTTGTTTGTTGTTGCTCCTTAAGTGAGCTGTGTTTTGCCACTACTAATTTATTGCTAATGCTGTTGTCTCTCACACTAACCTTAGTAATAGCCTCAGAGACATTGGACCAGTCTCTTTATAAACACAGAAGGTGTTCAGTATGTCCTTTTGACTGTGACTGCCGTAATCCAGTACAAGGGTCACCACATGGTTGTTAATAGAGGACAACAATCTAAAGAGAGGTCCAAAGGACTGTCGGCATTTTCTGCCTCACTTGGTATGGAAAAATTAATTTTCCCTTCAAGTCATACTGAGGGAACAATAGCATTGTGTTCTCTAAAAGACACCTGCCCCAGGAAGCTGGCTGATGAGCTGACAGCATGGTGTGGCCTCTTTGTGTGGTGGGAGCGCTTGGCTCAGGTCCCTGTAGGAGTGTACGATGTGTGTAAGGAAGTTGTGGAGGGAAGTTGTGTGCTGGTTTTCTCTCTTAGGTGTGACAGACTGTCTGAAAAGATGGAAGGGTGTGGGAGTTGTATGAAGGAATGTGTCCTGCTGAGGTGTTGTTGGAAGACTACAGTGCAGCAGGAGGCAAAAGTGTGCCATTGGTCTTGTTAATGGAGACTCAAGTTATTTGTAGAGCTGCTCCCACGTTTATCTTGTAGGTAAATCAGCTAGATCATTGCAAAAAAATACAGGAATGAAGTAAAGCACATGAAGTATGGACAGGAACATGTGGCGGGAACATCCAATGCATATTAGAAATCCAGCACCCTAATGCAATGACTTGTTGCTGAGCACTGTTTTGGTATGGGGGTATCATATGCCTGTAGACTAAGTATCTGCCAAGTTTCAGATGATTTGAAGTTACAGTTTAAGCTTGGGGTTTGGTTTTGTTTTGTTTTTTACACAAAGGTATTGCTATTCTGATATGAATAGGCGTATTAAACATGCATGGAACAGAAGATACAGAATTATGAAAGTGTGTTGCCCAATTTTATGGAAAAGATCATATAAAAAACCCCCATTTTTTAGTTATGGACATTTTTAATGTTAGAGGAAGGATTAGAGTTTGAGAACTGGCTCTTTGTTCTGCACTACATAGTGGACTCTGAAGTGACAGCAGGAATGCACATAATGCTGCACAACTGAAAGCAACGACAGAAACATAGTTTTCATACATTTGTAGACATTTCACCTGAATAGTTTGTGCTGTAGGGTTATTTTCCTACAAAATTTGTATTCTTTTATAAAACCACTTTTTTAATAGATACCAAGATTCTGTAACTACAAAACTCATAAACCATGAGTTAATTATTTCACTTGACATTAACCATCCTCAGGGCAAAGGCAGAAAATATTATCAATACACCTATTCAAGATAAGTGAAGACAATTGAGTATAGGACTTGAAGTCCAAGTAGTTAAAAGACAGTTCATTACGATATGATTTGGATGGAATGTGGTGCTTCATGTTCTTAGGATAAGACGTGCAGTATCAGTTTTTTTGTTTTTAAGGCATTTGCTTTTTAATTGCCTTTTTTATGATAACAACTCCCATTAATTTACTAGCTTCTACCTTTATTAGGCAATGTATTCTCCTAAGTCCTGTTGAAAGTAAGAGCTACTGTTGCCTCATAAAAAACATAGACAACAAAGGAGACTGATGTAGAAGGTGAATTTGTTCTGTCTTTGTGACTTGACTGCATCTGTGAGGGTACTGAAGTTGTTTTTTACCAGTGGCACATTTTTAACTTTTTCTCAAACCCTCTGAGTGTGGTGTTCATAAGACCTAAGATGTTTTCGAAACAAAAACGAAGGCTTCAGAAATGGTGGTTTTATGCTTCATGAACATCACTTCTTCAGGCATCCTTCTGCTGTGATGCAAATAGAAACCTTAAATTATCTAATGGGCTAATGGGCTGGATGAGTAGTGAGGTGATTACTCTTCCTGATGGCCAGAAATTGTAGCACACCCTTTTCTGTCACCTTACCTCATCCACACCCTATTCTAACCTGCTGGAGATGTTTGTCTTGTCTGTGTGTTGGGCCTGGGTTTTTGGCTTGTGTAAGCTCTTTGGAGTGCAGGCTGTCATCTGTTGTGTTCCTGTGATGTGGAGAACAATGAGGACTCGTAGCACAACTGCATATATAAGAAGTAATAATGCTCCTCTCCACTGGGCTCTGTTGCATGATGGACCCAAGTGGTTTTGTTCTTGAAAGTCGAAAGTGTGGGGTTTCCTCAGTTACAACTGATCTTCTCTCAAAATACTTTTCTTTTAGAAGTCTTGGGTCAAAGTTGACTATTTTCTCAGAGTTTCTGAAAATTCAGTCGATTGCAGCCTAAAGGAGGAAGGCTACAGTCTGAAATCATTGTACGATGTTGAGGAACAAAGAGAAAAATCCAATTACTGTTTTTAGATAAAATCTTGGGTAAAAGCATTTGCAACACATTATCATTTATTCCAAAGACTTTTCAACCAAAAACCACCATTATTTCTACCTCTAGTAGCATAGTTGATTTTTTTTGGCTATAAATAATAATCACATTGCTGTAGGGACATACCTAGGAGCACCTACAATTTCCTGTTTCATATGTCCTTGTAGAAGATAAAAGATATGTAGAAAACAAAACTGCAGATTATTTTTTTCACACATTTGCTCCATGTTAATTCTGGAATAGAAAATGTGCTGTAGTGTTAATGTAGTTGGTGAGTGTAGTGGTTACCACAGTTTTCAAGCATGTATCATTTCAAGCACAATGTACGATTAATTTCAGTAGCTTTGATGTGTTTGAACAAAGCTGGAAAGTACCCTCCTGTAACACTGTAAGGTAGTAGTCTCTATGCTTAAGGCTTATTGGAGTTTTTTTTCCTTCCCTTCTGCCAGCACACTGAATTTATGAAATGACCATATTGAACTATACTGAGTACTTTTTAAAATTTAAAATATTTGTATGTGTCTTGAGGGTATGATTTAATTGCTTGAATGTGAAAAATTGACTTCTAATCTTTACTGTGGCCACAAACCAATTGTTCGTCTTAAGAAATAGAGTGAACTTCCATGCTTCTCTTTGCATCATCAGTGGTGATAACCTTTTAAAAAGATTATCAGTATAATTGACCTACTTTTTATACTTGCTTGGCCCATGATTTGATAGCTGTGTATTGCTAAATTTCATCTGAAATCATTCCCATCACAGTTCATTGTCAGAGATGCGAAGTTCTCTTGATTGGTGAATTGTACATATATAGTGTGTTACAGACTTATTTTTACTAGTTTGGGAAGGGGTTTTTTTTGATTCCGTCAAAAGAAATGTTGGTTTTAAATTAAGCATTGGTGGACAAAAGTTAAAGGCAATCAGGGGTTTGCTTAACACAAATATGCTGTCTAAATAATTGGACTTTTTCTTTAATTAGCTTGTTGAGATCTTGAAGTGCAACTCAGGGCTGAAGAAAACACATTCAGTTGATTTGGTTTCAGAACGTTCAGTAAGTTTCTTCACAAGTGTGCACTTGACTGCATTTACGCTTACTCAAAGCAATGATCTCTAATGATATCATGTGGTTGGCAGCACAGATTCATCTGCAAAACAGCAGTGTGCCCTGCAGCACCGTGCTGGGGTGTGTGCTTAGCTCTGACTCGGAGGTGGTCATCATTTCCTGCAGCAGCTAGTTAGCCCAGTGCTGCATAGCCCAAGATGTGAAAAAATCGCAGCGTGAGGCAGTGTGGCTGCAGGCATTTGGGCTATTAAAACTAGACTTGTAAAGGATGTGACGTGTAGCTTTGTATCACATTGCAGCATGATTCCTGTCTCCCACACTGATGAATGACATGTTTCTACTTTTCTACTTGTGGCAAAGTGTTCTGGGAGACATTAGTGAATAGGAAGATCAGAATTTGCCCTTTGGAGAGAGTGACTACATTATCTGTTTCAAAAATGTGGCTGGTATAACATACTGAGTAGTCAGAATTTAAAAGCAGAATATTATTTTCTGGTATTATTATTACTGTAACTTCTTTTTAGAGCTCTGAGTGGGAAATACTTCAGTGGCTAAGATGTAATATCAAATTTAGAACTATCAGTAATGTAATGTTAGTCCAGCTTCAGCGTTACAGAAACTCTTGGGAGTTCAGCTGATTTTTGCAGAATGATACTGTACCTGTCTTATGTTAAATAGATGTGAAGCTGCTGTTCTTGTGTTTGGGTTTCTTTATTGGACAAAAAGAAACAGTGAAGAAAAATGAGGAGCGCGAGATAAGATATTTCTGTGTAAAATATGAAGAAAAAAGAATCGGTGTCACTCAATAAATACTCTCTACAGTTGTGTGGAACCTAATAAAGCACTTTGGAAGGAAGAGATGATGACATTGCATTTGTTTTTCACCAAATTGTTGTATGCCAATTTGCCAGTTAGAATATTGGGTTTGATTTTTTTATTTGTCATTTTTTAATATTTTGTTGTTTTTGTTTTCCTGTATCAGCTAAATTTATGCTAGTCACAGTGAGGCAAGAGATTATTGGCCCCATAAAAACAAGTCAGAACTCTGTAAGCTAGGTTGATAAAACAATCAGTCACTTTTTAATTGGTTGCACACCCATATGTACATCCAGGTAGTTGTCCAGCCCTCCTGAATTGTATGTTACCATTACCTACCTGCACAGACTTTCTCGAGGTTTTTGGAAGATTGAAAAACCATTTTGATTTAACGTTTAGTTATGGATTTATAGAAGGGAGATGATTAAAAAGCATATGATATGTTAAAATTGACTCATGTTTATGCTTTATCATTAAATTCATATCTTCGAAGTGATGATTTTTGTGGTTATGATTTGAAGAAAGGATAATACTGACAAATGTCTCAATTCTTTTATACTGAAATCATTTGAGAAAATGGCTTTTGCTGAGCATAATTTGTCGTTCAGAGATTTTCAAACTGAGTGTAGTCTGAGGTAATTTGTAATGATTGTTTGAAAAGCTGAGCTAGAGCTTATGCTAATAGAAAATCTAAGGTTTGATTAAATCACTGAACCAAATTAGAGGTTCGGGGCTTCTATTTTACAAAAAACAGGAAATAAGGAATTGGTGTTCAAGCTCTCAGTGCATTCTTCCTTACGCCTGAGAGGGTCAGAAGATCACAGAATGCCAAGTGTTGTAGTTCTGCTTGAACCTGTCTCCATTATGTCTGACATAATGGAGAGTGTGTGGAAGTTGTGCCAAAGCACATTTTCGGTGGAACAGGGTATTCCTCTGTGAAAACTACTGAATTTATCCTAAACTGTAGATTCAGCTTTCTGATCTCTTCAGCCATTCTGATTAAGATGACAGGTAATCTGCAAGAACGTTTTCTGTGGTGGAATCATGGATGTGAATCTCAGAATAGTAATGATGACAGAAACCTTGCGGCAGTACACCTTACAGAATGTGTGAAAACTCTTGATTTTAGCTTGGTCCATGTAAGAGTTACTTGTTAGCATAGTAATATGTCTTAGAGAATTTGTGAAATGTGTCATGATGTAGTGGTACTTCAAGTTATAGTTGAGGAAAGGGGAAAATTTGCTCATTATGGATCCCATTTTTACTTTTTTATTGTACCCATTGAAGCATATGTGATTTTTTTCCAAGTTTTTCATATAAGTTTCATGGTTCTTGTTAACAGCTTTTGTGTAATGAACTGCTTATGAACAGCTAGACTTAATGTAAAATCGCCTTTTGTAGGAGGATTTCAACTCTCCTCTTGTCCACTTTGTGACAAATTCCCTTCCCACTTCACTTCTTCCACTGTCATATTTCTGCAGTCCTAGACATTGCTGCTTCAATGTGGAATTTTAGTAGAAGTTTGAAAGCCAATACAGACCTGTTCTTGCACGATTATGAAATCTTGAGATATTTTTAACTATGGATACTAAAATTCTTGAAAAGATTGATGTATAAAGAAGAAAGACTGTACACTGGATTGCACTGTTCAACTTCATATGTATCCAAGCCGCTGTTCCTTTTTATTTGGAGTTCATTACTGCTGTATAAAGAAGAAGTTAATTTTGAAGTTAACTTTAGCAGAAGTTAATTTTGTCTGTTTTTACATACTTACCATTTATATGAAATCTGTTCATTGCCAAAATAGAGCTTGAAACATGAACTTCCAAGAAAAACTGTCAAACCGCAAAGCAAAAAACCAAACCCAACAATAATAAACCCCTCCCCTCAAACACTGAAAACTTGGAGTATGTGAGTCACTGTATGAATCCAGAAGATGGATCTTGAAGACTGCATTTACTACATTATACAATTTAATCCTTGACAGCAATGCACTCACTTTGGTTTCCTCGCCTCTAAATTTGTTGGCAATTCTGCTTGTATTGGAGCAAATACTGTTTAATCAGTTAAGTTTAAAAACAGATGTTAACTGTCTTGTGTTGCGTGGTTTGACAAACAGTATCTCCTGTAGCATCTCAGGTGTTTCTCGTTACTGCCAGTAGCACTGCTAGGTCTGACACTGAGCTATTGCTGCTTTTGTGTCACACAGGCTGTGGGCTGTTGTGGCTGTGGACAGTAAGTTAACTGATGTGTTCAAAATTAGAATGTTTACTATAATTATCACTGCTTGCTTTTTTGTCTCTGTAGTGGATGTTGCTTTACTAGTCATTTTAAGTGATACTTCATTCTTGACACATCAGGGTGAATTAAACAAATCTTCATTGTGAAATTGTTCCTCTTCACACTATTAGCTCATACCTATTTACACACTATAAATCATATCCTTGCTTCATTTTCTTCCTTTTCTTCTTCCTTCTACATTGAGTCACTGGCACTTGCTTTCATGAATCTTTTGTGACCTGCTTCTATTTGTGAGCAATTAATACATTACTTTGGTGATAGAATAGTCCTTTACTGGTATGGGTGTTCTTACAGGGCAAAGTACATGCAGAAGTTGTTCCCATAAATTGCTTGTATAGTCTGTACTGTGTTTAAGATGGACTTAGCCTTTTCCCTGTATTCTTGTAGGATGTGTGTAGATGTATAGATTTAAGTCTAGTATAGAAAGTATATGAAGTATACAAGGTAATTTTACTTCCCCCCTCCCCCTTTTTTTTGGGGGGGGGGGGGGCCTTGTTTCTGTGTTTTTGGATTTTCATGGGAGAATAAAGTGTTACTGACCACTGAAGTGATCAGGAGAGATGTAAATGAGAAATCATTTTTACTTGATTCTGGAAATTCGTTGTTCTCTGTAAAACTTTACTCACAGTGAGAAATCTTGGTAATGACGTACTATAAATTGATTTTGTGGGTCAGATTCATTCATGGAGGTATGTTTCACTTCATTACAGCTCTGCTTGAAAACTTTTAGTGTTGAACCTGTACTGGGCTTTTTTGATAGGATGATGCTACTAATTTTTCAGTTTCACTCACTGCATTTTCATTAGGCCTAACCATGTGGATAAATTTAAAGTCATATTGTGTTCCAGCTGTGCTGGGTCAGCAGCTGTGGGAGGGAGCTTGAAGTATACCTTTGCAGAGATGGATTTCCCTTTCCCTGGGTAATGCATTGTTTCTTCTCAGAGCCTGTATGATCCAGCCACTACAGTGTTTTGGTCTGCAGAAAACATATCTTGGAAGGGGTTCCAAGGCTGAAGGGGTTCTAAAGTTGAACAGTGTTTGTGATTCAGAGACTTGGATTACTAAAGTGGCATAGCATGTCAGAAGGAAGGGATGTTTGATGACATAACACGAATGCTTTATCAGTACTTTATTCTCAGTGGCCTAGATCATTTGTTTCTGACCTCACTGAGTCACTTGAAACATGAAGCATACGCCACTGAAACTTTTTTTCAATACCGTGCCACACTATTTTTAATACTATAAATGTGCATGTATACATAGTGCAGGTCTGTGGCAGCGCACTGAAACGCATACATCATCTGGTCTTTCCTGGCTTGTGTGGTGCTCGATGATTAAGCATTACCATAAAAAAAAAAAATAAGTGAGTGGATGTCAGAGGCCTTCTGTTGTCATCCCCACTCATGACTATGCCTGGAGATGTTTGAATTGCTTCCCTAGAGATTATTCAGACGTTTCCAATTACCTCACTGTGACTTTGCAGTGTGATGATCTGCATGTGTAATAGGTTGCCTTCCTCAGTAGGTGTATTGCCATGTGGAGCTGGAGTTTGCTCCCAGACATAGTCTGCATGCTGGGTTTTATACAGGGCTGATAATTTGAGCCATAGCTAGTATCAAGTTAATTTTGCTGACACAGCTTTCTAAGTACACAATTGCAGTTGAAAAAGGCAGTTTGTATTCTCATGGTTCATTTTTATTTCCTTCTGGGGAAATTCTGAAACAGTAAAAGACTTTTATCCTATGGTGTAACTTTGTCTTTAGAAGGGAGATATGCTTATGTGACTATACCAGTTTAGATACCCAGCTAACTTAAGTGTGGATACTGTATATCTAATAAAAATTTGTGGGGAGAAGAAATGATTGATACAGGTTTGTAAATGGTGTCAGCTGTATGCCAGCACATACTTCATTTTTTTTCTTTCAATTTCTCATGAAGCTTTGTTAAATAAAAAATAATGATCAGTAGTTATGTCTGTTACATAAGCTCAGTTTTAATCTGGAAAAAAGGTAGATCAGACATACCCGTTTTTTATAACCATTATTTGTTGTTTTGCTGCTAAAGGGATGTAACTGTGCTTTGGAACTCCAGTGCAAACAGATTATAATTTGTTACTGCTCTGTATGACTGCGGGGAATGCCACCTTGCTGGCTGCAGGTATATGTGTAGTGGTGTCTTAACATTATGACTGTGGAGTGTTTGGTTGCTTACATTTTAGCATAACTTTGCAGATGTCTTGTTGCTACAGAACAAACACCCCCTTCATGAAAGCCGCCATAGCTGGCATTAATTGATGCCCTCTGCTGCAGGCTCGACAGAGACCAACAGCTGAATGGGCACAGTGAATGGATTTTTTTTTTTTCACCTTCCCCTGGGAAAATAATGCTTCTAGATGCTTAATTATGATTTAATTAAAAAGCTTTTGGTCAGCTGTCAGTGGGAGGGAAGGAGAATGTGCGTCTCAGTAAAGAGAGGAGGGTCTTTTGTTTGCAAACTGAATTTCTTAGCTGCAGTCAATGTGTGCATGCTCAAATGTGGGACACTGATGGTGCTGCCAGAGGTCTTGTGGGAACCGACGTAGTTTTGAGGTTGAATGCCTTCCACTTAATTGTTCATATTCAGTCTCCTAACCAGTAAAGGGCATAGTTTTCAAACACCCGCATTTTGCCTCAAATAATGGTTTTAATTTTTTCAAAGTTTTTTTCTTTTTCTTTAAGTCCAGTGCATTAACTGCATAAGCATTACTGACTACTTACATCCAAACGAAAAGCAGGACAGAATATGAATTGCAAAGTGTTTATATTTCTTGTAGAGGAAGTGTGACATTTTAGTTATATAATATTGCCATTTTTTAAAACCTGAGAAGGGAGAAGGAATAGGACCACTTTTCCTGGTATTTGCTTTGATTCCCTTAAAGAGAAAATGCAAATTCACGTCACATTGTTTAGAATTAGGCATTTATTGCAAATTTTTGGCAACTGTCATATTTGTATGAAGAAAGAAGATAAACCACAGCAGTTAGCGTGGAAGTGCTGCTGAAGGGATGAAACTAATTTCCCTCACATGTCAAATGCTCAGTAGGCTACTGTGCTTCATCACTGTAGTACTTTCCAATCTGTAGGTGTGTATCCCCAGTTCTGGTTCTGAAGAGGTTAAATAGTAACTTTATCTTCTTAGTAGGAGCATGTGTCTTCTGGAGACTCCCCTCCTTAAAAGCTTTTCCTTCCTTTTTCTCCCTGCCCAAGTGGGAATCCTGTGCAAGGAGGAATAAGAGAATTCAGACTCTTGTCCTACTGGGTGTGATAATAAAAGAATTCACACTCTTCTGCTACTGTGTTTGATCTGCTATATAGTTTTCTCTCAGTCAGGTGCATTGCTCTGATGTTGTCCTACCTGTTCATTCCTTAAGTCTTTGATAGTATTTGCTGGAGGTTTGAAGAAAACACATTTAATCCATTGTGTGCTGTCCCTCATCGTTTTGAGAGAAAGGGAGCTACCAGATTTATCAAAGAAGGAAAGAAGGAGTCCTGTCTGGCCTTACTACTCCTTTGAGTAAAAATGAATTATTTCTGCTGAATTAGAGGAGAAAGGAGTCAGGTTAGGGGTTAAACCAGAAGAGAACTACTGAATTAGAACATAAACCCATGTAAAATCTATCTCCATCAAGAAGCTCCCCATCTCCTACCCTTGAATTTTAGGATTACTTTAGTTCTACTACTTAAAGGTTATTAGGGAGAAAAAAGGTGGGGGAGGGTTGTGGAAAACAAAGGGGGAAAAAAACCCCTTAAAACTGTCCTAAAAATATTGTAAAATAATGTAGGGAAAAAAATATTTCTAAGACCTTGTCTCCTAGTGACTTTTCTCCCTGGGGCAAGTTTCTGGAGTACAATACAAAGCCAACAGTGTTTTGTGTGATAAAGGATGCTGTGTAGACTTCTGTTTTAATAAACTTCTGATTCTTTTTATGTGAAAGTAGCGTTGGCAGCATAAATTTTTTTAACGGGTACAAACAAATAGAGGAGGTTGAAAGGAAGATGAAGCACAACTTCCATAGCAAGAAGCAGAGCAAACTAAATAGTTTCTTGTTTTGTTCCCCCAGCTGGAAATGGATTGGCCATTTTTGAGGTGTCTCTTGGACATCTGCCAAGGTGGTAGGCTTGTTAGGCTGGCTGCATGTAACTCATAATTTCAAAACGTGACAGACTTTAACCCACTGAGTATTGACACCATGCAGACACTTTTAGCCAAGAGAAGCACTCCTTAACGTTCCTCTCCATGCTATTTGGGGAATATGCTCACTGCTATGAAGAGGCCTGTATGGCTTATCATCCCAACCTGCTGATTCCTAGATACATGATAAGTTAGAAACAGTGGTGCTCTGAGCAGGTAAGAAGCAAAGAAGCTCAAGAGAAGGTAGGTCTAAGGGGAAAACAGAATGAGAAAGCCGGAGAGAAGTTGAACAGGGTTTCACTGTGGTAGGTAACTGGACAAACAGGTCTTTGGTCTGTAATTTGGAGACACTCCCATGTTTTATCTAAATTCTGAACTCTGCCAGCCTCAGTTTCAACTGGAGTTAGAGAGAGCTCAGGATATGTGCTTGGCTTCCTGGCAGTACTGAAGTGTCCTGGGGAATTGGCTGTGGTTAGTCCTTGAATCTGAATGGATGTTGTTGAAAGGGTATATGGCTGGGACAGGACCCGTCTGTTTATTGGTTTTGTTTGGGAGGTTTTTTTTGAAGGCACTGGCTGGGTAAAAGTTGCTATTATAATGACTGCTGTGTTCAGTGTAAATGTGGAAAAAACTATTGTTCCCCGTAAGGGAGGATGGAGGGGTGAGGACGAAGTCCCTCAGCTGCCCCCTTGTCTGAGTCTGCTTGTGCTGTGAGCAGCAGTGACAGGACTCCAGCCTAGCTCCTGAGCCAAGGACAGAGCCAGTGGCAAGCATTGCCTGTGACAGTGTCTGTACTACAGCCTGGCAGACAGCACGCCAGCCTAAGGTGGAGTGGAGGCTCCAGAGGAAATGGCATCCGACATCCTGACTCACCTCCATCTGCTGCCTCAGTTTCTCCCAAGCTGTGAACAGCCAGCAGCGGGTCAGAGTGAGAAACATCCTGCCCCCAGCCTGGCCTCTGCAACTTGGTCGGAAATGTCTGGCTGCATTCTCTCAGCGCAAGAGATGCACCAGGAGGCTGTAATGACAGAGAATAGACTCTGGAGTGATATGGGTTGATGTAAACTGCAGGGGATGGCCCAAAAGCACAAGGAGGTCTCTTTTTTGAACCTCCTGTCTGCAGCCTGGATAGGCTGGTAAATAGGGTGTTTCCTGTCTAATGCAAACAGTTTCTGCAGGGTTGTCTACTATGCACTCCATTTGGTTAACACCTCCAAACTAGTGATGCTGTGATCTTAATAGGTGTGATGTATGACACTTTTAAGATAGCACTTGTTAAATATTATAAACCCATCACAGTGGTTACTGATTTTGGTTTTTTCCAGTTAGGCTTTTTCTTTCTCTCTCTCTCTCTNTTCTTTATTTTTTTTTTTCTTGCATGTTCTGAATTGTGTAACATACAGATAACCATAGTTAGCAGTAATTTAGGCCAGCCCTGCATGTTTTTCCTCTAAATCTAGTGCTAGGTTCCTAATTACCTTTCTGTTTTGAATGAATAACATTTATGTATCAAGGAATTTAGTTAAATTTCTCAGTATGATAGCCAACATATTGTTCACCTAATAACTTGGTCTATTTCCCTTCTCAGAATACTAAATAAACTATAAATTCAAGAAGCAATGCGTTTTAAATTACCGTATCATCATGTTCTCAATGGGTTGTATGATATGAAGATGCAAAAATGTCATTTTGTGTATAATAAAGCAGAATTATACACACAGAATTGCCCAGTGGTTTGTGATCCTGAGCATTCTTTTTGTCTGCACTCCTCTGCCTACTCACTGTATTGCAGACTTTTAACTTGTGTGCAGCTATTTTATAAATTCTGTGTGACTATGGAGTTAGTAGTTAGCTTAGTACTCTTTTTTATTATTGTAGAGATGAATGTTTAATTATGTAAGTTAAATGTGAATCACTTGGTTTAGGAAGGGTCAGACAGATAGAAGTACACCATTTTAATTCAGTAGAAGAAATTCTGATTTCTTGTAACTACTGATTATTCTCCTGTGCAAGAAGAAGAAAAATTGTGGATCAAAATTGACTTGAGTAAAAGTGAGAGCAGTCAGTGAAGCTGAATACACTGAACACATCCAACTAGCAAGTTCAGTTGAGAAGGCATAATTAAGGATCTGCTTTATTTATGTTGTAATACTCTGGGTTAAATGAGACTGAGAAGCCTTCTACAGCGTAAGAAGTCTTTGTGACAGTCTTCGTCAGGTCTGACCGTTAGGGGTTTGGCAGATGTTTTTGCAATTCTATGCTTTTTCCTGGCATCTGTTTTTGCAGCAATGCTGTCTTGCATGTGTTTGAATCCTTTAGGCAGTCCATTGAAAGGGTGATCGTACGTGTAGTGTATTGCATTTTATGTTTTATTTTCCCGCTAGATTTTTATTGTTTAGAAATATGAAGAAAAATAGTGGTCTCTTCTTTTGTATGTTTGAGGAAAGGTGAAATTCTGATGGCGTGGTGGCATGCTGGTAGTTGGTATTAATGGTAGGGAGAAGGGTGTTGCATGCACATTTTTGAGTACCTGGAGAGGACCTGCAGCTTACTGCCCATGTTTACCTATAGCCAGAACTGAAGCACTCAATGCAGAGTTGCAAAGGTTCAAGACAGACCACCAAACTAGGGCTGCCAGCAGCTGCACACCTCATCTTGGTGTGCTGTGTTCATGTTTTGACAGCACTCTGGTTTCTTCAGGCTGGGGCTCACCTTACTTAAATTGACTAAACCTTACATACAAAAGAAGAAAATCTGAATCTCTACACATTATAACGCTTAAAATTTAAATCCCAATAGCTTATTTTTCCCAGCTCATTACAGACTGATGTAGAATAATTCCTCACAGAGAGGGGATATATAAGTAAGTAGAATGTTTGGCTGTATGTGCAATGTTGTAAATGTAGCATTTTAGATATATATATTTATATAAATATATGCATATATTTTATGCATGTAAATATGAATGTAAATATGTATGTGCTTATATGCACATCTGTATACACGTACCAGATTTGGAGAGTGTATATGCAGACATATAGTCAAAATATATAAAAAAATACTGCTAGATGATAATAAATTGATATGAGTGTGAAATACCGACGGCCTTTAAAAGAATAAAATGAAAATTCTGGGTTTTACTGATGCTATATTTTACTTGCATTCAGATGGTTTGCACACTTCTCTCAATTATTGTATCACCTTGAAAATTTAACTACTTAAAACTAGGAAATATCTCTCAAAATCATAAACCTTTGCTTCCTCATTCTCTAGTCTTTCATACTTGTAAGTTAGAACAGGGTAGCAATGATTACTGCGGGATGGAGTCTGTTGATTGTCCCAGTGTAACTCTAATTCTGCAGTATTCAGTGCGGAACATTCTTGATCAGTTTGTTTCCTTTCATAAAGCAGTCTAGGTGTGAACTGGCATTGAGCGTGAGCCGTGTGTTATTTCGGCTTTCTAAGTCTGGAGATGCTTCATCAAATAAAAGCTCAAAGGCCGCTTTTGACAAGGAAACTGCTGCAGTATCGGTGTGCGTCATCTCTTCAGGGCAGCTGGTTTTTGCATTTGTTCCAGTTAATATCCCACAGAACTTGTCTGGGTTCTGGAGCACTTGGAAATACTTATTGAACTGATTTTTAATGCAGAAGGCTTCTTTTAAAACAAAGTAAGCCCAACCAACCAGACAAAAAAACCATAACAAACCACATTCCTCACTTTAAATATTCTGGGTTTTAGTAAGTGCTGTGTGCACTGTTCAATGACTCTTCAGTGTTGGTGTTGCTGAAGATAACTATGAAGTCATAGCTTAGCTACCTTCATAACAAGTTAAATATAACTGGAATAGAACTTAAATTTAACTTTTCCTGTATAAACAAAGTCATGACATCTCAAGTCTTGCTAGGGGACAGCGTGTTCTTGCTGGGGTAGTTTTCAACTATGCAATTTTAACACCAGAGAAATGATAACCACCTTTTCTATCCCTAGAGTCTTTATGGGAGGGCTGGTCTTGCGTTATTATTGTCTCGTGTGTACATGGTTAGGCTTTGCATTCTGGGAACGGCAGTAATTTCATTTCTTTGTGCTTGTATTAGCGAGTAAAACCATTTGTTTGCAGCCTCTTCTTAGAATGGGAGAAATCCCCTTTTAATCTTTGCCTCCAGCTATACCGCTATATATTACACTAATACCAGAATTAAGATGGTGTGTTGTGGAGTAGTGCTGTGCTCAGCATAGCCTGTGAGGGGTGGTGAACTGTTGTAATAACTTAAAAGACCAAATCCATCTTCATTACGAGTGTGAATATTAATAATTGAGGATGGTGAAATGAAATAATTATAAGCGATTAAGGCTGGTGCCATATTTCCCATGAAAAGCATGGCAAGTAGTAATCTGACAAAATAGCCTGCTTTCCCTACTTTTTTTGAATAAATAAAAATTATTAACCTTCACTGTCAGTAATTTGCTCATCTATTAGCCCTCGTTCACAGGCAGAAATTTCCATTTCAGTGCATATCTTTCATGACTATTGCCATTTCTTGATTACTGTATTGGGAAGCCTGCATTTCAGCTCTGGATGAAGTATTGTCTGTCCTAGAAGCACAGCATTTCTGCTTCAGCTTTTTATTCTGTTTAGTGTTTCCAGGAGATTGTGGAATGTAGCTCTATTTTAATAGCCATACTAATACTCGGATCTTGTGCTTTGCTGATTTCAGTCTAACAGTTCCTCCCCTCCTTTCTGCCCAAATAGCTTTTGCCTGATATGGGAAGAATTGTGGCTATTTAAGGAGCAAAGTAATCAAGCTTTATGCAACTGAATTGCATCTTTCAGCAGCTGCTGTTCACCCTAGCTTTGTTACAAAAGAAGTTCAGCAAAAGCACTTTCTATGTAGTGTCTTCTGTTTGTTTTATCATGAGTGCTTTTCATCAGAAACATTGGTTGTCTGTAGCAGATGGAGAAGTGACTTGTAGTTAATGCATTGGGAATGATACTGGAGCTGGAGTGAAGGAGGAATTCCCCCACAGTGAGACACAGTGAGAAGGCAGGATAGGGAGGAGAAGAGTGAGTGGGCAGGAGTGTCAGTGACGGAGAGCAGGAGGTAAGACAGAACCTGTCTGTGGGGGTGGATTTGGGAAACAAATAGGAAATGATGAATTGGATTCTAAGATAAGGAGCAGTGTCTTTGGTCCAGGGCAGTGCTGATACAGTGCAAGGTCAATGACTTCCAGATAGGTAGTCACCCAGCAGGAATAAAGTCCAGGAAGGATCTTTGTGGGGCAGAGAAGAAGGCAAAGAGCAACAGATGTAAACTTTTGTTCTGTTCAAGTTTTGTGCGCACCCCAAAGTTTACTTACTGTTAAATGTGACTGATTTTTTTTCTTTTGTTCTCCCCTGCTCTTTTGCTTCTTGTAAAAACGTTTTCTCTTTTTTTTTTTTTTTTAAATGTGTTCTTAGCTTTGCATCTTACCTGCTGTCTGGCATGCTAGTCTCTTCTTGGTGTGCAACCTGATCACAACATGAAATTTAAGGCTTAGAGAACTGCATTTTGAGGGTTAGTTCTCTGTGGTTTACCAAGGTTTACGTTTCCTTAAGTTATAATCCCTGTAGAGTGTTCCTGCATAGCTATAACTTTCCTGCAGACAAAGAGGCTTTATTTCAGGGCTGCCTCTTATCAGCTGGTTTATCTTGTCAGATTTGAATGGGAGAAGAATAGTTTTATGAAGACAATAGAAGGGGAAAGTTACTCAGTGTGTGCAGGGATCTAGAAAAACGACTTTGTCTGCAGAATGGTTTTAACTTCTGAGATTCTTTTGTATAACGTAGATTGCTGTTTCAAGGCTAAATACAGTTAAGTAAGTAATGCATTGGTACTTCTTTGTGCCACCCTGCTTCCCATTTGCGGTGTTCTGGCAGCTTAGATCATCTTTCAAGGTTCTCTGAAGTTTATTTTTTTTCATCCACAAAATGCCTCTTTTATAATAGCTTTATTTTGGGGAAGGAATTGTGTTTCACAGATTATACGGGATGGATTACATTGTTTCAAAATCTTGGTGAAGCACAACTGAAAAACAAAGCTTACAGTGAGAGCTCTAGGATGCATTTGCCCTTCAATGCAGTGGGTTGCATCTTACCTTACTAGTAAGGCAAATAGAGGAGACTTAATATCTTTTATTTTTTTTTCTCAATAGAACATTTCATTTGAGTGTGATAGAAGATGAATTCTCTTTGCAGCCATATCTGAGAAAATAGCAAAGATTTTTTTGAAATGGCATCTGGGGAGAAAGATTTTTCATTATGTAAGATCTTGATATTGAGGGTAATGCCATCATATTCCCCAGAGTGTTAAAAATATACAACCTCCAAAAACCCCAAAGATAAGTTTAATTAGGTGTCTTTGATAATGATTTGTAAAAGACATTGCACATTCACCTGAGAAATGTAAAGTTTGGATATTAATGTAAAAGTGAATGCAAGGTATTTGTTTATTTACATAGGAAATTCTGGCAAAAGTGATAAAAGTCTCCATTTCTACAAGTAAGGGCAAGTGATAAGTAAGAGCAAGGAATCATCCTTGTAGCAAAATCTGTGAGGGGTATCTAAAATTTTTTTGCTTCAAACATATTTCCTTCTTGTGACAGAAGTTGTCGTGGTCCTTTAAATCCCAAACTTTAGCCATTCAAAACTGCCTTCAAGTCACATAATGGGTTCTCCCAGCCTGCACTATAGATGTTGGTAGTGATACCATCACATCATCATGGACAGATGCAATCTATGTGTCTTTTAATGAATGTCTAATGAATACCAGAAGTTTCTCCTGCGTTCAGTTTTAGATTGGAGAATTGTAAACAAACAGTCGTTCAAGCCTTTAAAACAAGAGTAGCAGATAAAGGGAGGAAAGTTAGCAAAAATACAATGACATTGCATGAAGCCAGAAGGAAAATTTTGGCTTTCTTAGATAAGAGAGGAATTCACTGACTCTTCATCTGGACAAAATTTAGAGAAGGGAGGAAACAATACCGCTTTGCTATCTAATGGAATATGGAATATTTGCTCAGGTTCCATGATTGAAAAAGTAGAAGTTAATCTAGACAGATTAGTAAAAACATGCATATATAATTTAATATTTTAAAAGTTCTTCCTTTTTGTTTGGCTTAAAAATGGCAGTGTATGTCTTAAATAAGTTTTGACTTTTCTGGTACTCTAAATGTGAAACTTGCAGTAATTCTGTACATTCTTAAAAAGGTCTACAGTAATGATACCATCATGGGTTAAATCATTGAATGTAATAGTTAAGTAATATGGCAAAACTTCGTGTAATGTGCAAATGGACTTTGCATTAACCTATTAGAGATTTGGGAGTGGCACTCTTGCTGCCTTACAAAGCATTTTGCAAGGGGAGGGTGGTCTTAGTATTGGACTTCTTTGATGTAGTGCAGATAACTTCTGTACTGATTCATACTCATCTTTTCCTCTACCTTTTTTTAAATTTTCCTTCTTTGTTACTTTGGAGTACTTCCGCATCTGTATTTCTTAACTATTTATGCTATTAAACTCTCCATTCTTTTGAGACATCTACAAATGTGCACTTCAGTTTATACACAGTGTAAACTGTGTATAAACTGAAAATATCCTGAACTAATGTCTCTTAGTTCAGGATATTTTCCTTCTGCATGAATGTTTAGAGTGTTGGGGATTTATGTTTATGAGAGTATTCTTTGTAGCAGAATGAAGGAAAAAGAAAACTAATTCGCCAACAAATATATAAAAACTGTATGATGTATTTAAGAAAAACAGCTCCTTTCCCAAGTTTAATAGATGCGTTAATTTACTCTTTATCTTGTTTAATGATCTCATGGTGTGGGAAATTAGTGGCTTTGCAGATGAAAAATGTATGAGTAAAAAAATGCATTCATCTTCTTAGTTATCATCTGTTCCATTGACAAAAGGCACAGATGTGAAATTTATCTCAATAATTAGATTTATAATTATTATATCATTCTCAGATTGATTAATCTTGGTCTCTCTGGCATGTGTTTTCAACCTACAGTTCATGCAACAGAAATAGGTTTAGTCATTGAATGGTGACTGTAAACTTGAGACTGTTTCACGTTATATTTATTTTTATATTTTATAAAAAGCGTATGGCAGAGAAATAAGAGAAGAATATTTTGTGAATGACTCTACAGGGAAATGCTGCTTATTGCACAGAACAGCAAACATGCAAGCCTGAAAAGTATCCATGGTGCATTTTCTTTGGAAACTTCTGGTTTTGCCATTATCCATTATGATCGTAGACTTCCTGGACATGCCTACAAAAACAACAATAGCTCTGATTTTTAATAGGAAACTGGGAAGTCAAGGAACTCAGTAGCAGAAGCTCAAAACACCCATATGAGGTACATGCTGTATTTCTGATGCTAATGTCTTCTTTCCTCTCTTTTTGCCCACAGCTGTAGAACAAGTAACAGGAAGAGTTTGATGGGCAGTAGCCAGTCTCCAGCTCTGCCTCGGCCTCATTCACCGCTCTCAGCTCATACAGGTGATTTTATAACTATGCTACTACTGCTATTATGAAATTCTTAGGATGTCTCTATAACTGAAGGAAAACACACTCTACTGTTCTTTCCACTGTAATAGCAAAAACTTGCATGCCATTCCATCCAAATTTCTGCTTGATGTTCAGATCTATAAATCCTATGCTATGATCAGGAGCAGTCCAAAAATATCATATAGCTATTTTTGATCTCCTCACCTTGCATTCTGATAGATTTTCACTCCCCCTGCCTCCATTTCCCTTCCTGTAGCTTGCACCACATAGTAAAGCTAGTAGAGGCCGCGTTACATTCTCTTCCTGGTACTTCTGCTCCCCAGGATTTATAGTGTTGGGCACTTGGCTGGTAGTTGGTGTGCTTCACTTTGCATGGCAATAAATTGATGATAATTTTGTTTTTCTTCTAAAGCACCTGAAACACTTAAAGCTTGAATGAATGCCCATAAAGAAATATTTTATTTATAAGAATTGTCTTAATTTTAAAAAAGGAACATTTTTAGCGTATCAAATCACATTTCCACAAAGGTTTATTGTCTTTTTATTTTTGAGAGTGCATTGGCTGTAACTGCAGCCCAAAATGAAAGCTCCACACTAATCCTTATGTAATCAATGACACTGAATACTTTGGAGAACTGCTCTCAGGTAGATGCAAAACAAGAAGATGCAGAGCTTCACATGAATTTTTGAAGTATATTAAGGCATCTCCAGTTTTCTTGTGGAAGCAACACTGTTACAGAAAACGTGGTGGTGATTTTCACTCTCAGAAGCAGCTGTCACAACTAGGAATTCAGGAAACATGAAAAATGTGAAGAGTTCAAGGCAGCAGAGCATTTAAAACAAAGTAAAACATGGTGTGGACTGTTTTGAAACTGAAAAATTACATCTTGGGATGTTTGGAATGCCGTTTTGGGTCTCCCAAATGCAGAAATTTCCATTTAAAAGAGGGGATTGTGGTCACCATAAAAAGTGTCTTTGGTTGTGCTATGCTGACTCGAGGAAGGCAATAACAGTGCTTGGTTGTAGCATGTCTGCTGAGATAAGTGACTATACCACCTGTTTGGAAATGGAAAGCTTGGACCAATGATGCCTAATAAACTCAGAAGTACGGACTGGCCAGCACATATTACCTGGGATCTGGATATAGGTTGTGTATTTGATAAATGCTGGAAAGTTCCTGTCTGGCAGTGGACTCAGGCTTTCAGCCAGTTGCTTCATCTTTTGAATTGATTTCTCAAACAATAAAAGAGAAGTAATATTCCTGATGTCACAGCTATTGTCAAGTGGCTCTGAAGGTTGAAAACCAATTCTGTAAGTAAAAAGACAGTTTAAGCGTAAGTGGTTCTTTTCCGTAAACTCAGCAGTGTGTACTGTGTATTCAAAAATATATTACAGAAATTTGACAGCAATACGGTAGGTTCTTTTATTTGGATACTTCTGAAGGTATGTGTGCTACACACTTGAGCAGCACTATATATGTCATATATGTGATGAACATTTGCATGTGCATGGCCAGCTCTGTTATTAGTTTGGTTCTGTGAATGGCTAATTATAGTAAATATTCTCACAACTATTGGCTCCTAGCTCAGCTGGCTAGAGTGCCTAGACGAGTCTGTACATCAAATCCCTGTGAATGTCATCCTAACACACGTAAATAAAAAAAGATGCAAATTTCATAAGTTAAAAATTTTCCTCTGCGTATGCAGTAGTAGTTGAGTGTTTCAAGTGTTTAATGTCTATAAATCCATGGTAATGTCAGACTTAAGAGGCTGGATTTATAGTGATCCTGTTATTTCTGTGTTGTCAGAGCTGCCAGATGTAAACTGCACTGGTTTCTGTTCGCTCAGATTATCTTCCTGCTCTCTGTCGTGCCTGTACTGAAGGCCTGTTTCCTTGCAAAGTGTGGTAGAGGGTGTGTGTGCTGTATAACTTGCTGGGTTTATTCGTCTTGGCCCTTCTTGGCTGAGAGGGATTACTGCATGTCAGAGAGGCCTCCGTGACTCCACTGTGGGAACCTGGTTTATCTCCTGTCCAGCTGTAGGTGATTTTAGGGTCTTTTTTGAATCTGAGATTCTCCTAGAAAAGTTCCTTAAATTGGAAGTTTTTACTTTACAGCCTGCTACTTTACAGCCAGATCATCTGCCAGGAGCATGTGCCTCAAGCTTTAAGTCTCAGACTGGAGATGATCCTCTAAAACCTACACGGATTTCTTACTAACGTTTGCTATTGGAGGAGGAAACAATAGAAGAGGGGGAGGCAAACAAAAGAGTTTCCAGTCCTTGAAGAGCATGTAACAAGCTGAATGTACAGCAAAGTATCAGTGCTTGCATTTACTGAAAACAGGTTTATTCATCAGACTATTCTTGGCTGAAGTATGGTAATTACATGCATTTTTGACAAATATGTTCTAGTGAGATTATGCAGAATTTGGAGGACATTGGAGAGCACTTGCTCTAGAGGAATTTTTCTTGTGTGTTGTCAGAGTTCAGTTTCATTCAAGCAATCTGCCCGGGTGAGTGCAGGCTCAGGATCAGGCTGCAAGGATGCTAATGGCTGATGAAACTTTGTGAGACCATTGCACAATTTCTTATTGCTGGGTTGTCAAAGGAAAAGACTGGTTCTTGAATCTGCCTTTTAAGGGACTCAGTCTCACTGATGAGAAAACTAGGAACTTTAGCCATTGAGGACTCTTCCAGTACCACCTCTCCTAGAAACATTTAGCTTCCTCGCATTGCATCTTTTGATGGGTCATTCTTTTCTTACTCAGTTCTGTGCAGCAATCTTCTTGAGTGTAGGAGAGAGGCTGCAACAAACCCAGACTGTCAACTTTCCTGGCTGCTTCATTCCTGTTTCACCTTCTCAGCATCTGTAAACATGCATTGGGAGTTATTCTCTGTCCTCTTTTCTCTTACTTCTGTTGTGTCTGTTTTTGTTACTTTACTTCCTGCTTTAGAAAAAACCTAACATGCTTCCTTGAGTTAAATCAAAACCACTAGTGGAGATATGTGGTGACTTTACAAGGGTCTAGTCCTTCCCATTCCATGGGGTCCTCAAGAGCACCGTTTAACACACAGAATTTTCTTCTTCTGGAGTAAGGAGAGGTGGTGTTTTATCGGTCCTCTGTAGTAGGAAGAGGAGCTATTTTGAGCATAGAGAGTCAGAATATTCATGTCAGACAGCTGAGTCCTGGGTCAAGTAGAGTTCTGTCTGGCAGTTCTCATTTAAATGTGATTAGAAATGTGTATTTGCTTGGAAATATGCTTGGAAACAGTGATGTATAATTAATAGCATTTTAGGACAGAAATTATGATATTCAATTATTTCTGTTCATGTGCTGCAAGATTACATTTTACTGTCTTTTCATGTCTTGGAAATTTAACTGAACTTGGGCTTGTTAAGACTGGCATGAGATTGCTCTGCCGTGGCCTATCTTCTGACATAGTTTTAAGAACAATCACATTTGCTTCAAGGTGAGAAACTGGAAGGGAGATCTCTGAGGCTGCTTTCAAGGTCTGGACATATTCCGAAGTAATTTTCCTGTGGTTGTGGAAAGGAAGTGCCCAGAGGTTTCTTGTTGGGCACTTTCCTGATTCCATGAAACAGGAAAATGAAAGACGTCATCTGCTATGATTTAAGTCATTCAAATGGAAAGATGGATAGATTATGCATGACCCTTATTGTTCATGGTTTTTTTAAAACCGTTTTGGCTTCTTGTTTCATACCATCAATACTTTTTCTGACAGATCTGTTTTTCTTGGGTACTGGATCCCACTACTGTACTCCCTACTCTCAGGAGCTCCATCCATCTCTGGGGAGAGCCTGCTGTTGCCCTTACTGAAAAGAGTTCCATTAATTGCTCTTATTAAAGTGGACTGGATTCTTAGTGTATGTACCGTCTTAGTTGCCGGCTGGGGTTAAAGCACTACAAAGGGATAAGGACCTGCAATAACAACTAAGTACCATGCAGCTGCTCACCCACTCACACCATCCCCCTACAGCAGACAGAAAAATTATAAAAAACTGAAAAGTAAAACTCCTGAATTGAGACTAGAACAGTTTAGTAATTGAAACAAAACAGAGTAAAATACAATATTACTACTGAAGCTAATCATAACAACAATAATAATTGTAATGAAAAGGAGAGAGTGTGTATAATACCCAAGAGAAACAAGTGATGCACAGTACAATTGCTCACCACCTGCTGACCAGTGCCCAGCCCACCCCTCAGCAGTGATAGGCCCCTCCTGACCACCTCCCTCCAGTTTGCATTCTAGGCATGATGTTCTGGAGTGTGGAACATCCCTGTGGCCTGTTCAGGTCAGCTCTCCTGGGCACGCTCCCTCCTAGTGTCTCATGCACATGTTTGCTGCAATGAAAGGGACAATGAAGGGGACAATGAAAGGTCCTTGGCTTAGAGTAAGCACGGCTCAGCAACAACTAAAACTTCTATGTGCTACCAGCATTACTCTCATGTTGACCCCAAAACACAGCACTGTACAGTGACTACGAAGAAAATTCTATCCCAGCCGAAATCAGTATGCCCTTTACTTTAGACTATTCAAGTTGAATCAAAATTGTCACATTCTTGAAAATCCACCCACGTTCAATTTCTTTTAGTTTTCATCTTGATAGTTTTTAGTGTTATCCTCAGCTTTGTGTATGGTCCTCATGAGATTGTTGGTATTGCTTGGGAATTCATTGCCCCAGAGGCATCTGAAGTGAGTATTTTCATCCCTTGTAGGGACACCCTTGGATTCCTTAACAACCTTTTGTCTTTGACATTAATTCATTGCTTGTTGAGAGCAATCAAAATACATACTTAGTTACCTCTGTTTGCATGTCTTACTTGAGATGGTTTTATTTGGACCACTAGTTTAAGGTGCTTGGGTACTTTTTCCCCACGACCTCCCATCTTTGAGGGCAAAAAAGTGCTATGAGTCCTCTGTGTCAAATGTAGCAAAGTGTGTGAAAGTGTGTTTCAGAATCTCAAGGTGGAGCTCTCTTAAGAGTGCATTGCGTAAGCACTCCTGCCAGTATCTGTGGCTTTGCTTAAGAATATTTTCATCTTTGATATCTGCAGAACAATCATTTAGAGGTCTGGCTGCACCTTTGGAAACAGTGTGCCATTACTTCAGATCTCCTGAAGAGCTCAGGTAGCTCCTATTTAATAATAAACTGGATTCGAGTTAGCCAAAACAGATTGGATGTGAATAGGATTACTCTATTTTAGAGGAAGAGCATCTTGAATGTAATCATACTTCTTAAGGTGCATTTTATACCCATGTTCTTCCTTGTAGTCCTGTTTTTCTTCTGGATGCAGTCTGAACTGGAGGCATCAGCTATTCGCTAGTTTAGATAGGCTTCTTTGACGATGACCAGTGGCCCAGATTTAGGGTAATAATAATTGTCCCATATGAGAAAGTCTAATATAGAGATCTCAGGCAAATTCCTCCTCCTCCCCCCAGTTTTCATTGCTTGCTCTGGAAATAGTGGAAGATTGTTCCTACAAAGGAGTTTGTTATTAGTCTTTACAGACGAAAGCCGATTTGGACAAACAATACTTACATGGAGTTTTTTAACTGTTAGCCTTACCATCCCAGTCATACTCAGATTCATGTCAGATGGGAGAGGCAGTGAGACAGCACCACACTGATGGAGTAAATAGATGGAGCAGAGTGCAAGTAGTGCATGAGTAACACCTGTCAGGGAAGGGGCAGATTTGTTTATAAGCAACAGTAACCATAAAGGTCCTGGGCTACAGTAAAGAGTTATTAGAGCAGTAAGTAGTCCAAGGCTTGGGAGCACACAGAGAGGTGTAAGGTCTGAGACTGAGGATAAAGAAGGGGACAGGAAAAAGTGTGTGCAGCAGGTAATATATATCTCTGTTATGTATGTTAATTGCTAATACAATATATGCAATGCCATTTTCCTCTATGCCCGACCTGTAGCTACTTGAAGAGATAATTTGTGTCTGGAAAGTCAGACTTTATTTTGCAGCCAAAGTCTCTTGCTGTGCCTTATGCATACATGTAAAGATCACGCAGTATCAGCTTTCACTACATAAAGTGTTTCTGTTTCTTGCAAAAATAGAAAACATACCAGGTTATGTCTTTAGGCTCAAACCTTCATAATTAACAACTGTCTTAGGTTAGTTGTCTGGACATCCTTTGCCTTTAGTATTTGGGCTGGAAGCTGGTGCAATCTGCTGAAAAATACTTCTAATTTTTCTGTGAGCTGTTGAATACATTGAGAATTGTGGGAAACTAAGAGTTTGCAGCATTAGCTTGGATGGTACCTGGTGCGCATGTCATTAATGGGCTTTTCTAGCTGACTGTCTGATGCTGTGTAGGCAGGTCATCTGCACCACCCAGCCTGCAAAGTGAATGATTATAATCTCAGCAAGTCAGGGCATTCAGGTGTCCCCACCTCAGTAGTCACAGGAGCTTGTTCATGTGGGTGATACTAACCCCTAATAATTAATAGTCACATGTGGTGCTTTTTAATTGTATCTGCTGAAGGAGCAAGATTTAGCTGTTGGGAGCAGTGCTGTAAATTTTGTTTGTCTGTGTTTTAATAATATTCCATGTGGTGTCACTGAGATGCCTAGGACAAGAATTGTGAAATAAGTAGGAAGTTGTTTAAAGGGATAAAGACAGGGCTTGTGCTAAAATGAAGAATATTATAAAGTGGGAGCGGAGGTTATCAGTAGAGTCCTCAGGTTTTGTTTTTGTGGCCAAAACTTTTTATTATTCTCATAAGTGACATTGGCATAAAATTACTACAGCTGATACAAATTTGGCAGACATCCATTATGAAGTAGCATTGGGGAGCTGTGTTGAAATGAGTAAATGATCTTAAGGACTGGAATAAAAAAGTATGAAATTATAATGCAATATGCAGCATTTTGTACTGGAGGGCCTGTAACAGAAATGTCTGTGGTAAACTGTGAACTCACCTATTATAAGGAGTTTAGGTAAAGATCAGACTGCATTTTTGGGATAAGATGATGTTTGCAAGGACCAGTCTAGTGCATTTGAAAATGAAGTCTCAGAAGATGTATAAAGGAAGTAATTTTCAATTTAATTTGGGAAGATTTCATGCCACTGTACAATGTCCTGGTTAGATTTCATCTGGAACACTGCATATGTTTATGGTCATAAATGTTCAGGGGGGATCATGTGAGGAGAAGGACTGGTAGGATAGAATGTGGGAGATTTCTGTATAAGACTGAAAGATACTACTTGCTTTCCTTAGAAGCAGAAGACTGGAAGATGGTATTGTCATCTAACAAAACCAGTCAGAGTTGCCTTTTTCTGGTTTTGGTTTTTTTTTTCCCCCTTCATAGAATAGGAAGTGAAACACGTGCTGGCCATATATACTGGAACATGAGGGGTCTTAAAGAACTGTCTACCAAGTATGGCAGGAACGAACCTGACTTTTTCTATGGGATTGAATAAATCTATAAATTTGGGGTGTAAGCCCCCAAACAACTCTCTTAACGAGGTTTTAAAAGGGCTTACAGTTGTTTGTGTACCCTGAGTTGCATGCATGGGAGAAATACTGAGAAGATAAGAGGTCAGAACAACAAAAAGAACTTCACTGGCAACTTTAGAAAATCAAAGAACTTGGGCAAAAGATTTAATGCAACATTCAGTCAGCATAAAACACTTCTCAAAGCATTGACTTGGCCCATTCTACTTAGCAAACACTAAGCCTGTTTGATTTTAAGTTACTCAGAAATTCTAAGAAGTGGGAATTAGAAGAAGGAGAAAGGGAAAGACAGTGAAGATACAGAAGAGCTCACATACAGCTAATAACTGCTGGGTTCTGGCAGTTTTCAGACAGAACTTCCCCGAGGAGGTAGGGTCTAGACAGTATGATGGCCTTGTGTTTGGCCTTAAATACCCCTGGGCTTCCTGGGCCCTTCCCCCAGGTGGGATTGCGGTCATTTGGCCACTCAGGAGCTGGGTATGGGGCACCAGAGGTGGAGTGCGGGGCATTGCTTCTGCTGTGCCAATGACTGGCATCTCTGTTGGGCTGGGATACAGGCTCTTGGGGGCTGGGGGTGTTCAGAGCAAGATACTGCCTTGTCAGGGTCAGGCCCAACCTGCCCCTTTCCTCAGCACACATGCACCCCAAAATGCCTCGAGACATCAGTCTTTCCAGCCTCTCCCAGTGGGATTACATGATGCAATTGCCTAAAGCAAAATTAAAGTACGAGAAGGTTTTGCCTCCACTTGTAATAATTTTCCTAGGATTTTTCAGGCTTGTGTAGAGCTTTCTAGGTTGACACTGGTAGAGTACTGGCTTTTCCTACTCTTCTCTCACCACGTCAGGACTTAATGGTTGTGTCAGATAATTCTGTTTGAGAGATGTACTTTAGTTAGCAACATTGAAGTGTAGTAATGAACAAAGCTGTTTGCACCATACATTTTAAGGGAAAGAAAGACTATGTTTGTAAATGTATCAGGCCCCTTAGTGTGTTTTTGTGGTGAAGTATGGAAATGCTAAAAGCTGGAGTTTAAAGCTGGGTTCTGAATGTCAGATTTTAAAAGAAAACAAAAAAGAAAGGAAAATAATACAATATATCAATTACTCTGACTACTGTCACATGTAGAATTATAAAAACAGTTTTGCTAAAACAAAACTTTTTATTTGGTCTTGCTTTTGGATGAAGTAAAATGGTTATGGAAATTTCAAATCATCTTCTACTGGTTTAAGGACAGGAGAAGAAAATCAAAATGGTAAGCGACATGCAGATAGAAAGAAAATCCCATAAAAACATAGCACCGCCAGTATTTAAATAGTGGTCAGAACATGTAGAGCTTTCTTGCAAATGGATTTAAGGATCACGAAGACCTTCCTTGCCGCAGCTAGGGTAAGTTGTTTGCTGGTTTCAGGCGTAGTTAATCCAGATTTTTAAATAGCCTGAGTTTCTCACGAGTGAGCCTCTTTGGAAAGCATCTGTAGAAGTATTCAAAATGATTCTGCTGCCCATCTGTATGTTCTGCTGACCGATGCTGCTTGTTATGGTAAGAAAATCAGACCTGTAACTGCAGGTGGATGATACCTTCTTGCGTATTGTTCAGTTCACAGTCTGGGCTCATTACCACGTAAACTGACACAGAGGAACATATGACCCATGGTTATATTGTATTAATATGGTGCTGATGTACTGTGGTACATTTTAAAAAACTTCAAACTGGATTTGTCTTTGATCCATCAGGAATTTGGGATAACAATTATCATTAATCTAATATTCCCTCAGTACTAACAGAAAGTCATTGCATCTGAAACGCTTTTATTTTATAAGTAGACAGCTATTAAAAATACATTAATAATACACAGTGACTGTAATATGCTTTTTTAAAAGATTTGAAACATCTTCCCTCTGTGGCAAAGACAGAGGATTGCTTGAAGCTACTTGCAAAACAATCGCAGTTTAATTGTCTTGATACAGTTTTCTTAACAATAGGTGCTTGCAAAGTGAGCTGCCCTGTGTGTTGTCATGAAGCAGAGTATTGTTTTGGTATGTTGATTGCCAATTCATTGTGTCTCCCAGAGAATGCCAGAGTTAATTATCTAATGTCTGACCACCAGTCCAGTTTACTTTACCAGGTCAGAAACATGGACAGTAATCTCAGTCACACTGAGATACTGTAGGAGTAAAGCATAGAATACAAGCCATTCCAAAGAACAGTGGGCTTTGACTCATAAGCAAGCACTGTGCATATGGACAGAGAATTAACTGGCGCTGGGTTTTATTTGAAAGTCTCCCAGGTATTGACTTGCATATGGGTGGATGAAGGCTGTTACGGATGAAGGTCACATACAGGACTCTGCTTCCAGCCTGTCTTGCTCCTCTGGAACAGCACACCCTAAACCTGTAACAGCACTAGCCGTTTCTCCGGTCATTAGGGGTTTGTATTTGCATTCTGTGTTTCCAGGTTTGTCTGAGTTTTTATGACTTCTAGATAAACCTTCAGGATTTAGTATCCAGGTATTATGTGTATGGCATCACCAAGCTTGTTATTTTAAAAGCTGATTTGCTACTGAAAGTAATGCTTGCAAGTTGATTTTCCTAATAACAGGATCTGATGCTCTTCCTGAGTAAGACTTTGACTTCTTCAGGTTTTGTCTGTAAGGAAATGATCTTTGTTGATTCTAGCAACATAGTTTGCAGCACTGTGTCTCCACAAATCCAAATCCACTGCAATAGCTATAAAATTGCTGCATTATTTAGTGATATTTTTTTATTCTGTAGGAAATGTTTCCATGTATTTTAACTCATGGACAGTAAGGCATGTCCTTGGTGTGTGTTAAAAACATATTTATATCCATATGTAATTTTAGCTAGCAAAGAAAAGGAATTGGTTTACAAAGCCTCATATTCTGATTTGTAAAACTGTTTCCTGTCAAAAGCTATTTCTGTCTCACTATGTTAAGCCTAATTCTGTGCTCTTCTGCCAGAGTTCAAGTTAACTTCTTCGTCTTTTTTACTTATCTGAGTCCTCAGCACGCTCCAAATTACAGCTGATTTTTTTCTAGTGCAGCAGTTAAAGTTTGTGACCATCTTTTATCTGTGCAGTGTTAGAATATGTATATTTTTTTACTTTATCTTTGTTCAGTAAGCTTTGGTAGCAGAAAAAGAAATCCAGTTAGCTGTTAAATTAAATGAACTGTTGCTCTCAGTAATTTGGTGTTTGCAGTTGATGCAGGATAAGAATAAATTTTGTTTGTCCCCAAGTAATGATTGGAATCTGTGGCTTCAGATTTCCTCTGCTCCAACTCCCTTCAGGGAATGAAAACCCTTGCCACCTTGAAATTATTGAGGCCCTCAGAAATGTCTGAAGGGTAATGAAGAAGCTGGGGTCTTGAGGGGACGGAGAGAATATAGGAAGGACATAATTCTGCTATGCTAGATAAATGGTCAGAAAAACTTAGGGGTGTTGGTTAGTGAGAGTGGAATCCATGTCTCTTGGGGCTGTGGGAAGAGCAGATATGAAGATGTGATTTAAGCACAGCTCAAAAAGCATCTTGCATCTGCTTCTAGACAGAAGAAGAGGGGGGTAGTGAGGGGATGTGTGTTGATCTGTGTTTGCTACCTAATTGCTCAACAATTATGCTTTCTCATATAGAATTAATACAGTCTTTTATGGGCATCACTATGATAAATGCAATGTTAATTCAAACATCTGAATAGAAGTGCAGGCCACTTGAAGCCCTTTAAGGACTTAATCTATTGAGCTGTCCTTTTCACACATAGGTAGTAATTTTCCCCTCAAAAATTTCATGTTGTTTCTAGCTGGTTACAGAGGAGCTATTTTTTTTAGTTGCTTTTGTTGCAGTCTCATTTATGTCCAAAAATAAAATGCTACAACAAATACATTACTTTATTTTTTTTTAATGTATTGCTGCTGTCATTTTAAAGAAAAGTTTAAGGAAAGATTGATTGATAGATGTATGCCAGTGCTACTTTAAATTTCATCTTTTTGGCTTTTTGTTGGGGTTTATTTCGGGAGGTGTTACTTGGGTTTTTTATTTGGGGTTTGGATTTTTTTGTGTGTGTCTGGTTGTTTGGGGTTTTTTTTGTGTTCTGTAGGTTTTTTGGGTTTTTTTACGGGTCATTTTTATTCCTTCTTCAAATGCAGTTTCTGGTCCACAGGAGGTCAGGTGTTCTAATAGGAAGGAGTAACAGACCCTAAAGTTAAAACCTGTTCACAAAGTGCAGTTAAGGGTGAAAAAATTCAGTTCAGTGTGTTTTGTTGGCTTGTTTTTTTTGGAGATAGAAAAAAAACCCAAGCAATGAAAAAAGAAATTACAATAAAGCTCCCATGGGAATGCTGTAGAGACTTTTTATAAGGGCTAAATATGTTTGATCATGATTTTTCTATCTTTCAATGTTTTGTATGATTTAAAAAGCAACCTTTTTTTCTGACATTGAGACCATGTTCTTTCAAGCTAATGTAATGGTTTCTTTAAACATTGATTGGCAAATTGTTTTGAGAATTTTCAAATTAAAAGGCTAAATGAACAGTTTTCTATGAGTTACAAAATCCAGTCACTAAAATCCAGTATAAATGAAACATGAGTCGAAATAAGATTCTATTTCAGAATTTATTTTCAGAGAGACTCTGAGAGAAGAAATTCTGAAATTCATTTCTAACCTGCTGGAAATGTGTGGATTAGTATGTCTGAATGTTTTTCAGTGGGTTCTCTTCACCCCACCCTCTAATAATAATTATTTTGTATATCATCTCCAACAGGAAACAGTCCTCAAGATAGCCCTAGGAATTTCTCTCCCAGTGCCTCAGCCCACTTTTCTTTTGCACGAAGGTAAGAGGTTGTTTATAGTATTCAGCACACATTTTACATAAAGGAAGTGGTTTTGGACCCAGATATAAAAGGTGATTGCAAATACATCTGTCAGGTCTATCACTTAGTATAGTAAGTATTAGCTCACTTACGTAAACTCTTAAACCTCAGCAGCAACAAATTACTGAATGTGTGATGCAATGCAAACATATATTTCTGAATTTAAAAAAATATATTAATGACTTAATTGTAATGGATCTGATTCAGACATTATCATGTTGTCTCCTGAGATCTGGGGGAATTTTAAACTACTTGAAGGTTTCTTATAATTTTTTAACGATGTAAGAAGTGCATTGCTTATAAGAGCACTATAGTGGTCTTGATTTCAGGGTGTGATTTTACTGACAGCAGCAGTATCATTACTGTACATTGAATACCTGTCATTGACCTGTTTCAATATCTGTACCACTGAGACAATTGACATTGTCACAGAAGTGTTGTGAGGATTAATTAATGTTAGTAGAATTATTGAAGATCTGAAGTGAATTTGAAGTGATCTATGAAGTAAATTATTATTAAATGAACCATAACCAAAGTTGATAGCACTTCATGGGAGACTGCATATTCGTGCCAATGTAGTTCCCTATCATTTAACACCTTGTCACCCTACTCCAAATTAGAGATTTGTTAGCTCTTAAGTCTGTGAAGGTAGGCAGTTCATTTGTTTACCCAAGAGTATATCTATAAAAAATGAAATTGGAATTCTTAAGTAGTGTCAGGCATGTAAGTCTTGGGTTTGCAGTGAGATATAACTTGCCTGTAAAGTTTCAGTTACTTTATTTTGGGAGATCAGTAAAGTAGCACACACAAGTTCTCAAAAGTAAGTGCCAGGAAATGGCTTAACTTTTTGGGTTTTTTTAAAGCTGCGAAGGGGTGAAAACTTGCCTTTTTTTAAAATCTGAATCTAATTCATTTGTGATAGTAGATCTTTTCGGTCTTTCTAGTAGCTTGTGATGCTACTTTCTTAATCAATGCCTTAGGAAAGCTGAGTATTTCTTTTGAATCTACTTCCTCTTGATAGTTTTCCTTTTGTCAGAGATACTGTCTCTTCAGAGATTACATTTGTTTGTGAGCATGTTTTTAGAAAGATTCATTAAATCCAGAAATACGTTACAACAGAAAAAGCAGATGCGAAAGATCGAGTATTACTTAGAAATACAGCAGTCAGGAAATAGTTTTCCTTCCCCACCCATAATCAACAGAAAGTTTAAAACATTACACTTTTGCAAACTTTAAAATTTAGAATTAATGAAAAAAAAAAAAGATTTGTTTACCAATGTTTCATTTGGATTTTGACCTCTAGAGCCCTGTAATGAGCTTTAAATAGATTCTTTAACTGACGGAAATTTCTCTGATTTAAAAATATCTCACTACTTCAGTGAGATTCAAGAAACATTTAGAGCAGTTTTCTGTGGAAACTGATTTTGTTCTGTGTTTATATTGAAAATGCTTGATGACAATGAAGTTTGAAACTGCATTAATACAAATTTTTCTTACGAATTTGGTATGTCTATTGTGGTTGTTTTCATATAACCTGTGACAGGATGAATTTTCATAGTAAAATGCACTATGATTAATGAGAACAGACTTCTGACTTCATGCCTTTTCTGTTATACTTTGTAAATTTAATGGAAGGAAAGGACAAGAGTGATAGAACAGGTTGAAGGAGCGGGGGCAGTGGTATAGGAGTATGGATATTCCTTTTTCATCCACTGCCACCCAGTCTGTGGGGATACCAAAAAGCTGGGAAAGTGTGAGGAAGTCAGAGAGAGGCAAAGGAAATTACTTGAAGCCTCCTATGAAGGTGCTTCCTAGTGTAGCCATTTCTTGTCAGGTGCTGACCATGCCATGCAGCAGCCCCAGCAAAGGGAGCTGCCTCAGGGAGGTGGCCCTTTGCTGTGCTGCCAGCCGGTGGGCAGGGCTGGAGGCAGCCTTCCCCAGCACCTCAGCACCGAGCTGGAGGGTCACCTTCCTCTGCCCATGTCTGGTGGGGTGATCAGTGCCCAGGAATAGCCTGCGCCTCTGAAGGTTACCGCTTCTGCTGTACATACACGTCCAGCATCTATGAACCCATGGGTAGGTGATGGACTGTACTTTCTAGAGCTGCTGGAAGGTGAATAAAACCATACTCAGGACAGAGGCAAGTGGTGTATCAGAGTCCAGGGGAAAATGCTGTAGGGGCTTGCTCCCCTGTATTTCCTGTAATCCCTATGGGATGCCTCCTATTCTCCCACCTTTGCCTCCCAGATAACTCCTGTGATCGGCTGTCCTCACCCTTGATGGCCTTTCTGTGTGATGCAGGTACCCTGTCCACTGTGAGCTACTCAATTAGGAAGTACTTCCTCACAGATGCAGAATACTTGGGTCTCACCCATGTTTAAATGCTGTCTGAGATCTTGTTTCAACTGTGAGCAGCTAAGCCAAATTAAGAGAAAATTACTTTTGAAATGGTGCATTCATCTGGAAGTATCTCTTACATACCTGGGTGAAGAAGAGAAGCTAAAAGGATGAATTAAGAATGAGGTTATGGCAGAGATGGAAGTTTTTTGCAGAGTTTGGTATTTGACACAATCAGCAGTGCCTAGCATATGTGCTCTTCGTATTTTAATACTAATAATGTACTGTAGTTTATTTTCTCACACTTTATTTATACAAAGTCCCAGAGCTTTGACTGTAGTTTGTGGATGAATAAATTGATATATTGGAAAGAAGCAAGGGGCTTTTTAGACAGTTAGCTTGAAGGAAGGGACCTCTTAAACCTCTGCATTAATAGGTTTAAGATTCCTGATTTGACATGACTTCAGTTTTTCGAAATTACACTTCAATTAATCTTCAGTTCTTCAGAATTTTACTTTTTGTGTCAATCAGACTTGGGAGATGATCTTTTTAAAACAGATCTTCAATTCTCCTTTCCGCACCGTCATACTGTGTATTAATAAAAACTTGTCCTGTTTTGTTATTTATATATTATTTTGCCTTTTTTTAAACACTTTTGATTCAACTGTATTGCAGTCATGGGCATCGAAATGACAGGTAAATTCTACCTTCTCAAAAATCCAAACACTTTTTTAGTTTGCCGCTTTGAATGTTCAAGTTCCATCATGTTGTCTTTGTGTAGATCACCTCAGACAGTAAAGAACATAAATCGGGTTTTAGTTATAATTTGTATATTTATTTTATTTTTTTATTCTGAGTAAGCATGATTTTTCATGAAGATTTGTTTTTCCTGGTTTATGTATGTAACATTTAACATTTAGGTTTGGTTTTACCTAATCATTAGCCTGCTAGTTTGCTGGTATCCTGTACTGATGCCACTGAAGAATGCACTACCCTTTTAAATCAGTCAGACTGTGATGATTATTCCGTTGCTCAGAGCGTTGTGGTTTGCATTTGTTCACAAATTTTTTAATTTGCTTCTCATTAGTTTCCGTCTGATGGACCTAAGAGTTGTGAACTTTCTGTGGTCCATTTCTGTTGGCATTAGTTAGACACCAGTTCTATGGAGCTGTTCATTCTCTTTGTGGTTGTTTCATCTAGATTTTTAACTAGAAAAACTCAATTAAAAAATTCATCCTTGGTGAATGCTTGTTTATTGTGGACCCCTGTGAAAGTATACTGTTTATTAAAACCCCTGTTTGTATCATGCTTTTGGAATGCAGTTTTACGCAGTAATGCTTCCACAGATGTTTCTGCATTAGGGTACTGCAGTGCTCATTTGACTAACCTCCGTTTCATAACTCTCAGGACTGATGGTCGCCGCTGGTCTTTGGCTTCTCTCCCTTCTTCTGGCTATGGTACAAATACACCCAGCTCAACTGTTTCTGTAAGTATCCATTTTGCTGTGCTGATAGATTTCTTTTGCATGCTTTAGCTTCCCAATTGTAGCATGCTTCTCTTAGGAGAAGACAATGTAGGTTTTGTTACAGTTGATAGATTTGGAACTAACATGTGATAGGAAACTGCTTTACTTCACTGAAATGAAAGAATACTTTTTGTAATGTGTACTTTGCTTAGCGATCCTTTCTGGCAGTGAATAGTGTTTAACTGCCCCCTTTTGATCTGCCTTATTTTAACCATATAGTAGTTAGGTATCAAATCTTAAGTGAGGCTGCCTTGTTAACAAGAAGAAAGAAAAACGGTCTGTGGAACTGCTGTGTTAGGATGGGATGAATCACACATTTGCCTTTCTTTTCCTTTGGCAATTGAGAGGTGTTAGTGCATGATAATAGGTTAGATGCCTAGCATTTCAGATGGCTGTAATCAGAATAGAAGAATCCTTTGGGATGCATAACAGAGTAAGTCAAGCTTACTAATTTTTACCTTTTGGACCAGTTGTGTCGATGTGGTTGTGGTGGTTTAAAAAAGCATCTGGGAATTATACTCCAAATAAGCTGCCCTCCATTTTCCCCACCCTACTCCAGTGAGTGAGGGATAAAAGAGACTATGGGTTGAGATAACAACGTACTGAAAACCAACAGCTAAGGTGTAAGAAACACACAGTAATGGCAACAATATTAATAACAAAAGTTACAAAAGAGAAGGTGCTTTACACACAGAAGGTGCTCAGCACAGTTATGTGTGGCTGCTGAGACAAAGACAAGATGGCATTTGCTCTCTGTGGCTTGCGTTCCCTGTTCCTGAGGCCATAACAAGAAACAATGATGGACAAACCCCCCAAAAAGCTGGATTGTCCGTGTTGTGCTGTCCGCTGCCCGACTGCTGGGCTCGGCTCGGCTCCACTCGGGCTCGCCTCTGCCGCTCTTGTGTCAGCTCCCCTGCCATACATGTACATCTGACTTGTGCCACAGCAGTGCCTTAGATCCTGCTCCCGGTCTTGGGAGCCGGGCAGTGGGAGAAATACCAGGCTCTACTTTGTACACCTTGCACATCTCTATACTGGAGAGGAAGGACTGTCTCATGTTACAACCTGGAACAAAGCTCTTGGTTGTGATAGTCACACCTGAGAGGCTGCAGAGATAGAGTTGTAGAGGAAGCCTGCTTTGGAAATAGCAAATAGTTGACATTTTGACAGTTAGAGCACATCTGCTGCAGCTAAGGGCTTGGTCTGTAGGTCCAACTATGGCTCTTCAATGTTGTGTGCCTTATATGCCTGTAAAAGGTTTTTTACCTTTTCTGAACGACACATTTTAGTGGATGGGTGATAACTGATTTTTTTAAGCTGTTTCTTTTACAAATAAAGTAGGCTTTCACTTCCAGTGGGTTTGTTCGGTTTCTCTTGTGAAACAATTGAGTTCCACATTCTGTACAATGATGAAATACAACCAACAAGTGTTATGATCAACTCTTATTTTATTTTTGTCCACAAAGACTTCTAGAAGGACAATTCTGTCCGTCTTAAACCATGTTGAGCAATTTCATGTATCTTAGGAACTTTTCTTCTAAACCACTGATTTTGACCTCTGCTTTCTTTTCTGTGTAGATACTACTTTTGCCAAGTAAATTCCTTGGTTTCACATTAATTCCCTAAGCATTTTTCCATAGGACATATTTGTATACCTCTTACTGGAACTAGATCAAAAATGCTGTGCTCTTCACCTAAAATATATTGACATAAAGGAGTTTATATCAGATGAAAGTAATTGCCATAGAAACACCATCACTGTTACAAGAAATGGGCTTGTACTAGAAAGGAAATTAAAAGCTGTGTCCAAAACAGATCAAAACACAGTTTTAGTTTTCTGTCCATATTCATTTCTTTGGTATCTTCAATTTTAAAATGGTAATTCTAATTCATATACTTTTTTCCCACTTAAGTTCACTAGCTACTGTAGGCATTCTGGAATGTGAGCAGTTTTACATGGTATTTGCATACGCTGTCCATACATTTATGGACTTAGATGTCTTGACTTCTGTAGTAGACCATTATTGACTTACCCGATGATTATTTCTGACTAGAACGTATAAATATTAAAATATTTATATGTCTTCCCTAGCACTGAGTAAACAGTTATTTTTTTGTGGAAATAAACCTGTTTTTCCAATAAATACATTTTAATTTTGTTGAAGAAAGCGTCAGTAGAGAATTCATGCCAGAAATATCTATGGTGTCCCACCCTTAGGAGTAAGGGAGCAGGATTGGTAAGTACTTGTGGTTGAAAGAAATGACAGAAGTCAGAAAAAACTTAATGAGTTTCATTGGTAAACAACCCGAAAAACTTAATGAGTTTCATTGGTAAATTACACACTTGGCATAGAAATTGGTATGTTAGTCTCTGACCTGCTATATAAGCCCATGTCAGTGGGTTTTGGATAAAGGGGTGGGGTGAGAAGGAAAGAAAAAACAAAAAAAAAAAGGGGGGGGGAAGAGATTACCAGTCCTGATTCCAGCATTAGTCCAGCTGATGGGATAGGCCTTCCCAGTCTAGGGTCCTGGGAAGGCCTCAGGCTTGCAAGGAGGGTACCATTTTATAGAGAAGCTGTCCCCATCCTGAAGGTGGGTTTCTCACTTTCTCTGCAAATTAGTTACCACTCACAGTCCATTCTTCCAGGTCTTTCTGGAAAGGGGTCAGAAGGCTTTGGTCGTCTTTGGTGGTCTTGATTCCCTCCTGCTCTACAGTCCATGTCTGCTTCTCCACCTCATTTCTGTGTTTGTGCTGTACTGAGTTGTGTTTATTTTCAAGCTAGAATAAGGACGTTTGTCCCAGAAGAGTGCAGTCCTACCTCTGTATGGCCCCTTGTCCAGTCACATCTTGTTCCTTCTCACAGCGTGTTATTGCCAACAGTCCTTGGCTGCTGTTACCTACAATCCTTGGCTGGTGCCACAGCCACCCTGCTGTTGGTGTTTGAGACACATTAGTCTCTTCTGAGATTCTGCAGTATCTCATGGTTAGTTTCTTGTTCTGTTTTGCCCAAGAATTTGCTACTGCTGCTGAGCCCTGCAAAAGCACTTGGACAGCCTCTGAATTCTGAATCTAGCCACTATTTCTTCACTTCTTAGTAGAGATGTTTTCCACTTTCTTATTTTACCCGGTTGGATGATACATGTGAATCACAAAACCAAAACTAGAAGTGTACCCATCTAATTGGTTTCATGTACTTTTTCAGAATCTGAAAGAGCTAGCACAATGCAGCCTCCTCCTCCACGTTATTACTGATTGTTAGAGGCAGTGAGAGACCAGTTCATACAACACCCTACATGTACATATGGAACAGTCCCTTTTCAGTGATGGATAAATAAAATTCACATTAATCTAGACATGTATCAACCAGCAAGCAGAAACAGTTTTTATACATTGCAATAGAACACAACTTTGGCCTTACAAGCAACTGTAAGGCCAAAGCAGGGGCCAAAGTGTCTGTAATTACCACAGTTACGCTGAGGTGAGCGCAGCTCGCCATTTCTTGTTAGCCCGTTTTGTTTGTTTGTTTGTTTTTTAATATTGGAGGTGATGAGATGGATGGAATTACCCATTCAATGGAAGCTTGTGGGTTTAGAAGTGGTGCAAGTACCACATATACGAGTTCTCACAACAAAATCAAAATTAAAACAGCTTCTGCTAGATTATTCAGTTGAAAAGAAGCTCTTGGTGTGTCTTATTCTAGCACAGTTGGATCAGATCTTGGCAGTTAGAAGATGCAGTTGACATGATTGTGTCTTCTAGGAGAGCAAGCCTTATAAAAATGATGAAGTGAGACAATACACAGCTGCGTACTTTTCAAATCTGTATTTCTCAGAGGAACCATTTTTGTTTCCATAACGCACTATGGTTTGAACATATTAAAAATACTTTAACTCTTGCGTGATTTTTGGAGCATTAATTCTAGAATACCAGGAGAACTAATTTTTTTTGTGAATTTTGTTGTGAGAATTTGGATTTGTACTGAAATCAGAATTCAGATTACCAAAAAAATGTAGTTTGTGCCTGTGATGATCCTGATAGAACTGAGAGTGGTTAGCATTAGGAAGATCCTCACTTCAGTTGTGTTGGATCTAAACTCTGTGACACCTTATATGAGGAGAAATGTGACATGAGTTATTTTCCCACTGATCTTCCCATAGTCCCCTGAAACCAAAGAGGTTGAGAGTGATTTTATAGGAATAACCATCTGTGATTCTCTGTATTGGGAAATTCTCCTGTGCTAGAGTATCTTATATTTTACAGAGCATGGCTGTAGAAAATATGCTGTGAGGTTAACTGCAGCTAGCTGCTGGAGTGTGAGATAAGAAAGAACTTACCTGTGCTGTATGCTGAATTATGCATGGTAATGTGCAAAGGCAGAATTCCATGCATGAGTTACTGTAACTCAACAAGTTACTACCTATCATGTGAACTGTGGTAAATTCTTGGTGTGCATGCCTCTTACCCTACAGCAAAGCAAGGTAACACAGTCTTGCTAACTTCAGCTTGTTCTGATGTGATGCAGCATTCCCGTGTAGACCAGTCTTTCTTAGCCTCTTCTGCCAGTGGGTTTTCTTCTTTTTTGCTTTTAGGGGATGACTTCATGAGATCTAGTGTGATAAGAAAGCTTTTTTTGAGCTTCTGAGAGTTAGGATATTAGCCTTTACCACACAAGTTGCCAGAAGATTAAACAGACTTCCTAGTTTCTGTGCTTACCAGCCTGTTGTTACCTGCTGACCTTAGCAATGCAGGGACAATATTTGTACAGTACAAAAGTTTATTGATTTCCCTCGCTAGAAATTATATAACAAAGAAACTCTTTACAGTGTTTGCCTCCATTAAAAGAGCACCCAGGCGGGGGCCTTGGTGTTCAATATAAGAAGTCAGATAAGCAGTAATGTGCACATGTAAATTGATACACAGAAGAAATTCATTTTATCAAGAAATCCAGCTGGAGACTGAAGAGCTCCAGAAAGATATCCAAGTTTTTCAACTTGTTCCCTTCTGTGGATAAAATAAAGGAATGTCTGCATGGTGCCAAGCAGCTTTGTGCAATCGTACAATAATATTTACGAATCAGCTAACTTGGAAACTAGTTTTGCTACCAGAAACAGTAGAGCATTTCTCTGTGTTTGTCAGTTCACATTAGCAAGGCTGGTTGTTAATGTTTTGAACTACATTATGTGTTCTTTGAAAAGGGTATCAGATCCAGGCTCATGGAAAAGTTCAAAGTTCTATCTCCAAGCATCTAGCATGGCTCAGGTAGAGCTGCATAAAAACCTGTAAAATAGAATAGTGTGGTCATTTGCATAGCTTATGTAATGCAGCTCTATAAATGAAATCTTGCAAGGGTAGTTATCATGGTAGCACTTCCAATTTCATACCTGTCTGTATCTTCCAGTTTTATACTAAGTGGATGGTTTGACTGTAATTCCTTTCACTTTTTGTCAGCCATAAAACCTGTCTGATAAATTTGTGGCGGTGGCCCAACCCACTTTCCAGGTGAATGACAAGTGGGTTGATTTCCCTGCCCGAGACTCCACCTCTGAGGGCGGATTGGAGGAGGAGATAAGGCTGTGATGCCACCGCCTACTAGGTGTTCCCTTGAACATGTCTCCTCCCTGGTTTCTAGAACCCTCTCTCTCCCCCGGTTCCTTATTAGTTAGTAGAAGTTATGTTTAATAAGTAGTTCATTGATTATTCTATTAGGCTCTGGAAAGTTCTGTTTTGTTACATCCCTGGTTGGCTAGTTTAAACTAGTCCCTCCCAATATGTTTCCCGGTTGGTTGTATGTCACCCCCTTGTCATTCCCTAAGTGGTTGTTCCTTTACTCCTCCCTTTTCCCCACTCTTCTATTTAGTTTCATGCTAATTAAACGAGCGAGGCCAGACCAACGGCCGGGCCAGACCAACGGCCAGATTTGGGTGGCTAGTTCCCTCTGAGACTTTACTCCAAATAAATTGCTTGGAATACACTAGCGCCTGAATCCTCCTTCAGTCTTTACCTTCGCCTGCTGCGGTTTTTCCATCTGGGCTGCACCAGCCTAATCGGCTGTTGGCAGATAGCCTCAGGGCGAGCTGTGGCTCCCGGGGCAAACATCTGCGGTTTGAGCTGCATAGAACCCTGCTCCGTGCCGTCGCACCGGGACCTCCCGGAGTGTCCAGAGCAAGAGGACAGCAGACGCCGCCTGCCACGCCACCGGGCGGCTAGTGGTCAGCGCGGCATAAATTTATTGAGTTCTCTCACTTTATTTTCAAGGTACAGTTTTTTATAAGAGATTAGCATATTAATTTTTTCAGCAAGATTTTAGATAGTATTTAATTTTAAGAGCATTAGTAATGTCTTAAATACGGATAATGAAGTACCTTTATTTTGACGATTTACAGTTGGCTTTGTGACAGTAAGTTGTACTTTACAGTTACCATACTTAGGCCATTCTACTCCAATAATTAATTTCCAGCAGATTCCATCTTAGCTATGCTTATGTACTGTTGACGTACAGACAGTACGTTTGCCTTAGGAAATTTAAATTTTTGAAATGCAGTGTGTCTTGTGGAACTGAAGTGGTTCTTTTTTAAATATTTACTCTATACTTAGCTCATGGGTTTGAGATTAATTATTTCTTCTTTAAATTGGTATTCGGACATGAAACACAGTAACTATAATTTCTAACTTGAATTACTTTATTAATGAGCACCAAATATGGTCTTTTCATGTTGTTTTCACTCTGATGGAAGCTTGTGTTCTCTTGCGCTCTTGTAGTCATCCTGCTCATCCCAAGAGAAGCTACACCAGTTACCATACCAACCAACACCTGATGAACTACATTTTT
Organism: Aleadryas rufinucha; assembly: GCA_013397815.1. Taxonomy (NCBI): domain Eukaryota; kingdom Metazoa; phylum Chordata; class Aves; order Passeriformes; genus Aleadryas; species Aleadryas rufinucha. The sequence continues at coordinate 698,845 of VZTH01016957.1, forward strand.
TGTCTAAACATTTCTGTACCACTGAGAGCATTGCCAGTGATAACAGGTGCAGGACCACTGCAATGCGCCCTCGGTCCCGAAGTCTCAGGTGAGTTTGTGTATCTGAAAACAGGGGTTGGATCTAAATTCACATACTGTGGGGAGCATCATGGTGTTGTACATTGGGGATGTGTACTGGTTTTGAAATGGCTGAAATATAGTATAAGAGGTACGTAACTAAGGCTGAATTAAGAATAGTCCTTTTAAGTACTTGCTCTGGTTTTGATCATGACTTACTTCAGTGGTAAATATTGTTAAGGTAGGTCTTAATGTGAAGGCAACTAACTTGCAGAGTCTGTCTTGATGACCTAGTCATTAATGACCTAATTGTAGTATTCCCTTTCTGAATCTATATACTGCCTCTGTCCTTGGTAGATTAGCCTGTGAACATCTGTATTAGCCTGTGAATTGCCTGTATCAGTTCAAGGACTCACCATTGTGATATTTTGAGACAAAGTTTAGTGTTCAGTTTTGACCTTTAAGAAAGACAGAAGCCACATTTAGAATCACAGAATGATTTAAGTTGGAAGGGACCTTAAAGATCATCTCATTTCCACCCCCCCTGCTGTGGACAGGGACATTTCCACTAGACCAAGTTGCTCAGAGCTCCATCCAGCCTAGCCCTGAGCACTTCCAAGGGATGGAGCATGCACAGCTTCTCCAGAAGGATTCAGCCTATTCCAGTGTCTCACCACCCCTAGAGTAAAGATTGTCTTCCTAATATCTAATCTAAACTTGCTCTCTTTCAGTTTGAAGTATTACCCATTGTCCTCTCACTATACTCCCTTGTAAAAGTACCTCTCCTTCTTTCTTGTAGACCCACTTGTGTCTTATACCCACTGCAGTACCTTCCATGTACTGGAAGGCTACTATAAGGTTTCCCTAAAGTATTCTCTTCTCCAGGATAAACAACCCCAGCTCTCCCAGCCTGTCATCATAGGAGAGGCCTTACATCCCTCTGATCATCTTCGTGGCTGTTTTTTGGACTTTGCTCTAGCAGGTCCATGTTTTTCCTGTGTTGAGGACTCCAAAGGCTGGACACAAAACTTTATGTGGTGTCTCATGAGATCAGAATACAGGAGGAGAATCATCTGGCCGTGCTTCTTCTGATGCAGCTGGGATTTGGTTGGCTTCATGGGCTGTGAGCGCACATTACCAGGTCTTGTGCAACTTGTCACCCACCAACACACCCAAGTCCTTTTCTTCAGGGCTGCTCTCGGTCTGTTCTTTGCCCAGCATGTATCTCTGTTTAGGATTGCCCCAACCCAAGTGTAGGACCTTGCACATAGCCTTGTTGAACTCCATGAGGTTTGCACTGGCCCACCTCTCAATCTCCTCACCATCTCCAGGTCCGTCTGGATGCCATCCCTTCCCTCCAGTGTGTCAATTGTCCCACACAGCCTGGTGCTGTCAGTGAACTTGCTGAGGGTGCCCTTGATGCCACTGTCCATGTCCCTGACAAAGATGTTACAGAGTGCCAATTCCAATACTGACCCCTGAGGAATGCCACTTGTCACTGGTCTGCACTTGGACATGGAGCTGTTCACAGCTGTTTGAATGTGACCATCCAGCTAGTTCCTTGTCCACCCAGTGGTCTGTCCGTCAAATCTGTGTCTCTCCTGTTTATAGACATGGGAGTCATGTGGAACAGCACCAAATGCTTTGCACATGTGTAGGTAAATGACCTCAGTCTCTCTTCCCTTCTTCACCCACACTGTAACCCCACTGTAGAGGACCACCAGGTTGGTCCAGCACAGTTTGCCCTTAGTGATGGGCAGTTGTCTTTCACCAATGGCCTTCTTATTTTCCATGTAACTCAGCATAGTTTTCAGGAGCATTTGCTCCTTGATCTTGCCAGGCACAGAGGTGAGAATGAATAAATAGCTTGTAGTTCCCCAGGTCTTCCTTATGTCTCTTTTTAAAAATGAAGGTTTGTATTTTCCTTTCTCCAGTCACTGGTAGCTTCACTCAGCTGCCACAGCTGCTCAAATACGATGGATTAGCTTAGCCACTTCTTCCACCAGTTTTCTCACAACCTGTAGATGCATTATACCAGGTCCCATAGACTTGTGCACCTTCAAGTTCCTCAAATGGTCTTGAACCTGATCTTTTAAAGCTGGTGATTTTACATTCTCCTAGTCCCTGCCTTTGCCTTTTGTAATTTGGGCAATGTGGCTGGAGAACTTGTCAGTGAAGAACGACGCAAAGAAGTCACAGAGTACCTCAAACTTCTTCATGTTCCAGTAACCAGGTCTCCCATTTCCTTCCAGAGAGGGCCCACATTTTCCTTAGTCTTCTGTCATTGATGTACCTATAGAGCTTTTCTTGTTGCTGTTGACTTCCCTGGCCAGATTTAAATCTGTCAGGGCTTTAGCCTTCCTAACTGGATCCCTGGCTGCTCAGACATTCTTCTCCTGTATTCCTCCCAGGCTACCAGTCCTTACTTCCATCCTCTGTAGATTTCCTTTTTTGTGTTTGAATTTGTGCAGGAGTTCCTTGTTCATCCACGAAGGCCTCATGGCATTTCTGCCTGACTTCCTCCTTTGCTGGGGTACCTTGCTCCTGAGCGTGGAGTGGTTGACCCTTGAATATAATCCAGCTCTCTTGAGCCTCTTTTGTCCAGTTTTTCGTCCCAAGGTACTCTACAAAGCAGATCCCTGAAGAGACAAAAACCTGCTCCTAAAGTCCTGAGCCGTGAGCTGTCTGTGCCACCCTCCTTGCTGCCCTAAGGATCACAAACTTCACTCTTCCATGGTCATAGCAGCCCAGGCTGCCCCTGAGCTTCACATTCCTCACCAGTCCCTCTTTGTTGATGAGAATGATGTCCAGCATAGCACCTCTCCTCACTGACCCTTCTATTACTTGGAGAAGGAAATTATCATCAACACATTCCAGGAGCCTCTTGGATTCCCTGCTGTGTGCTCGTGAGCTCTTGGTCAGCTTCTCATTTGTCCACGGGCAGAGCTCCATGCATTCCAGGGGGTTAGAGTGCATGGAATGCAACTGGTTGGAGTCCAACTGACTTTGTAGGCAGCATTCCCTCCTCATCTCCTCTGCTTGTCCTTTCGATAGAATCTGTGTCCTTCCATTCCAACACTGCAGTCATAGGAGGCATTTCACCACACCTCCGTGATGTCAAGAAGACTGTAGCCCTGCAGGCTAATGCAGCCCTGCAGTGCACAAGTCTCTAATACCCATGGTTTATTTCCTGTGCTGTGTGCATTTGCACAGAGGAATTGAAGTTGAGCCTTGATGAAACTTGCATACTGGTTGAAGTGGCTGGAGTTCTTGTTGCTGCTATTCAGGTGCTCTCTTGTTGACCTGTGATCTCTCTTCAGGCTCTGGGCATCTCTTGCTGGCCCTGGTATCAGACTGTTAGAAGTGGGATGGATAGAGGTTCCTCTTCACCCAAAACTTTTGTTTCTGCTAATGCAAGAAACTCCTATACACATGTTACAATAAAGGTGCTCTAAGAGGATTACCCGCTGTGTGGAGTGTTTCCTAGTCCAGATCTTTTAGACAGGTTGAATGGGCCAGAATCACCAACACAAGAAATTCGTATTGAGATTTTTTAAAGGGCTTTGTAATGGACAGTGAGGCTCATGATAGCAAAAAGTAGTTTTGTAGGTTTGCGAGGTCTGTGGGTATCTTTTATGAGTTCTTTTCCTCAAAGTCTTGTGCTTTTTTTTTACAGGCACAGTGCTCCAGCTTTGTTTGACACATGCATATATATGACATTATTTGTAGGAGGTTACTGCCTTTATCTGCTGGTCACATTGAAAACAGATTGTTTTGATACCTTTTTTCAAATTATCCATTTAGAAAAACAAACAAAACTCAAAGAAACTCAGTTTTTACTTTTTCACTTGCAGCTACCAGAGTTCTTGATCAGATCTTGCTATTCTGGTTGTATCTAATCTTCAAAGGTATGGGTATAGCCATAAGCAGCTGTTACAGAGATCTCTCTTGCCCTTCTCAGAAAAAGACAGTGTTCACAAGGCTTCATCTGCCTTGAAATGTAGGTACAAACTAGGAGAATAACATGGTTAGCAGTTAGATGTCAAGTACATTAAATAATCATGAGGACTTGAACAGAAATAGCAGAAAGGAACCAGGTGTACCACTGATGACAGACTGTACCTTTCCAGTGAAGCCTGTGCTTTTTGTTGCAAATAAATCATACAAAAATATAATAACTAACTGTAGTTCATGCTGGGACAAGTGTAAAGGGATAATTTGCTTTGCTTGCAGCCCTGGACGTTCTCCTGCCTGCTGTGACAATGAAATAATTATGATGAACCATGTCTACAAAGAAAGGTTCCCAAAGGTAATGAATTATATTTAAGATACTCAGTATCTAAATTGATAGGCAACATACGTTCTAAGTAAGTGGTGCTTTTGTTATGGGAAATAATGATCCAGCCCTGTAATGGCTACCATAAAGCATCACCAAGCTCTTACTGCAACGATAAAATCACAATAAGGAAAATTCTGGCTGAGAACTGGACATTCTTTTGCCAGAGCTGCCAGACTGGTTTTGAAATGAATCATGCTGGTAATATACTCTGCTGATTGGGATCTGATGATACATTGGATTTCAATAGGTGATGTGTACTTGGGCAAATGCATACTGAATTAGTAAATCAAATCCAGTTTCCAGTGCTAAGTCTCAAGCAGCATCTACTGTGATATACCATCAGATGCCTTCATTTAGTGCCATTTCTTCATTTTCCCAAACACTTATTATATACTTTACATACATGTATATGTATTGTATGCACTGATTTAATGGTGAAGATCAGTACACAGATCTAGGGATTTGACTGTGAGATGTGAGGACATTTTGCCCTCCTGTCCAGAGGTCTTGAGACACAGATGAGTTCCTAGGTGAGGTATGTGTGCACAGCTTGAAACACTATGCTCTTGGTTGCTCCTAGGATTTTGGTTACCCCTGGAAAACAAAACAAAGTACTGTTCCTAAAAAGTGTGTGAAAAAGGGAGAAATTTCACTACATTTCTTCATATAAAATTTCTTCATATAAATATGAAGAAAGATTTGTCAGGATTTGCAGAGCAATCAAGCAACAATATGAAGTGTGAAGAACTCACTCATCTTAGTGTTTGACATATGAACTAAGATGTGTGGGATTAATTTTTCATAATAAGAGTATCTTCAAGGGGTTTTTTTAAGCATCTGCAGTTCTGTGAGAACCAGACAGTTGGTTCTGTAAAGCAGATGCATCTCGAAACCTGCAGACACGTTTGGCAGCACCTGTGAGCCTGTGGTGCTTTTAATTAGTCAAATGAGCCTCATTCAAACTCTGCCCAGTGAAATATTTTTATGGAATAACCTTTGTGAAAAGTAATGACTATATTCTGCTTTGTAGTATCTGCAGTTTTAGCAGAACAAAGCAGACCCCCATGAATTCTCTTTTTTCTTTTTATTTGTTTCCACTTTGGCTTTGACTTAAAAGCTTTTTAGTTCTGTTTAGTGATTATCACAAGATTAGTGCACAGTTAATCACCAGTGGCAGACAAGGTGGGGGAGCTGTGTAATAGCTATTAAGGCTGTTGCTTTTCTGTACTGGTAATGTGGGGAAATGTCATCTGTCACTTTGCCTTTGTGTATTTGCCTTTTGGCTTCAGTTATTTCATGCATTCCAGCTAGGTAAATTCTTAGGCAGTACAGAAATGTTCTAGAGTCAGAAATAACTTTGAGGCTGTTAGTTTCATGCAGAGCTGATTTAATGTGTTGAACAACTACTTTTCTATAGGCCACAGCTCAGATGGAAGAGAGGCTTCAGGACATTATAACAAATCATTCTCCAGAGAACATCCTTCCTCTGGCAGATGGAGTGCTCAGTTTTACCCACCATCAGATCACAGAACTGGCTCGAGATTGTTTGGATAAATCTCACCAGGGCCTCATCACATCACGATACTTCCTTGAATTACAGCAGAAATTAGACAAATTGCTACAGGAGGTATGAGCCATGAGACTGTGTGTTTGCCTGAAAAATTGTTTAAATCTGTTTGCCTAAGAGTTATCTTGAATGTTGTCTAAAATTATGACTGTGTACTCAAGTAATTGTCAAAGCGGTATTCATAAGATGCTTTAGTCTACATAATGACCCCGACAAAAACTATAAGACGCCCTAACATATTGGTATGGAATGGATGGGTTGTAAAGATTTCAGAAACAACAGCATTTTGTCCTGCAGTGTAAGTTATTGATTGCTTACAGAAGTGTACATAAGCCCCAGACAGGGCTGGCTATTCAATTTACTTTAAATAAATGAAGTAACATACACACTTCCCTTATATCAACCGTACTATGTTGAGAAAGGAGACAGCAGCCCTTAGCTTTCCATTAGTGAGAGATTATTTATCATTTCATTATTTGTAACATTTCTCTCATAGCTGAAATGTTTATTAACAGAAATAATGTCTTTTCTAAATGTGTTGAAAGTTTCGTAGAATAATCAGCTAAATTAATTAAGAAGAACTTGGAACTTGACAAATAAATGTGCTGTTACATAAGTTGCCATAGTTCATTAATGTATCATTTTTAAAAGAATGAATGCAGCATGTAATGTACTCATTTATTTGTGTGGGATTTGGTAGTACATTGAGTCAAAATTAAACTGATAAAGCAGCAGATCTGAAATTAATTTGAAATTTTTTCCAGCTGATACATTAAGATGCCATGCCTGTCTTAATTTGTCTTCTGCTTTCTTTTGAATGCATGAGCAGTTTTGGTTGGTTTCTTTTTCTTTTGTTTTTCCTATGCTGCTTTTTTGTTAATTTCTGTTCAGCAAATAGGATTTCTGACACTACTGTTTTTTTGAACTTTTTCTCTTCATACAGCGATGCAAAGCTTAAGACATCAGTAAAATGACTCTGGATTGCTGAAATCCTGTTTTTTAAACATTGAAAATACTTGGAGTTTGCTTATTAGTCAAGAGGAAGTTTTGAACCGGTAACCTTCTAATGAAGTGATCATAGTTCTGCCATGCCAAAGTGCAGGCAGAATTGGCCAGTTGATAATGTCAAAATGCAAGAAAACATGTCTGAGCCAGGATTCACTGAACCACAGTTAACACTATTAACAATATATACCTTGAAATGGCTATACATTAAGTAGAGCTTAGCCTATGTGTTCACTGACTAACACCTCTCCCAAAACCCACTAAAAAACTATGCCAGAAAATTACTCTTCAATCTGCATATAAAGCAATGCATTGTTTAAAAAATCCTAATGCTAATTTTGTCATGTTCTATGATGTTAATTCTTTATTATGAAAAAGATTCCTGTTCTGCAAAGACATACCTTAAAAAATTCAGACTTAACTTTTGAGTCCACTGCTTACTTCTTGTTAATAGCATGATATGGCAGTATGAAAATATTTTCTTTGCACAACTCGGTTATGGGAACTTAGTTGTGTTCTGGATTCATGCAATTCATTTGTTGTCAATTCCCAGCTGCAACGTTCAGTAGAAAGCTGCGTTTCTTGGTGCTACTTGGCACTGTGCAGTTACTTTAACTAGGGGAAAACTAGGGGAAAATTCCCTTGAGGTTGAAGCCTGGTTCAGCCAAAATTTTTATAGTTTTAGGATCAAGTGGGCCTGAATGCTTTCCTGCTTCATCACCCTTAAATGTAATGTGTATTGAATCTTATGTTCTCTTAGGCACCTGAGTGTTCACAAAACTCTACAGAGGTGTTTTAAATTCTGGTGGTAGTTAAAATAGGCAGGTGTTTTGTTCACAAAAGAGTTTTACTTGGGCTTAGTTGATAATCTTCAGAATTATGCTTCTGTCCACTTAAGGTTCTTCTGAAACCTGTTGCAGACTGCTAGATTATATTTGTGCCTTTTTCTTTTTTTTTCCTTTTTTAATCTCCACAAATTAATTCCTCTTATATATTTGACAGTTTTTAAAATTGTGATGGTTATATTAAGAGCAAAATGCATAGCTTCCTATTTTCATTGAGTTTTTTTCAAAAATATTGCATGTTATAGGAAAAGTCCTTATTTTTCCATATAAGTACAAAAAAGTACTTATTTGTCCATAGTAATAATTTTTAAAGTTTTAGTTTCTTAATTTTCTTTGTGATTTTGAATAAGCAAGAGGTGATGAAGAACCAACACATTGAGAAACTTAAGTCTGTGAGTTCAGAGCAAGGAAATGCTTTTTTATTTGAGGGAAGGGCTGTTAGTATGTTTTAATCAGAAGGAGATTTATACAGTTTCTTTGCATTCACTAACATCCTTAAATAACGTAATTTGTTCTTAGAGGGGAACATTAAAGTGGAATTTGAAATGCAGCTCTGACCATTGTGCAGATGTTATCAAACATTCTAGAAGTGTTTTTTCTGTATGTATTCTTCTATTGCATTTCCCCCTCTCTTTTGTAATCTTTGTAGGACTCAATTTTTCATTGTTTTTCTTTTTACATGTTCCTTTATATGAGGCCTCTCTGCAAGTACAGGTTTTTTTATGGGTATATCTATGTATAAGTTCTCATTTTACTATGACTGACCAAAAGACATCAGTATGAATTTGGGATGGATGTTGCTTGCGTCTGTTACTATTAGTTATGTTAGTTTTCATTTTAGCCTAACATTGTTAACAAATTGAGGCACAACCTGCATGTATAGATCTGTGTTGATATGTTGTATCCTTTTGCAAAACTGGTGTTAATAACACTGTATAAGCTTAAGAAACAAGGAAAAAAAAAAGTAGGCACTTTTGTTGTTACAGTGTTAGAATTTTAAAACTGGAATTGTTTGAAGCAGAAGTTAAAGGTTGCTCAGATCTTTGTTATCTCTCCTGGCATCTTTAAACTGATGTGCTGTCTGTATGAAGTACATGATTCAAACCCCAAAGGTGTCCTAAATATCATACATACTTTCCTAAGTAGTGCATTGGATGTGATTTCTTTTGATAGGACTTTATTTTTATCTTTTAGGCGCAAGAGCGGTCAGAGAGTGGAGAAATGGCATTTATTAAACAACTTGTTCGAAAAATCTTAATAGTTATTGCTCGTCCTGCCCGCTTACTGGAATGCCTGGTAAGGTCATGCTTACTATGAGTAGTGCTTTTTACTTGGTAGTGTAGGAAATTCTCTGATTTAGTGTTCAAAGCTCTTCACAATTGATTCTTGGAACATGTCAGTGTGGTAGGACTTCATTGTTAGTTGGGATCCTTTACACTTCTGTTACTGAATATAGTATACTGGCAGGACCCTCCTGCAGTTCTGTTTGGTTCCCTGCTGTTGCAGATACTATGGTATAGAATCCTTTCCATCAGCTGAGGAAGCTGCTTTTTAAAACCAGTTGGCTTTTTTGTTGTTTTGTTAGACTTTCCATTTCTTGGGAAGACTGTTCCGGAATTGTAATTGCTTGATAGTTTTCTCATTTCTTAACAGTTTCAAAATTTTGTTGCACTCAACAGCTGCCAGAACTATAAACAGCTTGAGGTCAGCTCTGCGGTACCTGATCTGGTGATAGGAGCAGCAGAGGGATTAGGCTGTCTGGATACATGGGTAGTTGGCGTTATACTGGGGACCAGAAGGAACAGAAGAGTTAATTCATTTATGTGTGAGCGTAACACCAATGTTGCCAGACTGGGTTGGTTTGTGTGAGCCGTGTGGGCGTGTTTCTGCTTTTCTCGCCCGTGCTGTAGGAGCTCGGATGGCTCAGGTGCGGGAAGTTGCTCCTACATACAGAGCCAGTGTGCTTCAGTTTTTCAGTGGAACTAATAATCACTTGCAGAACACAGTGTACACAGGAGGATGGTGTAGACACCCAAATACCATGCCAGAGCCAGCCTGAGTCCAAAAGGCCTGGCAGGCAGCCTGAGGTGACTTTGAGCCACTCTGCTTGCCAGTACCAGGATCAGTGTTGATGCTGCATACTGCTATTTGAGACTGGCAGGGTTTATGTGGGAGCCAGCCTGCTGCTAGACTCAAGTTATGCTTGAAATTGTCATAACTGCATTTGCATGGCACTGAATCTGAGCTAGTAAGTCTTTCCAACCTGATTCTGGCTCTGTGCTGTGTCCCTTCATCTGTGGCACAGTTAATCCACACCCTGGCTCGTTCAGCCATGGGCATTTTGAGAGCTGCCTCTACTTTGTTTTGGAAACACCGAATCTCAGTGTTCCCAGTTGTTTTTTGTTTGTGATTTGCAGTTCAGAAAGAATCTAAAAATAAGATACGTGCTCTGAATCAGCATGAAAGAGGTGTTTAAAAAAAAAACCAAAACAAAACAAAAAGAAAGGCTGTAGAGAGAAGAGTACCTTAGCATGTCCTGCTTCTGCCATTGAATCCAAACTTGTTTCACTCCTTCTCGCCAAGAAACTCATTCCATGTCTAGTGTAATGTTCCCTGCTCTATTTACGGGGTTCATATAATCTTTCTCCACATCATTCAGTTTCTCATATCCTCGTTTTTCCCCTCTCTAGTTGGCATTCTTCTCTATTATCACGCATCCAGAAATGCTCTTAAGCATGTCTTGTAGGCAGTCAGACCAAGACTTGTTAATGATACTTTATATCCTCCCCTTACAGGCTTGCTAGCTTTCTGCCACCAACCCCCACCCCCAGCATCATCATTCTCTATTTGCTTTCTAATTGAGGTGCTGGACTGTGTCTAGTGAAGGGCAACAAGACTCATGAAAGGTCTGGAAAATGTGTCTAGGAGCAGCTGAGGGAGTTGGGTTTGTTTAGTCTCAAGAAGAGGAGACTCAGGGGGACCTTATCACTCTTAGAGCTCCCTGAAAGGAAGGTGCCGGGAACTGAGACAGGGGAGATTCAGATTACATATTTGAAAAATTATTTTCACAGATATCTGGAGGTGTTCAAGAGGTGTTTGGATCTCGTGCTGGGTGATGGTTTAGTGGTTTAGTGGTTGCAATGGTGGTGCTAGATGGATGGTTGGGCTGAATGATCTTAAAGGTCTCTTGGAACCATGATGATTCTGTGGTTCTAATTCATGTTCTCTCCTGGTGGTCTATTTGCTCATTAGTTCATTCTCCCTGAGTGCTAAGTTTCAATGGCACCTAGTTCAAATCTGTTCACTTAGTTCCTACTTTCTGCCATTGGGATTTTATTCAAGGCTACTTGCTCTGCCTTATCCTACAAGCAGAGTGATATGCATCCTGCACCCCTCCTTTTGCTGAGCCTGCTGAAGTGAGTGGAAGAACAGTGGTGCAAAGGCCTGATGTGACTGTGTCTCATAGTTGAGTTTCAGAGCAGCAGTGGCAGGGAAAGCCAGCACAGCTTGCTTCAAGTGTTCTCACTTCAAACAGGATCTTCAAGAGGTTTAAACTGGGTTGTAGCAGTCCTGCATCATATGTTTCTAGAGATACAGGTAGCTTGAACAAATTTAGGCGTACGGTCATAAAACAATACATTTTTCATGCAAGAAGATGTTAAGCCTAGACATAAACATAATTATAAACTTTCAGAAACGGTATTGTTTTTCTGTAGAATCCCTCTGGAAAATTTTTAATATTACTGGCTAATATTTTAGAATATCTGTCTGAAATAGATACTAGATCTGGAAAACTTTGGCCTCTGTAACAAAGTTTATAAAATTGTAGGAAATAAATCCAGCTTTGTGGTCATGAGACGTTTCAGATACCATGCAGTAAAACTGTCAGTTTTCTGATGGTAGTCTTGTCTCAGGTATTCATAGCATGTGAATTCCTATTTTAGTTTACTTGATAATCATATGGATAAAGGTTTTACAGTTTCATATGTGGTAAGAGCTACTGCCAATTATTTAAAGATTTTTCTCCATTTGTACATGGAAAATGAAATGCAGAGTTGGAAGTGAAGATCAGAAAATAAATTCATTGCTTCTCGTTATTCGCACATGTATATATATATGTGTGTTGAGATACATGTACACACACACACACACATTCATATGATTAAAATTACCTGTTTTGAAATTGCCTTGTCTTGCTAATTGGTGGAGGGGAAGCTGTATATCTGCCACTGCAGCAGGTCAGGAGATGATAATGTTTTCATGACAAAAGTAAATAGAAATCTTGTCACACAACATCATGCTGTTGGCTTCTTTAGTAGCAAGGAGTAACACGTAAGAGATACAGCGGGGGATGGCATGTAAGATGAGGAGAGTATGACTGAAACAGCATGTACTGTTTAGCTATCGGTTCAGATTTTTGGGCAGATTAGCAGCATCCTGAGAGTCTGAGGTAAACTGAGACTGCTTGGACAGTTCATGGGTTTGTGGTAAGTCCTTTGCAGTAGGTTGTACATGATGAAAATTGTTCCATGACAAATGTAAAACTAAGATTGTTTCATGAGACTGAGATTCCAAAGATATTTTATTTCAGACGTGCTGCAGCTCCTCCTGTTAACTGCAGCAGTTTTGATGCTTCCAAAATGAAGCATGATACTGAATTTCTGAAGCTGCCTTCTGGGTTGAGATGTTGACTTTCCAAGCCCTGAGTTAGCCTGAGGATCTAGGACAGGACCCTTGTGACTCAAAATGTAGACTAAAACCCCATGGAGTTATGTTGGGCTGCAAAACAGTCAGGAAATTAGCTAGCTCAGCAGTCTGCCTGGCGTCTACAGGTATTTGGGACAGAGCTGGCCTACTCGAGGAAAAAGTCTGTTTTATTACGTTCATGACTGATGGCTATCACTCTGTTAAGCATTGCACTGATAGGCACAAATGTCTTGGAGAATGCAATAACCATGGACAGACGTTTTGGTATGAATTCATGCCAGTAGAGAGAGAAATTGTATTAAAACACCCCCCCACACATTGTTTTAATAATCTTCCTTTGCTCCTTTCCATGTATTTCTCTTTTTATAGTCTATAAAGGTAGTAAAATAAATGTATTTCTGAGGGACTTGGGAATAGGTAGAGTTTTGAGTTTCTGTTCTTTTTGTTCTGTTTTGTTCCTTGTTGAGGTTTGCCTTTTTGGTATGTTATAAATGATAATTGCAATATAGTTAGTTCCCGTAGGAGAATGTTTCATTTCTAGATTTGAAACAATAGGATCAATGAAGCTCAATTTGTTTAAATCAAGTTTCAGTTTTATCTTCATTCTAAAGTTAGTGATTTATTTAATTGTATTTTCCATAAAACAGTGCATATATATTGATTAAATATACTTCAGACTAATACTTCAGAAATAAAAATTGTAGTGCAATATATTCACATAGTTGTAGTGGATTTTAATGATCAAGTACATGCAGGGAGATAGTCTTCTCTATTTGAAATCTTATTTTTGCTGGTTATAGGTCATTTCACTCAGTATTACACGAAGTCTTGAGGGCAAAGAACATGCCATTCATATAAAGTAATGCTCTGAAGTAATAGCATGCAATTCCATTGCTTACATTATGTTACACTGTCTAAGAATCAGAACAGATTAATGGGCTACTAGTAATCGAATACAGAGGTATTGTTTTTAGTAGGAAAACGCCAAATACATGGAGTTAGAAGAAGCAAAGAAAGTCTTTGTGCTAGACCCTAAGGAACCAGTTTCAACAGAGAAAATGATGGTGGTTATTTTTCCTCTAGGAATTTGATCCTGAAGAGTTTTACTATCTTTTGGAAGCAGCTGAAGGCCATGCTAAAGAGGGGCAAGGCATTAAAACAGACATCCCTCGATACATTATTAGCCAGCTGGGCTTAAATAAGGATCCTCTGGAAGGTAAGTGAATCTCCTGGTATAGCTATAGGTTCCTAGATTCTTCCTTCTCAATGCGTTTTATCATTCTGATAATCTGTGTGTACCTGAAAAGGGTCAAGGTAAAGATGGTACCAGAACAAGTGTTCGCTGACTCTCACAGTAGTCTGACACATTAAAAGGGCTATCTCTTGTGAATAGGATTTTTTTTGTTGTGAATATAATTCACAAATACACCATATCAATGATACCATTCATCTTCTTTCATTCTGACAATGCAACTTCCTCATTTCAGCTCTAATTTCCTGGGATAATTTGATGGTAACTGTTATCTAAGCACAGTTATAATGGAAACTTGGTTGAGTTGTTGTTTGCCTTTCAGTTTGCCCAGGTTCCTGCATCTTGGAGTCTCTGAGAAGACTGTCTTCTAGCCCATTAATTTTTCCATGTAATTTGAGTCCATGTTGAGGATTTTTGTGGGGAGAATTTAGATTCCAGTGGAGGTATTGTCACTGCAAAATTTTTCTTTACTGTAAGAGTGTGAGACACTGGAACATGTTGCCCAGAGAAGTGGTGGGTGTCATCCTTGTACGTGTTTAAGACCAGATGGAATGGGGCTCTGAACAACCTGGTCTAGTGGAAGGTGACAAGGTAGCCCACATACCTGATCAAGAGAAGCCAGTTGATGTCATCTTTTTGTATTTCAATAAAGCTTTCAGTGCTGTCTCTCACAGTGTCCTGCTGGACAGAATGTTCAGCCCACAGCTGGATAAACACATCATGTGGTGGGTGAGCAGCTGGCTCACGGGTCAGGCACAAAGGGTTACAGTGAATGGGGTGACATCAGAGTGGGAACCTGTCATTGGGGGGGTTCCACAGGGCTCCTTCCTCAGCCCTGCCCGACTGGGAGGGATACGAAGCAAGTTCCCAGATGATACAAAGCTGGGAGGAGCTGTTGACTCCCTCGAGGGCTGGGAGGACCTGCAGAGAGATCTTGACAAATTAGAGGACTGGGCAATCACCAACCATGTGAAGTTAAACAGGGCAAAGTGCCAGATTCTGCACCTGGGATGGGACAGCCCTGGATGTACAAACAGACTGGGGAATGAGAGGCTGGAGAGCAGGGCCATGGAAAGGGACCTGGGGGTCCCAGCTGACGGAAAGCTGAACATGAGTCAGCAGTGCCCTAGCAGCCAGGAGGGCCAAGCGTGTCCTGGGGGGCATCAGGCACAGCATCGCCAGCCGGGCAAGGGAGGGGATTGTCCCGCTCTGCTCCGCACTGGGGCGGCCTTGCCTTGAGTGCTGGGGAAGTTTTGGGTGCCACAGTGTAAGAAGGACACTAAACTCTTAGACAGCATCCAAAGGAGGGTAACAAGGATGGTGAAGCTCCTTGAGGGGAAGCCGTTTGAGGAGCAGCTGAGGTCGCTTGGTCTGTTCGGCCTGGAGGAGACTGATGGGAGACCTCATTGCAATCTACAACTTCCTCACAAGGGAAAGCAGAGGGGCAGACACTGCTCTCTTCTTTGTGGTAACCAGTGACAGGATCTGAAGGAGTTGGACTTCATGATCCTTTTGGGTCTGTTCCAATTCAGCATATTCTGTCATGCTGTGTCCCAGCCCGTGGTGGGTTTAGAACAAGATGATCTTCAATTCCTTTCTAACCCAAGACATTCTTTGTCTCTTTTAAGGACAGCTTGAAAAAACTAAAACTACTTCCCTGTCCTAGCGAGATCGTCTTCTTTGCTGCCCTGTGACCAGGTTCTATCACTGGTGACAAAGAGGAGTCGGTTCATTGTGTTTAGTGCTAGTTCTGCAATTTGGAAGAAATCAGCAAAAGTGCCGTCATGGAAAAATGAGTCTAGCTGATGCCAATTAGCTTGTCTGCTGTGTTACGAACCAGGACTAGGAGAGGGCTTGATAGCACAAAATAATAGCAAAAAACTATGATAAACCTGTTTTTTCATGATGAAAGATCACATGTTGTTAAATCAAAGAAGTAGTATATTGTGTGTTAAAATCTTTTTGCTGAACTAAAGCAGTTTGTGAAGTTCAGCACTGTCAGTTGTGTTAGGTACTTGGTTAGTTCTAATTCAGTTAGATTGAGTATTGTTACAGATGACATTAATGTTATATTAACAGATCTAAAGAAAGTCAGGCCTATTATTTCCACTTCCTATCTTCACAGAACTTCCTCATCCAAATTTAGTATTATTTTTTGTCTGAGATACAGATTCAGAGCTTTGATTTTTTTTTGTTTGTATTTGGAGTGCAGCAAGGAAGCCTGACAAATTGGGAAAATATACATTATTTTTTTTCCCTTTGGTTTTGGAAAAGATCAAGAAGTATTGAAATTCTGTGCAAGATAAAGCATTGTCTTCTGGATTTGGTGAGCCGTTGGACTGTCCTAAACTGACAATTCATCAATTCTTCGCTGAACAAATATGCAAGATTTGATTTGGAGTATGGGTTGAGGGTTTTGTATCATTGACTCTGGTTCTGCCAGTTGAACTTTATCTTTCTCATTGACTCTTCCTGGCCACTTGGATAAAAGTGTTCCTCAGCAGGAGTCAAGAATCTGTCACTACCTAAGTTTAATAACATCTTTGAATTTTTTTGGAACAGTTTATTGTGAGAGATCTAGAAACAAATGCCTAAATACAAATAAGGAATACTGTTTTCTTTAATTAAATATTTATGGGAGTGTTCTTCATCTAGGACACATCTTACTATATTTCATAAAATGAATATTAATTACTATAATGAACTTTGAAGCATTCAGAGGATAATTGAAATGTTGGGTTTTGGTTTATTTTCCTGAAGGAAAAAATGGACTATGTGGTTTGTCAGTAAATACTGAGGGGGTGTATGATATATGGATTACTGATTTTTGGTTCAGTTGGAGATTTGAGCAATTGATTATTTAGTACTTTGTTTTAAAGATTAATGTGTATATGTATTTGTAATAGGTAATTTAGGCCATCTCATTTGTGTTAATGCTTTCCTCCCATGCTTCAAAAAAAGTAATATTTATAAGCAGTATAAATCACTGTGCAATGACTTCTTAAGTGATCTGGTTTTGATGTAAATTGATGTCTCTGTATATAGGACCTCTTCTTAAACAAAAATAAAAGAAGGGCATTATGGGTTTATGCCCTGGAATTAATGGTTTACTAAGAGAATTCTTGGGACCACTGTATTCATTACTATATAAATATTACGGGAAGATCATCCTTAAAAAATTTAAAGCCCTTTTATGTAAAAACCAGAATTTTTTTAAAAAGCAGAACCAAGTTTTTCAAAACAAAGTGTACCTCAGTAGCACTACTTATCCTGTAACACAGAATTGTATTTTCAACCAAGATGTTAATTTATGTCTTCAGTGTTCATAAATGTTCATGCAAAGGATTTTATTTCATCTGCAGAGAAAAGCAACCTACTTTAGATCTTTCTCCACTTACCTCCTTTGTTTGCTGCCTAACTATAGTGTCCTTTCTTTGAGTGAAATGATGCTTGCATCATTTGGAGATAATGCTAGATAAATTTATACTGTACTGAAAGCAATACCGCAACAGATTCATCACTTAGCAGAGACTGGTGGCTGCGTTTCTGAAGAGTTCCCTGGGGAGAAATTTTTCCCCATGGTTTTTAAATTACCGTCTTTACCTTTTTGAATCATGAGTCTTCAGAAATGGTTTAAATCAATGAAAGAAAAAAGACAGATGTTTAGTGGTATTTAGATGAGTTTGAAAAATCTCTTCAGGCGATGCAAAATGGTTCCATAGCTCCCTGTTTTGAAAGCTGACTTTTGGTTCCATCCCATTAGTACCTGCTGCTTGCAAAATAATGTGGATTTCTCAACTAATGGTTATTTTGCAAAAGTTTTTTTTCAAAAAGGATTGTTTTAATACGCTGTTTATGAAAGTAATTTCAGTTGAGAAGGCAGTCAAAGTATATTATTCCAGCTAGCTTGGTTCTTGCCTGTACAGTAAAGGTTTCATCAACACTTCTGTTCTAAAACCCCCATGTTCACAAAACTGTGACTTTTGCCTGGAAAATCCTCTTCAGGTTCAGCCTATATGATTTTCTTTTCTTTAAGATTTTGCTTGTTCTCAGTGGGGGTGTTTTTCACTGTTTATTGACTCCATTTTTGGAATGCTTTTAGCTTCTTTAATACATTTGAAAGATCTCTTTGGCTTTTGAAGTGACATTCTGATTTCTTCTGTTTCTTACACTTAACACATGTTTTGACTTGTATAGTGGTTAAAAATGAGAGTTACTCCTTAAATCTTTAGCAGTTCCAACAGAAAATTAATCTATGTGGTTAATTTGCCTTTAAAAATTGCAGTAAGTGTTGTACAGCATTTCACTTGTAATAATCACTTATCTTTATATAGAAAAATCCATCTTAGATATTCTGTGTGAATATTCAGTTGTATTTTGTAGTCATAAATTCAGTTAACAGTCCTGAGACAAAAATGCGTCTCGCAAATTTTTGGTGGTCTTATTTCTGATTCTCAGCACATAATTGTGATAAGATTTGCATATTTGGCTATGTAGAATATATAATTAAATGCGTGTATATGATTGCTGGGGTCTTCTAGCTACTGACTGTCCTATTTAGCTTTTTTTACCCAGATTAACTCTTGGTTACTATGCCCCCTGAAGAACAGTCTGGGCTTAGGAGCTCTGCAGTGTAGGTTGACCCTGGGAGGGACAGTCTGATCAAGTTGTAGTCTCCTAAAATCTTACTTTCCCAGAGAAGTCATCTATCTTAGTGACTCTGTACATGATAAGCTTCTACAAAAATGGCTTTTAGCTTATTCTGCTAGGCTTATCAGCATTTCTGTGTAGAAGAAGCAAACTATTTGGAGTCTGTCTTGGGTCTAAACTAGAAGCTTTTGCTGTAATGGTGAAGGAGCCCAAGAAGGATGGGACCTACTGTTAACCCCTCAGGGGCTGAGATCCTCAGGAGTTTTAGCAGATTAGTGCTGTCTTTCCCTTAGTGCTCAGTTTGCACACAGTTCTTGGAAATCCCAGGTCTCAGCAGTGAAAACAGTATTGGTCTTCATTGCTTCATGGCTAATCTTCATTGCTTCAGTAGAAGATTATTACATAGGCACTGAAGAGCGAGTCTTCATTTACTGGGTGGATTTTTTAATATATGCTTGGAGATGCCCTGAAGGTTGCTTGTCAAGTGGTACAGGTAGGACACCATTTTTTATTAAGTATTCCAGAAAGGTGTCACTTCTCATGTTTTATGTGCTTCATTTAGTTTTGTATTTTCCACAGTTTAAAATGAAGTTTTTAATTTTTCTTTCCAGAAATAGCTCAGCTAGCTAATTGTGACAGTGGGACAGCAGAAACTCTGGAAGCAGATGAATCAATAAATGTAAGTTTTCCTGTTGCTGCTTTTGCTGAATGTGAGCAAGGAAAATCTGGTGTGTTCCCCCAGCCCTGCCTGTTCTGTTTTCTCCTGGTATGTGTAAACAGATTGAATAAACATTGGTTAATACTCACACTAACTCTGTGAAGCTCCGTAGGCAGAAGGCTTTCAAAAGGTATAACCAAGCTTTCTACCTATTTTCCTAGACATTTCAGTGTCTTCATCTTCCACAAAGTTAGTGTTTACCACGTGGCAATAACTTTACCACAAAATCCACCACTACTGTATTTTTTTCTGTTCAATCGATGTATTTCTTTTTCTTTTAGAAGTATTGGTAAACTGTTTAATAAAACAAAGTATTTTAAAGAGATTTTAAAACAGCCATTCACAGAGGCAGCTAATGATCAAATTGAGAGATTCTGAACAGATGCGGTGAAGAAACAAGGAAGAAATGAGTAAGTTAGCAAATAGCCTGGATTCAGAAAGTTAGTTTACAATTTGAAAGGTTGTGCATCGTTCTTCTGAATCTGTGTTAGAAAATATGTGCCTACAGCAGTGGGTATCTTACAGTAATATTTTGTGAGATATTTGCTCAGGATGGAAAAAGAAAAGCAAGTTGAACATGTTGATTGGGCTGAATATTGTGGGCTTAAATGCTCCTATTTTAAATTCTTATTTTTATAAGTTGGTTCTTATGCCTTGGATTTCAGTCAACAGAGTAGATGAAGTTCTAACAATTTAGTCTTGATTTTCAGTGCAAGTGGATAGCGAAAACTAGAGCGGTTTTAGGAGATGTCTAGGTAATTCAGTGGTACTTTACAAGTATTCACAAATGTTAGCAGACACGGATTATCTATTAGATTAATTCTGATACATAATAGAAAAGACACAATTCTCTTGTACATGTCATGTAATATTGGGGTATTTTCTAACATTTGGCAAAATGCCACTTATGAAGGAGTCTTTAATTGACAAAAAAGTGTTTCTTTTTCTGCTGCTTTCGTTCTCTGCATTTAAAGTACTGTATTAGGCCTGAGCAGCATTTAGTGGAAGGATACTGACAAACTGGAGAAAAGACAGAGTAACTTAGAAGGCTTAAGGGAAATGCCAAAGTACTTAACTGAATCTAGGGTACAAAGTGGCTTAGCATTAGTAAGCAATTGAAACTGTACAGTTATTTCTGTTGTGCAAATGCTGAAGAAATACAGAAAGGATAATGTAGTGTAATAAAGGAATGTAAATAGGGGAGATGATGAAATCAGTAAAGAAAAATATAGAGGGAATATTTGGAAACATCTCAAAATGTAGCTGTGGAATAAACACACATGGGAAGTGACAGGAAGCATAACTTTCAAGTACAGGACTGCTCACAGTCAGCATAAATAGCAATTAGGAAGAATCCTGTACTGGCAGACAAGTGGGCTGAACAATTTAATAAGTCTTCTCTGTCAGCTCCTGTGCAGTTCATTATATTAACATTTTCACTAGTTTTGCACTGAATTTTCTTTAGCAGGCATTTAATTGAAAATATTTCAATTTCAATATCTATTACCAAACTGCCTGGATAGGGATCATGGAATTCCTTGGCGATTCAGAAGACATTTGAAAAATATCTTGTGGGTTTGGAAGTCTGCATTTGGAGTCCTGTGCCTTCCATCTTTTCTCCCTGAACCCCAATTCTAATTCACACATCTTCAAAATTAATTAAAAATTCAAAATTCAAAAAGGTTTTGCCATAGTCAGGACAACTTGGATTTGAAAAAGTTCTGACAAAGAAGTAGATAAAAGTGACCTCTCTAGAGGCAGAGTGAATGCATTTTTATTTTCCATCATTTTCTCTTTCATTTTGTCTCTTTTCACTGTCCTCCCTGTTACATCACACTCTATCCTAACATTAATTTGAAGTGTGCCAAAATTTATTTGAGTGAACAAGGGCTCATCAACAGTTTGTTACTACCAGGCTGTTACACGAAATTCAGGTTTACTAAAATGGGAAGGCAGTGGCCAACTTGTGGAATCCACAGAAGTCCATGATTCCAGATAAGAATTGCCAGTAGCTCCTTTACCAGAAGCCTTCGTGGCTGTAACCTGTGCATAGAGAGAAGTGGACAGTTTGCTGCGGTGCAGCAGTTACCTGTTTGATGAAAAAGCAGCTTTGTTTCAGGAGCCTCTTGGTCTCTCTCTGTGTTGGCTGTGTGGCTGGCTGTCCAGAGCTTTTACCTGGTTCATCATAATGACAGCCTGGTGATAGTGGGGCTTTTGTTTGTTTTATTTTCCCTTGATTCTGAAAAAAAGTATTAACTTTGTTCATTCTCATCTCTTACTTTGAAGAGCTCTAATACCTCACTGAAGCTGCAGAGGAAGCCTCGGGAAAGTGATTTTGAAACAATTAAACTGATTAGTAATGGAGCTTATGGGTGAGTAATCCTTGACTGTGACAACTCTTTTGCATTTCTTTTTGCCTAATTTCCCATTATTTCTTATTTCAGGGGTATTAATGTGAGGGAGTGAGTTTGCACCCTGCTTTTTTCATTTTGCATTCTTGTTTTTTAGTATTTTAGAACTTGTATTTTAAGTTCACAAGGTTTTGGAAAGTTTGCTAGGCGATAATGATTTACTCTGTTCTGCAGTAAATTAAAATACTGAATATTACATCAGGAAGATTTTTCAGAAGCAGATAGCATGCTAAAGATGAAATCTGAATAAATCACAGGGCAGTTTTAAGCTCACCTTTATAATACGGCAAAAAGTCTGTGTTTATGTAGATGTGAGAGAGAATTATATGTCATCTATAGGGAGACAGATTGATAAAAATGAGTGGTTGCTTGATCTAAAAGTGTTGTTGCAATAGAAACAAATTTCCTGAAGTAGGGCAGCAGTATTTTGTTACTTTGTGGATGCTATTCTAATTCTCGGATTTTAACCAGTTAGCTTTTAAGGAATTGCTATTTCTTGCTTTGTTTCTGGGTACTTGGAGAGTGCACAACTCACTGCCTAGTGATGTGTAAGTCATCTGAAGATATCCTAGAAGAGCAAGAGAAAATTTTGGTAACCTGGGCCTCTAAATGAACACGAAATAATTTCTGGAAGTACTGTGTGGTTATGGTGTCTGTCTTCAGTCCCGTCTTCTGATCCTGTACTGTTAGACCCTTGTTTGGCTCCTCCTCTGCACTGAAATATATCAAGACAGGAACTGCTGGTGTGTGTAACTTGCAGGAACAGGAGGGATGTAAAATGGCTCAAAATATAGAAGTTTCCTTCTTGAGGTGAGGAGCCCACTGCCAAGTGAGCCAGTGTCACAGCCTGGCAGAGGAGGAGGGCGGTGCTGCTTTCCAGCACAGACCCCATTAGACTGATTCTGCTTGAGGTGGGAAGTGGCAGCGAGCTGATACGGCTGAGCAGTCTGTGGGGGGATCTTGGACATAGGAGAAAAAGCACCTGCAGTCTGCCCACTAGAGTTTTGTGTGCCTGCTGGATGGCTTGAGGCTGATGGGCTCTCTATGATGAAATTTAGTTAAAGGTAGCTGTGAGTTCTGGAACAGGAGGCATTTAGTACTGCCTAGGACTGTTGGCCATGGTAGCTTATGTGGAGGCTACTTGTGTCCAGACATTTTTTCATAACTCAGCAAAATCCCAAGCAAAACAGTATAATTTGCATTAAAGTTACAGAAATATTCAAATACAATTTTTTCACTAGTCAACCTCTGCTCAATTAATTTGCTCATAGTAAGCAATTCTGTGAGAAGTAAGAATTTCTCGTAGTAAGAAATTCTCACAGTAAGAAATTCTCATGAGAATTTCTTCATAGACAAACTTGCTGCTTACCATATCTCACTCTCTCCCAATTACCCCAGTACCTCAAAAGCCTGCCTCTCAGCAGTTAGCAGTAGGTGCTGCTCCCCTCCCTGGCTGCACCCCCTTCTCCTTCCCCTGGCATATGTTAAGTCCCCTCCATTCCTCCTTTCACCTCTTTTCCTTACTGGAGGAGGATGACAGGAACCGTGTGGGGTAGGCCCCCTGTTGGAGAAAGGAGTGTCAGGAGTCACTGAACCTTTCCCACTTCCAAGCAGTTTTCAGATGCTCAGGGATGGGGAGAGGAAGGAGCAGCAGCACAGCATACTGCGGTCAGCAGAGTGAGGCCTGGCACCTGAAGTCAGAGGTTCAGTAGACCTACCTGTGCCTCTAGCTCCACAGGTGTTACAGCCAGAAGGAGCCTCGGACAGCCATTAAGAAATACAGGCTGGAGACAACTGTCCACCTGAAACCAGAGCCAAATAGGGATCTGCAAAGCTGNCTAGAGTTTTGTGTGCCTGCTGGATGGCTTGAGGCTGATGGGCTCTCTATGATGAAATTTAGTTAAAGGTAGCTGTGAGTTCTGGAACAGGAGGCATTTAGTACTGCCTAGGACTGTTGGCCATGGTAGCTTATGTGGAGGCTACTTGTGTCCAGACATTTTTTCATAACTCAGCAAAATCCCAAGCAAAACAGTATAATTTGCATTAAAGTTACAGAAATATTCAAATACAATTTTTTCACTAGTCAACCTCTGCTCAATTAATTTGCTCATAGTAAGCAATTCTGTGAGAAGTAAGAATTTCTCGTAGTAAGAAATTCTCACAGTAAGAAATTCTCATGAGAATTTCTTCATAGACAAACTTGCTGCTTACCATATCTCACTCTCTCCCAATTACCCCAGTACCTCAAAAGCCTGCCTCTCAGCAGTTAGCAGTAGGTGCTGCTCCCCTCCCTGGCTGCACCCCCTTCTCCTTCCCCTGGCATATGTTAAGTCCCCTCCATTCCTCCTTTCACCTCTTTTCCTTACTGGAGGAGGATGACAGGAACCGTGTGGGGTAGGCCCCCTGTTGGAGAAAGGAGTGTCAGGAGTCACTGAACCTTTCCCACTTCCAAGCAGTTTTCAGATGCTCAGGGATGGGGAGAGGAAGGAGCAGCAGCACAGCATACTGCGGTCAGCAGAGTGAGGCCTGGCACCTGAAGTCAGAGGTTCAGTAGACCTACCTGTGCCTCTAGCTCCACAGGTGTTACAGCCAGAAGGAGCCTCGGACAGCCATTAAGAAATACAGGCTGGAGACAACTGTCCACCTGAAACCAGAGCCAAATAGGGATCTGCAAAGCTGGAAGAGAACAGATGAAAAACCATGCCCTTCTATGGCACACACTATTTTCTTCTCCTCATGTTTGTGGCAGGGAAAATCAAGACTTATTAAATACCTTTTCAATGCCAATAATACACAAAATTGGCAGTGTAATGCTGTAAAAATTGGATGAGACCCTGATAAATATGTGAAGAAAAGAAGAGGTGCTAGAGAGTAAGCAGCTTGGAGTATATCCACATTCTTCATTAATCATTATTTTCTTTAGCAAGTGTAAAAACAGGGGTAGGCTGGCAGGTTATAATGCGGTAGTATTAGTGGAAATTGAAAAGGTCATCACTTTAGTAGAGTGATACTACTTCCATCCTTAAGGAAGTAATAACAAAGTAGATTTTGTTGGTTTGGATTTTTCTTTTAAATGGTCACTTCTTAGAAGAAAAATCAAAAATGAGAAAACCCAACAGCCTGTAGTGGGTTGACTCTAGCTGGATTCCCAGCACCCACCAAAGCTACTCTATCACTCCCCTCCACACCTGGATAGGGAAGAGAAAATACGATGAAGGCTTCATGGATTGAGATAAAGACTGGGAGAGATCAGTCGCTGAATACCATCACGGGCAAAACAGACTTAAATTGAGGATATTAATTGAATATATTGCTAACAAAATCAGAGCAGGATATTGAGAAGTAAAATGAGACCTTAAATAAAACCCTTCTTCCCTCCCCCCGCCACCACTCCATTCTTCCCAACTCTGCCTCCTCCCCCCCAGCCGTGCAGGGAGACAGGGAATGGGAGTTGTAGTCAGTTCATCACGTTGTTCCTGCTGCTGCTCAGGGAGAGGAGTCCTTCCCTGCCTCATTGTGGTGTCCTTCCCACAGGAGATGGTTCTCCATGAACTTCTCCAGTGTGAGTCCATCCCATGAGCAGCAGCCCTCCCCACAGTGCTGCAACATGGGTCACTCTTCCATGGGGTGCAGTTCTTCAGGCACAACCTGTTCTGGTGTGGGCCCCCGCCAGGGTCACAAGTCCTGGCAGGAGACCTCCTCCAGTGTGGGCTCCTGTCATCCTCCCTCTACCAAAACCTTGGTATACAAACTCAGTATATGGAGAGGGAAAGGAACAAAGTGAAATGTGAGACAATAAACTTCTAAAGGTATTTACTCACTTTTAAAAGTGATTTTAGCACCTATTCAATACTGTAAATTGAGGAGGCTTCTGCTCCTAAATTCTCTAGGATATCACTTTTTCAGAACTATCTGTGCTTGAAAATTTCTGCTATGTCAGATAAGTGGGACACACTGTAAAATCAACAATTTTTCTAGCCTTTATTGAAGTGGGTTTTTCTTTTTTCTGTTGGCACCAATACAGTCGATGGTTAATTTACTCAAAAGTTACGGTCAAGTTTAAAGGGGAACACATCAAGATAACCTAAATGCTGTGTAACCCATCTATGAAATTGAGTGTTATAAACCAGTAATACCCATTTCTTGTGAATATAAAAGTAAGAAACTATCCTGAAGGCATTTATTGCAGTTTATTTATAAGTATAAGTAGCTGAAACAAAAGTTATTGTTGTTATGCTGCAATGATTGTATTTTACCTCCTTTGTTTTTCCAGGCCATTAATTTCTTGAAATAATCTAAGTATATGTGAATTCTGTCTGTGCTTTGTTGATTCATCCTCTAAAATTTAATGTCAGTGGGCATATTTTATGCTCTGACTTACTAAAGCTGCAATATGCTGTTGTAATGTTTTACTTATTCTGAGGCTGTAATGGAGGGTTTAAATCTGAACTAATTGAAGAAAACCCTTTAACATTCTTTTCCTTTGCTGTGGTGTTTTTGCCTTTATCAGTGAAACGGAAAGCTTTGATTACTTGACAGGGTAGTTGTTGGTCTTGGCATGGTGTAACAGAGATTTGTCAGATATGTTAAATTTGATGAGTTTAATTATAAACTATTGGTTTTGTGAAGGTTTGAGTAAATATTTTAGCAGTTCTCTGCTTTTAATTGATTGAGTAAGCTCATTTGTAGTACAATTAAATGACTGTATAGTACATGAGGTGTAGTAGATGAGTAGATGAGGCTTTTGGGAATGGCTAGGAATATACAAGAAGTTAAACAAGCTGTGAATCAGTAAACATGTAGGATTCTGGCCAAGTCATTAATGTTTCACAGGCTGTCTATCTGACTTTTTTCAGCCAGACAAAATTTTTTGTATTTCCCAAATTCTAAATTTTTACTGCAGTCAAACATTTTTTCCGTATTCCAGCTTGTGAGAGGTAGCAGGTAGTAGTATTCCATCTCTTCAAGTAAGCATCGGCCTGGTTTCCTGAAACAGTTCAACAAAATAAAAATTACATTTGATTTCAGGGAAGCAAGTGATGTTAGTTCAATATCTCTTCAATGTATAACTGTATCAGTTTAAAGCAAATACATGATACAACTTCTGCTCCTTCCTGGAATGGTTTTACTTTTGCAGGGATGGTAATGTCAGCATGTACATGACATACTGGCTAATGGTGTTGTTTGATAAATCTAAGAAGTCGGAAGCAGTGTGTCTTGAGCAACTGCTGCATGTAACTTGTGAGTACTCCTTCTGTCCTATCACCACTCTGTTGACAGTACTTGCTCATTTATAGTTGTATTTGGAACAGGATTAAGAAAGTTACCAGCTGTAGACTAAAACTCCATCGGTCAGGTTAATTCATCATCAGCCTAGCAGCCACTAATTCAAAAGTGGAAGGGGACAGGCGGAAGTGTGACTTTGTAGGGTGACTGAAGTAGCACAAGACAGTTTACCCATCAGAATTTTGGACTGCAGTTTCATCACTTTGAATCAGTGTTTACTAGCTGCCATAAAGATAGAAGGCATTGGTGCTTTTAGGTATGGAGAGGTGGTTTTATTATTCAAAATTGATTACATACTAGAACAAGTAGGACTAGCACCAGTTGTGAGAGAAGGATCAAAGCCATCATGTTCTCTTTGTCACGTGGCCAGCTTCTCACTTCCTTCTAGGCAGACTAGGATAAGTCTGAATATTGCAGGGAGAAGGCTGGGTGCATTGTCCAAGAGCTGCAGTGCTTTAACCAAATAACTCTGGTCTGGTCACAGGCATTGCCTCATTTGGAGGTGGTGCAGTGCTGCTTTTAAATTCTGATCTTAAATAGCTATCTATAAACTTTACCAGATAATATAAACCACAGCCTCACAAGTAGCTTCTCTTCACTGCAGGCAACATCAGACATAATTCCAGGGCAGAGCAGAATTTAGCAGTCTCTTCTCAGGAAATTGCTTGTAAAAATGAAACAAAGTTCCTGGTCAGCACGTATAATTTTTAAACAGTGAGTACAGTACCTGTGTCTTCACAAGGAGTTCAAGGTCCTTTGACAGATGAGAAAATTGGGTCAGCTATATTAGCTTTAAGCATTGAATGTAGACTAGATTGTAAAATAGCTCTAAAAGTTGGAGTTATTCGAGAGCAGTGAACTAGGCCTGAAACCTGTCTATCTGGATTTTTTTTTGGTAATTTGAGATTTTTCAATTTAGAGAAACAACAGGAATCATGACTGTTAAGATTGAAGTGATAGATTGCATGATATTTAAGTTGGACTAGTTCAGGAACCCAGTTAAATATTTTAGCATGTTTTTGTCATCTTACTAGTTTTGCAGTGTTTTATAATTGTGCCTAACTAGAGGTTTTGTAGAGATACCTTTTCAGGCTGAGATTTAAGTAGAAGGTGAAATAAGGTAATGTTTCGACACTGTCAAATGAATGTTCTTTATTCTTTATGAATGTTCTTACTTCTCTTGGAAAGTAAGCTTTTTTGCTGTGTTGAGCTACAGCATCAGTAAAATACAGAGCACTTGCATACCCGTTGAAATTCACACAGTAAAATCAGAGGATACTTTGGAAACTCTTTGTTGCTGTATTATGAAAACAGAAAGCTGAAGGGAGATAGGAAATGAGATTCTTCATTTGAAACAATAGGAGGATGTAACAGTACCACTCTGGTTGTAGCTTTGCAGGGTGACAGGGTATGCTACTGTCATTCAGTGGGTTGTCAGGACAGTCTGGGTTCTCTTCCTACACTATTTTTGTGTCACAGAATCCTTAAATTTGAAATTGTCTTATAATATACTGAAGATCATGGGCAGCATTTGATGATCAACATTCTGCTGGCTGAGGTATAGTTTTCTTCTTAAAGCGTAAATGTTGTTTGCTGGGGTTACTGTGACCAGAGGATGTGAAGGATGTTAGACATTTTTGTGTGCTGAAGATCCTTTGAACGCACATTGTACAGCATAAACAGTGTATGCCTGTGTGAAACCAAGAGAGACTATTGTGTTGCAGTTGTCTCGTGAGTCTGGTACATTTGAACTAAACAGCTTTTTTTCTGAGAAATAACAGAATCTTAGTGGAAAATTACCTGCTTGTGACTGTAAGACTGAAGATGCAGTTTAGACTGCTGGGAAAATACAGCAACATGTCCCAGGTATTTACTGGACTAGATAGTCCTTGGAACTTACTGTTTAATCATTTAAAATATGTTAGTAATGATCTTACAGATGTGTATGATCTGAAAGGAGGATTCGTTAATATGCTCTGGCTTCTGTTTGCCTTTTAGGAGTCCATCTTGGCACACTGTCCCATTTAAAACTCTAGAGAAGTATTTGTATGCCAAATCCTCAGTCAGTCCTTAGTTCATTCATGTAACTAGGTTTTTTTGAAGGATGGAGGCTTCAATTTTCTGCATGCCAGGAATGCAGAGAGAGATTTAAACAGGTAAAAGAAAAAATAATACAGGGCGTTATGAAACTGACAGGAGAAAATGCAAGGGAAAGAAAAATAAGGGAAAGGGTTATAAGAGCAAGAGTTGGCGAGAGAAGTGAATATGAGGGGAGCAGTAGGAAGAGGTGCAGGACAAAAGGCACGAAGTCAGCAGGGGAGGAGTACTGGAGCTGATTAACTCAGTGTGTATTCCAGCTTGGGAGGGGCAGAAGGGAGTGAGACTTAGTAGGAGGCACAGAGGGTGGGGTTTGTCATGGGTTTTGCCCAAGGTAGTTTTTTACCTACTTTCATAATTGTGTGATGTCTTTTACCCGCCCTATGTTCAGGCAAGAATGAGGGATTAATGAAAGCTTTTGGAATCAGTAAGAGAAACTGTGCTGTCTATCTAGAAAGATTTCCTCCTCAAAGGAAAGGAGAAGTACTCATTTTTTTTCAGTGCGTATAACTTTGGTAGCTGTGTGAAGATCTTTATAGAAGTAGTAAGGTGAGTGTTACTTTTTGTGTTTATATAAATAATTATATGCTGACAGTTGGACCTCATGGGGCAATTAATTGAATTAAAAAAACTTCATAACTGAATCCCATTTCCCCCCCCTCCCCCTCTATTTTCTCCTTTAAGTGCTTTCTTTCCATAAGCAGTGTGATAATTATATACTGGAGAAGGTGTAAGCATTAAATGGTACAAAGCAGATTTCAAGCCAAGCAAAAATTTTTAGGGTTTGCCTCAAGGTATTTTGAGAAATGCAGCAGTAAAGTCCTTGTCAGTGTTTCGCAGCAGGGCACTTCCTTCTCCTTAGCCCTGAAGGAGAGAAGGCTTGCCCAAGTGAGGTTTTCTTTTCCTTTGCTTCTCTCACTGCCTTGACTTTACCTAACCAAATTTACAGGAAACTTTGTATCCAGCACCTCAGTGGAAATTCTGCATGTCAAGATACACTGTAGTCCCACAGTACCACATAGTGTACGCAGTGATCCTTGTTTCGGGTTACCTACTGGTGACCTTCCTCTGATACGGATCAGTGCTGATGTCAGGAACAGGAGCAGGAGATTTTGCACCTGGTCATGAGGGAGCCACCCCTTTGAGCAACTTCTAAGGAACCTTCATACGAGACCTGTGATATGTTTCAAGATCCCCTGGACTGAGTCTGAGTCATAATTTCCTTACCGCACACCTACAGAATAATCATTTGTCACAGTGATTTATAACACTGTGCCATAGCTGGATTTTGTATGTAATCCTTTGTTGATGGAGATGCCTGAAATCTGCGTGGACTGAAAACATTTGCTGTTATATCTGTTGTTTGATTGGGAGAGAGGGAGAGGGAAGGGCAGGAGAGTTGTTTTAGTTTGAGTACTAATTTATGTTGACTGGGATTCATCCTGGTTTTTAAACAAAATGAGATTTGTAACCATTCTTTAATGTGAAAGACTACATTGAATTGAAAATAAGTGTTTTGTATAATATATATACAGTTTAAAAAAATGCATTTTTAGTATCTAATCAAACTTTTTTCTTTTTCTCTCCCATTTGAACTTTTCAGTGCGGTTTATTTTGTGAGACACAAAGAAACCAGACAAAGATTTGCCATGAAGAAAATTAATAAGCAGAATCTCATCCTCCGAAACCAAATCCAGCAGGCCTTTGTCGAGCGTGATATCCTGACATTTGCAGAAAATCCATTTGTTGTCAGCATGTATTGCTCCTTTGAAACAAGACGTCATTT
Source organism: Aleadryas rufinucha (assembly GCA_013397815.1). NCBI lineage: Eukaryota > Metazoa > Chordata > Aves > Passeriformes > Aleadryas > Aleadryas rufinucha. Next base: position 729,565 of record VZTH01016957.1, read on the forward strand.
ATGCATGGTTATGGAATATGTAGAAGGTAAAATAGCTCTTCTGTTTTATAGAGGAAGGAGAGAATTTCCTTACACCACAGAAGAAAAATAACCCATATGGTACTTGAATTAGAAGGGGCCCCCTGTGTGTCCTCCACACTCTGGCAATTCAGATTTAGGAACCAGATCCAACAGCAAGGTGTTTCTTTTTTTTCAGCAGTCATTATCTCCCAGTAAACAGCTTGTAAAACGCTTGTTGTCTAGCTGTAATGGGAGATAACTGCTCTTAGAGTAAGTTCCTTATAGATTGTAATTGAATGTGTGCTAGCATTCAAAGTCCATGTGGAAATGTTTGCTTTTTTCTGGAGCTGAAATTTTCATTAGCAAGTGTTGGGGGATTTGTAGTAGTTATTTTTACGAAGAAAGAGGAAAGAGGAGACCTTTTGAGAAGGTGCTGATGCTGAGGGAGAACAGTGGACAGAAGCAGTACTGAAGAGATACCCAGGTATGGTTCTGTGGGCTTCCACCACCCCCTAGACCCCAATTTATTTGTTTGTTTGTTTGTTTTCTCCTTAGGTAGCAGTACATACTTTTTATTGGTTTTTGGTTGAATCCTTGTAGTGCTCTCTCCCAGCTTTACACTACTTCCAGTACAGGTGTTGAGGGGGTTACATGTTCAGTTGAATCATCTGACTAGAAAATAAAAATTTATGACTGCAGTTTGTGTCCCTTTCTTCATCATATATGGATTGTACTGACACACCTCAGAATTTTTAGAGTCATCTGTAACATTTGTCCTCTTTCCACAGGTGGGGACTGTGCTACTTTGATGAAGAATATGGGTCCCTTACCTGTAGACATGGCAAGGATGTACTTTGCAGAGACTGTTCTGGCCTTGGAATACCTTCATAATTATGGAATTGTACACAGGGATTTGAAACCTGACAAGTATGTATATAGAATATAACTTAAAGAGGAGTTCGAAATTTTTCGATAAAATATGGAAGGTTTAAACTTGCTTTGAATTTTTTTTTTTTTGGTAAATGTTACATAGATTCACAATTCCTTCACAATATTTGAATTTTCATTACTTGCAGTTACAGAAAATGCTTTTTTTTTTCCCAAAAGAGCTGTTAAGAATTTTCTGTGTTTAAGATGGAAGAGGCTATCAGAGTAGCTAAAAAGGAAAAAGTGTTTACTCTTCTGTTTAGAATGGAGGGAAACACATTTTAGTCATTAAAGAAAAGTTTTTTCAAAGTATACTTAAACCACTGTTTAATACAAAATATCATCAACTTGCAGATATTTGCATGTTTGAAGACAAGATTGACCAGATGCGGAAATACCTCCTGTTGCATGGTTTTTGGTTTTTTTTTTTGTTTTTTAAGGGGGTTAGGGTTTTTAATTTCAATATTTAAAAATACAGTGTTGCTCCTATACAAGTAAATTAACATTACAGCAAGTAGCTGAAGTACCAAGTATGGCCGTTGCAACTCCGTTCATCTTCTTCCTGTTTCCCAATAAGAAAAAAGAAAAAGAGCTGAAGTCATGGGTGTTAATTTACAATACCCTCATAGCATGATATTTTAGGACAGTATAGTATTAGTTACTAACTTAATACTCTGAGATTTTTTCCAAATGCATGACTGACCCAGCTTGTTACAGACCGAAAATGCTCACCTCACTTCAAAAATGATATGTATTCTGTTTTAGGTCTTTCAGATGATAACTGTTTCTTCGAAGCTTCAAGCGCTCAGCTCTCAAGACTTGTATAGTTCTATGAGATGTGCAGTTGCACATAAAAAGTTTGTTTACTTCTGATAATAATAGTAACAAATGTAAGACTTAGATTTTTAACCTGTTTATTTTGTGCCAGTTATTTTCTAAGCTGTATTTATAATTTTACAGTGCTAATGAAACATTTTCCTCTAAATATGACTGTAATAGTTGTAATAGTAATAACAATGATAAGCACATAACGTTGAATTATATCACAGTGACTTAAAATCTTTCAATTTTTCAGTCTGTTGGTAACTTCCATGGGCCATATAAAACTTACAGACTTTGGCCTGTCCAAAGTGGGGCTAATGAGTTTGACTACCAATCTGTATGAAGGTCACATTGAGAAGGATGCCAGAGAATTCCTTGACAAACAAGTAAGAAACAGCCTTTTTCATTTCTATAGTGATTGTTCACATGAAGTAATGTTTTGCCAGGAGAACATACTGTAATACTGAATAAACTGTAGTTATTTTTGCATTGGTGTTCCAATGGAGTATGTCAGGTACTTTTACTGGTGCCCTGAAGACTATTCTAGGCTTTTTCCTTTCTGCATTAGGATCTGTTAATAAGATGAACAACCTAATTGTGTGCAAGTGAATCTGTGAGAGAGACAAATGGAAAACTGTTTTATGAAGAATTCAGAAATCTCAGCAGAGTACTTGTGGAGCTCATTATGCGTTGCACAACCAAGGGGGCTAAAATCTGTGCTATGGCCCATTTCCCTTTAAGCATGCCTCATTACTGTTGCTCACAATCTGTTCACTGTAAAAGTTACTTAAGATAAAACTATCACAACTTTCATATAAAGATAACAATACATTTTAAGTTAAATAAAAGACTTGCCATGATGGACTCCCATGTACAAAGCACAAACTGTCCTTTGCATGACAGATACACAAATGTTGATTATGATGCCTCTTAATGTCGGTAGGTTGTTCTAAAAACATGAATTGTTATGCAGACTCAGCAGATTAAATTCAGATTAAAACTGAATTCCATTTTTTTCCATGTTTTCATATTAATTTACATTTCAGGAATTATAAATAATGCGGCATTGCTCAGTTAAGGCTTGTTTTGCCATCATGCTTGTTTTCTTTCTTTCAGGTCTGTGGTACACCTGAATATATAGCTCCTGAAGTCATACTGAGACAGGGTTATGGAAAACCAGTGGACTGGTGGGCTATGGGAATTATTCTGTATGAATTTCTTGTTGGATGTGTGCCATTCTTTGGAGATACACCGGAAGAGCTCTTTGGACAAGTAATCAGTGGTGAGGATCATCACTTAAAAAAAAAATGTTCTATTTCCGTTAACAGTAAATATATTGCAACTTTACTGATAGACTACACAATTTGCTATCAAAGCAGTAGCAATAAATTTAGATTAAAAGCTGAACTTCCTGTATATTGTTGCTAAGTACAGAAATTCATTGATGCAGGAGTTAAGCTGCACTGTCTGGAAGAGAGAAGCCATGTTACTGAAAAAGTAGTGCCACTGTGCAATAGTGTTTTCTGTCTTTGGTAAAGAAATTATACCAGAGAAGAAACAGTTAAAATAAATTTGCGTAAATGGGAAAATGCCGCATGGCACAATAAAGAAATTACAAAGATGTAATAAAACTCCAAAACAAATGTCTCCCAAATAATAAATAATGAGAAAAAGAAGGAAACTAATTCAATTCACAGATTGTTAATGATTTCATTGGTGATTGTTGGAGTGTAATGTTATTTCTGTAGCAGCTGTTCTTCTTCCATTTAAAATTCAATAACCTTTTAGATCTTAACCTGCAAACTGACCCTAAGTATTGTTATGTGTCTTGTGACAAAACTGAATGATAATTAAACAGAATTGTTTACTATCCTACCTGCTGTTTCCATAAATTTCCCAGGTGCATAGTATGTAGAGGGTCTCTACTTATGACACAAGGTTAACAGAATGGCACCTCTGTTACTAAGCATTTCCCAGTCTGTTTTATGGTTTGCTTAAAAGGTCTGGTAGCTAAGAATGCACCTCTGGTTCCTCATTCTCTGAGAATGCAACAAATCCCCTTTTGTACTTAAGGAGACACTCTGTCATTATCTTGCTTTCCTCTATCTCTGAAGCTGAAAGCCAGACTTGTTTGTAAAGTTTATTAAAATGCATGTGACATTTTGTGTGTTCATGGATTTATAACCATGGTTTTTTCTAATGTGATGTGCTGAGGCCTGAGTGGCAAGAAGAATCAACTGTTTAATTAACACAAACAGCAAATGCTGTCTGTTTTCTGGGTGCCTCATGGCTGCAATGCATATTCATGCTTTATTTTCCAAATCAGATTTAAACTGCAGTGGAAGCTGTAGGCAGGCAAACATGGAAGTAATTCATGTTTTTATTGCATTTCCAGACACATGCACCTGTGTTTTTATCCTTATACTCTCTGACTGGGAGAAGGAGAGGGAATGGTCTTAATGACAAAATTTGTACTTCAGGCTTTACTTTGCATGTGGCATTAATTTTACCTTTTGTGAAACATATTGTCATGTGTTACACTCTAGCTGATATTTTTGTAATTATCTTTATCTGTTGGAATGTGCGAATTTATCTTACAGAAATTATTCGTAGGAGTCTATTTGTAAACCTGATCTATGCCCACTCACCCTCCAAGACTGTCACTTGGCTCAGTTTCGTGTTTTGATGTTGATTTGTCAGTTGCTTCTCTTCTATTTTAAATATCCTTGCTTACTGAAATAATTCTTAGTATCTCTAGAAGAACTCTAGTTGGGTGTTTCCCCTGCTAGAATAAATTATCCCCTTCTATTTGACTGTAAAGGCCGTGTTAAAGAACCAAACTGTAGCCTAGATTTTTCTTTCCGTTTCCATGAGTAAAATCTACATTCTCCTTAAAATTTTACTTTAAAATCTTTCTGCCTCCTTCTTCATTTTAGGTTGCCTTTCCTGCCCTGAAGTTGTGCAAGAACAGCTGTGACAAGCCTCAGTTTACACTTAGATACCTAAAGTGATAAGAATTTAGAATATTGCTCCAGAAACAGATTATACTTCATGTCTGTTTATATCAGTGCCTTTCCTTAAACTCTGAAATACAAAGGTTAAACCTGTGTGAGGCTTCTGATGATTATTTCTCCAGTTATGATTATTTTATTGAAGAAGTCTAGATCATAAAATGACAACAAAATCCTTAACAGCTTTCTGTATTTCAGGAGCTCCAAGTGTTCTTTTTCTCTGATGCCCAAATCCTTGTACCTCCCAAGAAACTTCTGCAGAGTTTTGTCTAAACCTGCACTATTTTACATTTATGGAGGCAGCTTCCACTAAAAATCAGGCAAAACTAGCTGTGTGTAGGCTGTTAGAAAGTTCATGTTCATACGCAGCATATCCTGTCTTGATTGCATGGTTTAGGTCCAGCTTGCCATGAAGTGCAAAACCCATAGTAGCATAAGAGTGAGTAGAGTGAGGCAGTATGGAAATATGAGACTCTTGGATAAAAGCTTCATTGTATGTCTCCAGAGCACAGTCTGACACCTTGACTCTTAGCCATGTGAGTGATGACTTCAGGGAGTCTACTAGCATTAGCGAAGGAACACAGATGTGAGCAGCACCTGCCGGGTCAGGTCAGCAGTGTCCATCTTAACAACAGTTTCCTTGGAACATAACTACAATTTAAACCATGGTTTGGTGGGGGAAGAGAGAAGAGAGAGCATACAAATTGTGCTAATATTTTGAAAGTTTTCCATGAGCCAAGCATTCTGTATTATGCTGCTAAACACAGTTTGGAGTTAAAGGATACTTCTGAAGGAAATGGGAGCATAATATGTTTGTGTAGTCTGTATAGAGAGTATAAAAATTGGAAGTAATTGGTATACAGCAGAGTAAGTTGAAAAAGTTGCTTTAATTCTGCTTTGCTGGTATGTCACTATGAGAGTATTCATACAGTTTGTGCTGGGATCAGATTTCAGCAGTATCAAACAACTTCCTTTTTTTTTTAGATGAAATCAACTGGCCTGAAAAGGACGAAGCACCACCTCCGGATGCCCAGGATCTGATTACTCTGCTACTTAGGCAGAATCCTTTGGAAAGACTGGGAACAGGTTAGGAGGCACTAATTTTAAATTGTTAATGTTCTAGAAGTAGCTTCTATATTCAGCACGGGGAGCTTTTGTTCACCTGTTTGTTTCGCTTGGGAAACATCTGTCGTGACACGCAGTATGACAACATGCCATGATAATTTATTGATTCAGACCAGTAATATGAACTTAGCATGATGATGTCTGTCCTGGTTTTTTGTGGTACTTACATGTGCTCATTTGCATTTACTCTTCTCCTAATTTGATAAATATAACAGAAATGTCTCAAATACCCTGTTAGCCTGTGAATGGGATTTCTTCATGAATGCAGTATTAAATGATTAAATACAGAAATCCAGAAGGGGAATCGGGACATAACTTCCTTTTTCAGAAGCATCTTAACCTGGCAGATAATTTCCTCCAGGTGTTAGGGTGGCTGATGAGTACTCAGACTGCTTATTCAAAAATGACTGTCTGAGGTTGTGTGGTGAAAAGTGTTGTCATTCTCATTCATCAAGCACTACTGCCTTGTATGAAAAATAATTAAAACTGTGAATGTTAAGGAAGTATTAAGACTAGTGAGCCTGCGTAGGCTGATGAAAGCACTGTGCATTTATGTAATAGAGTTTATTTGTTGGTTGGTGGACCGGGATTTATTTGGGAGTTTCTATGAGATGCAGTAATGAAGAATATTGCATATGATTTTTAGGTGTTAATATATGGGAACCCTAGTCACTAACTGCCACCCCTTTAGGCAGAGCACTAGGTAAACATAGCAAAAAAAAGCCTTCTACATAAAAGAACCCAAATATAAAGGTATAGTCTTATTTGCAGTGAACATTGTATGCCATGGACAGAAATACATTTGGGATGCTAAGGAAACCAAGTGGCAGGTTGCGTCAGCATGAGAGTACTTGGAAAATTGCTCACAAAACTGAGTCTAATTGTGCTACATATTTTTAGGCCTAATTAAAAAGAAGCTTTAAGAATCAGTTCGTAACTGGCCATATCATAGCTGCTCGGGGGAAATGTGATTATAACCCAGACCCTGAGTACTATTGACATGGACCCAAATGACATGTTTTCCTTCGGCTTTCTTCAAGGCATGATGATGTGACTGATATTAATGAACTGCATGTCCTGCACAGCCTGAATGTCTGGGATCTGTGTGAACAGCCCTTAGACTTCACTGTAACTGATGGTCTGGACCGAGTGGCATCCAGCAAAGTTTATTGCTGTCCCTTGATCCTTGTTGAACAAGTTAGGAGTGAGGAAGGTGTCACGCCCCAGTAGCTTCTCCACTTGCTGCCTACCTTGTCTGCTGCAGAGGGCACCAGTGCCAAAGGCAAAACGAAAATCCACAGCTTGTGTTATTCCCTTGTCTTAAGTACACTCTTTCCAGGCATTATTGTTTCATTGACAGGATGCTTTTTCCTGGTAAAACACAGTGTTGATTCAAGACTTGCCCTGTGAGAGGCTGGATCAGAATTGAATTGCAAATTCTGTGTCTGTTGCTATACAGTTGGTGGAGAAAGTGAATTGGTTGAGATGAGGCTGGCGTAACTACTGAATGGTCAGTGCCATGACATGAAGCACCTGTGGTGCTTATTTAAGAACTGACATCTCTAAAGCCTCTGGTCTCTCTAAGAATTGGCAGTCTGAAGAAGGAAATAAGACAGCTAATTCTTTGAAGCAGGGGGTTCAGAAACCACAGCAAAGTTGTAGGGTCTTTAAATGTTAGAACCAGTACACAGAAATGGAAGCAGAAGAGCAACAGGTCCCACATGGCCACTGTAAAATAGCACGGTTTATCCCAGGCTCCACCATGCATTTCAATTGACAGTCCTGTCTGTTTAATATATATTGCAAACTGCATAACACTTCATGAAAATCATAATCGTTTATTTGCTCAGGAGACCTGAGTGGCAAAGGCAAGTTGAAGGAAGAGACATGGGTGCTATACTTACTTTGAAGAAGGAGAACAGCAGTAAAAAGACTTCCTTGGGTTTGAAGTTTCTAATACCAATCAAGAATGACACAATTCTGATGTAATATCCCATTACTGTGCTCAGACAAATATTCATTGCTTAGCTAGTGACTTACGATGAGATGTGATTTCGGTCTCCTTTGGGAAGATTTGGCTTCTTTGAATTTTTCCCTGGTGCAGTAAGAAAAGCAAAGAACCCAGTCTAGAAATCTCAACACCGGCTTTGAAACCAGTCCTGGAGATTTCATTTTTTCTCTCCATAGCCTTGACATAGAGAAGTATACATGCTGAATCAATGTGCTGAGTTGACCTTGGCTGACCACGAGGTACCCACCAAATGCTCTGCACCTCCCTCCTCAGCTGGATGGGAGGCGAAAATATGCCATAGGCTCTTGGGTTGAGATAAGGACAAGGAGTTGCCATCGTGGCAAAGCATACCAAACTCAGGGAAGTTAATTTAATTTATTACCAATCAGCACTACTACTTTACTTCCTCCTTCCAAGCAGCATGGGAGGACAGGAAGTGGTGGTTGTGGTCAGTGCATCACATGTTGCCCCTGCTGTTTCCTTCCTCCCCATGCTCTTCCCCTGGTCCGGTGTCGGTCCCTTCCATGGCATGCAGTCTTCAGGAACAGAGTGCTCCAGCATGGGTCCCCCATGGGGTCACAAGTTCTGCTAGCAAGCCTTCTCCAGCTTTTGCTCCTGTCTGCACAGGGCCACAGGTCCTCCCAGGGGCCTGCTCAAGCACAGGCTTTTGCATGGGATCACAGTCTCCTTGAGGCATCCATCTGCTCCACCATGGGGTCCTCCATGGGCTGCATGTGGATCTCAGCTCCACCATGGTCCTCCATGGGCTCAGGGACACAGCTGCATCACCATGGTCTGCACCATAAGCTGCAGGGGAACCTCAGCTCTGGTGCCTGGAGCTCCTTCTGCACTGACTTTGATGTCTGCAGCATTGTTCTCACCTGTTCTTACTCCTCTCTTCTGGCTGCTGTTGAGTAGCAGTCTTTCCCCTTCTTAAATACATTATCCCAGGTCATGCTGATGGGTTGACAGTGGGTCCATCTTGGAGCCAGCTGGCATTGGCTCTGTTGGATATAGAGGAAGCTTCTGGCAGCTTCTCACAGAAGCCACCCCTGTAGCCTCCCCACTGCCAAAACCATGCCGCATAAACCCAATACAACCAAGCTGGCAAGAGGTCTTGCTGCTGCAGGTTACTTGTTCAGGTTTTAGAATTAGATGTTTATTAATGACATCATCTTCCACCTTCCCAGGACAAAATTTCCAGTATTTCATTTTGTTCTTATAGTTGTTTTTTAACTTGAAACTAGTGTAATCCTTTAACACACATTAAACAAGCAGGCAGTAATAAATAAGATAAATGATGGGATATTTCCTATAGAATTTTGTATTACTGCCATAAAACACTGAAAGGATGTCTTAAGTCAGCAATAGGATTTATATTGAGGAACTATTAAGAATCATTCTGCATTACTTTATAACTTGTACTTACCTAGTGCACTTATTTATATTTTATGACTACATGTGACGATTCTGACTAATGTGTAACTAAGAGATTATAGTTAGTACATCCAGAAAAATAGAAGTCATACAAGGAGGAGATGATAAAGCAATAAACTGTTAAAGAAATGGCCACAACAAAACAGGGGCAGGGATTATCTCTGACAGGTTTAGGATATTCTAATGGGAATGGGTAGTAGATGTTCATGTGTACAGCGATGACTGTGCTTTTCCATGATTAATTGCATTGTTGTCTGGGAGTTTAGTTCATTTAATGTCAGAGGATTTGATATGGTTTGCTCAGTGTTTTTCTCTGGCTCCTCCAGGTGGTGCCTATGAAGTAAAGCAGCATCAGTTCTTCAGGAGCCTTGACTGGAATAGTCTGCTGAGGCAGAAAGCAGAATTTATTCCACAGTTGGAGTCTGAAGATGACACAAGTTATTTTGACAGTAGGTGTTTTACGGTATTAAAAAAAAGTGATGAACACCTTATTTAAATAATCACTGTCTTTGACTCTTGCTTACAGCTTTTAAAATCTCCTTTGTCAGAATTGCTGGCACCTTGCAGTTTCACTGGTGAATTGACATTTCAGCAGAAATAATCTTAAGAATAAAACTAGGTTTTTATTTAATGTTAAAGCTTGGTATTCATTCTTCCTGATAAATTCAAATATTTCATTTCCCTTGTCTATAGCTCGTTCTGAGAAATACCACCATATGGAAACTGAGGAAGAAGATGATACGAATGATGAAGATTTTAATTTAGAGATAAGACAGTTTTCCTCATGTTCACACAGATTTTCAAAAGTAAGTAAAATTTCTCTAATCTTAGTATGTATTGTTCTACTTTTGCAAATTTTGGAAGTGTTAGATATAGAAGAGGTATATAGGACTTCATTTTCTCAAGAAACTATGAAGTTAACTGAAATTGAGCAAGAATACAATGAATACCAGTAAATCAAAATATGGGAAGATTGTGTATAAAAGTTACTTCTTGAATCTTTAAGATACTAATGGAAAATTATATAAATATGATGGTATTTTCAGTAGAAGACCCATGATAGCATAACAGAAAGTGTCAGGGAAGCGTTGTGTTAAATGTTAACACATGTTGTTTACATTGGTTTCCTTATACATGGTTTTCATGTTGCTCCAGTTGTGTCCTGGGTATCATGCAGGTGATAGCATAACAAAGATTATGGTACTACCAGGTACTAGCTATTAATTTAATGACATTAGACCAAAGGAAAAAGCAGGGTAATGGTTAGCATGTGTTCCAGTCATGGAGAAATGCAGATCTGAGGGAGTGATCTGAATGCTTTGAATTCAAGGTAAAACTGCCCAAAAGGTAGTATACTCTAGCAGTTGAGATGAGAGCTGGTTATTGCTGATCAGACAGCTGTAGTAGGAGCAGAGTGGATGTGCTCAGGAAACACAGTGGAGGATGAATTGGCAGGAAATAATGGAAGAGAACACCCAGGGCTATTGGTTTAGTTTTTACTGTCTTGGTTCACACTGTGGAATGAGGAGAAAACTGATACATTCATAATGAAAAGAGGCTGTATTTGTGTACCTGTAAATGAGGAACCAAGAAATCATTTTAAGAACACAAACTACTGGAAACTTGAAAAGGTTCAAGAAGTTTGAAGTTTGCACTCTGAAATACTATATAAGCATTTAGAATCATAGAACTGTAGATCCTGCTTTTTTTTTTTAATATCAAATGTGTCAGTGATGACTCAATTTTTTTGTGTGTTTTTTTTTCTATAATAGGTTTTTAGTAGTATAGATCGAGTCACTCACATTCAAGGTGAAGAAAAGGAAGATGCAGGAGACAAAACAAAAACTATAACATTGCCTTCTGTGGAATCTTTAAGCTGGAGTTCAGAATATTCTGAAATGTAAGTAGAAGGATGTACTGCACGTCATCTACATCCTGCTTACCAGATAGGAGGCCTCCTCATTTCAGTAACTGCATGAGGTTTGCTTATTTTTCGTGCAGACAGCAAGTATCTACGTCCATCTCGTCTGAGACAGAGAGTAGCCGGCAGCAACGCAGTTCTGGTTTGCTTCCAAAATTGTCCGTGTCAGCTGAAGGAGAACAGGATGATTCCACCAGCTCAGGAGGACCCCGGGAGGAACAGGAAAAGTCTGCATTTGTGAGCGATGAAATAGTGCAAGACGAACCTGAAGTAACCACTCCAGCAAGTACAATCAGCAGCTCCACACTATCAGGTGATTTGCAGTGGGTGTCTTGACTGATGATACTACAAACAGTTGCAGACCACCTTCTTTTGGCAGTAGCATTTGTAGATTTAGAAGGCATGTATTTCAGAACTGGTTTTAAAAACAGCTGTTGCAACAGGGATCTGGTTTGGGATCAGGCTTAAGCTAAAAAAATCCCATGAAAATATGGGAAAGTGTCAACATCTTTGGAAACACCATGATTTGGTGTCACCCCATTGACTAGAGGATTGCTAGGCAAGCGAATAAAACGGTTGACTAGGATTTTGCAGGATTCTCCTGTGAAGAAAAGAAGTCTTATATCCCTGGAGCACTTGAAGCATTATTTTTGTATCTTTCCTCACTGAGGTTTGTGATGTTTGATCATCATGGATTCTGTCGTTTTCTAACACACTGTACTACACACTCTGTACTACACACTGTGTGTTTTTAATTAAGACATCTCTATGATGTACACCTTTAGGAGTTGAGAGGATTTTCTTTCACTTGTGGAAGTCACTTTGGTCATTACAAATCTAGGAGGAAGAGTTGCAAATCATTCTCTTCTTAACTAATTTATTTGCTTTATGCATCATCTCCCTGCTCAAGTACTTGTTGCATTTCAGTAGGCTCCAGGGCCTACTCCAGGTAGTGTCTTATCTACACATCTACCAGTCTTCAGCTTATTTCTCTTTTGTACCTCACTGTACACACAGTTTTGTCAAGATACACCCCTCTATTCCCAAACCCTTGATTTCCCATGTAGTCCACATTTTCCTCCCCCCTCCCTCCTTTCTGTTTCTGGAGAAAAAAATTTCCTCAGGGTCATTCATCTCCTTCGCTTGTCTAAAACCTTGACACTGATTGCGCTGTATCCCAAGTCTTGCTTACTATCCCCTGGGCACCATGTAGTGGTGTCGGCATTAATGTAGCAGTTGCAGTGATAACTCAGACCATGTGATCCTCTTCTTACACTTAACCAGTTACACTTAAGAGTAATTTATTTTTCCTGTGATCCATTAGCAAAAGGATATTCAGTTTTCCCTCAACGTCTTTATCCCTTCTTCTTTGTACAGTTGGCAGTTTCTCAGAACACTTGGATCAAATAAATGGAAGAAGTGAGAGCGTGGACAGTACAGATAACTCCTCAAAGCCTGCTGGTGAAGTTGCATCTCACATGGCTCGACAGCGATTGGAAAGCACTGAGAAAAAGAAGATCTCTGGAAAAGTCACAAAGTCCCTTTCAGCAAGTGCTTTGTCCCTCATGATCCCAGGAGGTAGAGATAAATACTTTCAGTTGAAATGTTAATGATTTATGCAATGTTATGAAGGCTTGTGACACAAATGCAAGATTTGGTATAGTCCAGAATGGATTCTGTGTCACTCTTTTCTTTCTCATGTTGTTCACTTCAATGACTAGATGGTGCAGTCTTGTCAGCAAGTTACAGTGCTCACACCACAGCTGAGGGCCCTTCTCTGACAAAAATGTAACGTAGTGGTGACTACTTTGTTTGAACTTGTGCATGCACAGCCAGATGCAACTTTGGTCCTTGGTCCATCTGACAGTAGGGTTGTAGATTAAGTTTTAACTAGCTCACAAAAACAGATGTTTGTTAAAGCAGCACAGGACTAGTTCTCTCTCATCCCCCATAAGAAAAGCTGATAAATGGGACAGCAGTGTCACAAAACCAGAAATAGCCTGTAGGCTCCTACTTGTACTACACTGACTTAGATCAAGTGCTTAGAATTTGGAGCCAGAAATAATGGTCTAAGTAAGCAGACATATAACAGTAATATTGAGTGTTTTCATGTGAAGGGTTGGTACTTTGCTTTCTCATCATTCAGAACCTAAGTCCAAACTGCTGTAATTGTATTCACATTTGCACAAGCATGAACACAGTGCATTCAAGCAAAAACATAAAATGAACTTGGAATTGGTATTGTTGCAATAAATTCTTGTGGTCTTACATGATGTAGCAGAACGTAGCAATGGAGCCTTGGTATAAACATTTGAGTTACTGCCCTAGGTACCAAGTAGATACTGTGGTTTAATTGCAGTAGTCTGTATCTGGTTTTATGTATAACTGAAACCAAGAAAACAGCTAGCAAGTTTTTAAGCACTGCTGGGTTACTTGGGGAATGATTTCGGGTGTACTCATAATAGTATCTGCTACCCTACTCTGATTTTGTTTTCATCAATGTTTGTTAGATAAAGGCTGAGAATTGTTCTTGAAAAGTTAGCAATGAGTGTGTTTCCTGTGCAAAAGGAAAAGCAGTTTATATCTAACAAATTAACCCTTGCATTAAACAATACAATTTACACTCCGGGGAAAAAGAATTATGTTCTAATACCTGGTTGTTGAACTTCTTATTCACTAATATGCACACCAGGGGAGGAGGAGTAGGAGAGGTTGTTTATACAAAGACAATGACATATTTTAGCACAAAGATACTACTAAGCTAAACAAAATTTGTGTGTGCTCAGAATGTACTCTAATAGGCAGATTTTTTTTTTTCCAGATGTGTTTGGTGTTTCTCCTTTGGGAAGTCCTATGTCTCCTCATTCCCTGTCATCTGACCTTTCATCATCCCGAGATTCATCTCCCAGCCGTGATTCATCAATTGCTGCTGCAAGTCCTCATCAGCCAATTGTAATTCACAGTTCAGGAAAAAAGTACGGCTTCACCATCCGAGCAATCAGGGTTTATGTGGGTGACAGCGATATCTACACTGTGCACCACATTGTTTGGGTAAGATAATACATGTTTTCTTGCTGATACATGGCCACAGAATACTGTAATGATGAATTTGCTTTTTTGTACCCGTGGTATCTCTTTGTTGACAGTTACTGTGTAAATTACAATGATATGCCAAGCAGTTTCTCTTAGAATGAAATTCTGCCTGTACACAAGAGCAGTGTTGCCTGTAGGGAAGACAACAAGCCATCTTTGGCAGAAGCATTACCTATATGTGATGTTGAACTTCTGCAGCAACTTCACTTTGACTTTTGGCAAGTTTGTCAGTTTTGAAAAATAGTGTCTCAAGTTCAGAGTACTGTGGCTTAGAAGACCAAAGGGTTGGTCCAGCCCTTCTTTAATTGGGGTCAGCATCCTCAAATCTAGAAGACTGTAAACAGAAATCCTTGAAGAATAGGTGGAGTTTATTAAACTGCATCAATTAAGGGATTCATGACAGTCAGCAGTATTTTACTAGACACAAATAAGCTATCTCAAGCACTGTCTTTCTGTTGTGTAGAAATGTGCAGATCATTTGGAATTGTGAATACCTTTGAGGTTTGCATGGCACAGGAAGAAGATTGACTGTCTTGAATAAATAATGTATTTTTCATCCTCTCTTCACTACACAGTGAGAGAGAGGCTGAAGGAAAAGACAGCAGCTTTTGCATTTCTTTGGTTGTCAGCTTCCTTAATTGTAAAATAATTATATACTAATGTACATATATATGTTTTTATTTCATAATTTATGTTGGTAACAAATTATGATTTTATATATTTTATAAATTACACATACATAAATAGTATGTGTATATAAATTACTTGAACTACCCCCAAAAAATTACTACAAATTTATCAAAAGACTTTAAGTTTCAGACACTGCTTTAAATATTGTAGATTGTAGATTTTGAAGTAGCAGTGCTGATGTAGTGTATTACTCATTTTATATTCATATTGTTTACCTTTTAGACCTGTTAATCCATCAAAAACATTGAATCTGGAGGACTGGGTACATTTGGTGGATGATGGAATAAATTTTTTAAAAAAGATTTCTTGCCACTGGTCTAACATCGCACCAGTGAAAGGAAGGGAAAAAATGGTACACTGCAGTAAAAATTAAACCTTGGGGGTTTTTTCAAAGTACTTTAAGTTTGTTGTTTAGCTGTGTTAGCACTGTAGGCGTCAGTAGTGTCTGCATGACTTAAAAAACTCATTTAAAAATATAATAAATTATTTAAATCACCTTCAAAATATTTTTCAGTTCAGTTTGTTTTGGTCCTTTGTCACTTTTGTGCTGCACCAACCCCTCTAATGGGAAACCTGGTGAATTTGAGCCAAACGGAAACAATCCTTAACCATATTGTAGAGTTAATTTTTATTGTGATTAGAGTACTGCATGTGACCATTACCTTAATTACATTAGTGTTTCTTATTGTCAGATGCTAAAAATCTTCACTCAGTTCTGAAATTTTGCAATGGGTAGTGAACCACTCCTTCTTACCATACATGAAAACTCCCTGCTTTACAGAGCTTACTTAATACCAATAGCAACCAGCAGTGTTTCACTGAGCTTTGAAACCATTCCAGGCCCCACCTAAATATAAAGTTTAAGTAAGTAGGGGATGGTGAAAGAGCTGGACGTATTTTTCTTCTTTCCTTCCTTCATATAACTTATTATCTGTAAGTTTCTTAATTGCCAACTGGTTTGGAGTTCATTTTGTGTATATTCTCTTCCTCTGTCTTTTCCAGAATGTGGAAGAAGGAGGTGCAGCTTACCAAGCAGGTTTAAAAGCTGGAGACCTGATTACTCATATCAATGGCGAGCCAGTGCATGGTCTTGTTCATACAGAAGTCATTGAATTGTTGTTAAAGGTAACTCTTGGACAGCTGGGATACAAAAGTGATTGCTGTTTTCACTTATGATGGTGGGGTTATGTTTGTTTTCTTGAGATTAGTTACGAGATTTTATTGTTGTTAGAAGTACATACTCTAAGCTGCTATTGCCACAGATCTGGAGAAGGGCCAATGACTTTCATATCTCCTGCTATGATTTTAGTTTCTCTGCCATAAACTGGCACTGATGCAGAGAAAGCTGAAG
The DNA here is from genome assembly GCA_013397815.1 of Aleadryas rufinucha. Classification (NCBI taxonomy): domain Eukaryota; kingdom Metazoa; phylum Chordata; class Aves; order Passeriformes; genus Aleadryas; species Aleadryas rufinucha. The sequence goes on from VZTH01016957.1 coordinate 745,953, forward strand.
TAGATTTGAGGCAATGACACAAAGAGATGTCTCTGTTTCACAAAAACATTGACCTTTTCAAGCACCTTCTCTAATGCCTACATCTTCATCAGATGATTCTGGCTTTTGACGATGATGATACTTATCATTTTTCTTCATTAAAAGTGAAACCAGTGAGGAAAAGTAAAAAAGAATATAAAATATTTCCTTGCCTACTGTACAGGAGCTTGCCTTTCATATTAGGGCCCAAAAAGTTTTTATCTCATGTATAGCCAGGCATGTCTGACAGAGCTTCTTTGGTTAATGAAATTCTCATCCTGCAGCTGAACTTTTATGAATAATCTGTCACATTTTTCTCTTGTGGAGTTTTCTGAAGTCTGTCCTATTAGAAAATTAATGTTTTTCCTTGAAAACAAACAAAAAGCCCCCAACTTTTATTTTCTCTGTAGCTCATAATATCTCATTTTTTATGTAATCTTTTCAATGTAAGCTAATGTAGGTCAGAATTACTTCAGACAGCTGTATATTAACTTCCTGTATTAATAACAATTTATGGTGTTACATGCAGAGCTCCGCTTGTCAAAGTGAGTAGTAAGTTATAAAAGAAGTCAAAAAAAAGCACTGGCAAGCAGTGAGGTAATGGGGAAATGCAAAAAGCTTAAGAAAGATGCAAAATATACTTTTTCTTAAGTCTTTATTTTCTTTCTCTGAAACCAGGAGGAAGTTCCAAGTTTTCTAATTTTGCAAGAAATATGTTAGAGAAAATTCTGTGACTTAAGGCAGTCAGCTGTGCACTCATTTTCTAGGTCAGATACAGGAAAAGACAAACATGACAACCCTGCTCACTACTTACAAGAGTAAACTCAAAACAAGAGATCAATTGTTTATCCAGTGTATCATAGCTTAATTTGTTGGGCTGTATCATAAATTTGGGCTATTGCAATTCCTTTGAAAGGAAGTTTACTGTAGTGGTATACAGTGCTGAGCAGGAGGTACAGATTTTTAAAACATAAAATCAGCAAGAAATACCTATATTTTTTATTGAGTCATCTGTTTGTGTAGTCGGTGCTAAAAAACTTAGGTTAATTATACTTGTTAATTTTTTGAACAAGATAAAAAGTTTTGGGGTTGACAGTGAAGATTCCATTTTTCTCCTCTGTTTCATCATTGTAACAGTTGGTGTCCTGAGATGTGAATGGACCACTGTGCAGTCACAGCTGTTCTTTGTGGGAAAATAGGATGTTTCTGTAGAAGCTTTTATCCTGAAGTTTGCAGTCTTGGTTAATCCTTGGTGTCCTCCTGTCTAGCTACAATTATTGGAATTACTCCTTGTCCTGGAGCTTGAATGGAGGAAGTTAGGAAATCAGGCAGAGTTTGAGAACTTCCCAATCCCAGTTTACTTACCATGCTGGGAATGCCTGCATAGGGTTCCCTGCAGAAACACCTCTTATTGTGGAGTTCTTTCTCATTTGCATTTGCTTTTATGGTATAGATTCAGTTTAAGGCAAAGTTGTCTTGTATTACTCGCATTACTCACACGTAATGCATCTTCCTTCATTTTGGCAGAGTGGCAACAAAGTGTCAGTAATGACAACTCCTTTTGAAAACACTTCCATCAAGACAGGCCCTGCCAGGCGAAACAGCTACAGGAGCCGAATGGTTAGGCGCAGTAAGAAGACCAAGAAGAAGGAGAGTTTAGAGAGGTGAATAATCCTTTGCTTTCATGGTTAAGGCATTTCCTTGTTTGTGTATGTGTGTTTACATAACAATAAATTTAAAATATTAAGTTAATACAGTTTTCTCCCATCTTCTGCATTTCTACCTTCTTTGCTGGGATTCTGTGGCCTTCCAAATCTTGTTTTGCCTAAACTAGATCTGCTAAAATAGCCTCTAAAAATAGTGAATAACTGAGGTTGCACCTTACTGCTTTGCTTAACTACTTCTTTTTGCACTTGTTTAATTAAACTTTCTAGTGCTTATGCTTATGAGCACTTTTAATTTGATAAGTTCATGTGTATTTTGTAAATATGTTGCTAGTACTTTATACATATTTCGTCAGTTTTGATGGGTTGCTAAATTAAGAAAATAAAGATTTATACTCATAAGGAGGTACTTGTTCCTCTGAAATATAGTGAGTAAATTGTGGTGTGAATAAAATTAGTTACAGTCTCTATCCCACCTGTTAACAAATCAGGATGTTTTCTAAACTTCATGATCTGCAGTGTGGTTTGCTTTCATGTAAAGATAGATTTACTATTCTTGTGTCAGCTTGCAAGAGTTTTACCTATGGTAATAGTATCTTCTGTGCATCTTAACTTAGGATTAATGCTGTGCTTTTCTCACACAAGGAGAAGATCTCTCTTTAAAAAGCTGGCAAAGCAACCCTCACCTCTTCTTCATACAAGCAGAAGTTTTTCCTGCCTGAACCGATCACTTTCTTCAGGGGAGAGCTTGCCTGGGTCTCCAACCCACAGCTTATCTCCTAGATCTCCTACCCCAAGCTACCGTTCCACTCCTGATTTTCCATCAGGTGAGTGTGAAGCAGTGGAGGGCAGAGGAAAAGGACTTGAAGGGTTTTGTACTTTTTGTGAGCCCCAGCAGATCTGATACACTCTGCTAAGAGCAGTCAGCTCTGACAAGCGTAATCACAGAACAGCCGTTTTCTGTCTGGAAAAGGGAAACAGATTCCTGATGCAAAACAAAAGGTGTTTTTATGATACAGAAGCACCTAAAAAGCAATTGTCTGTAAAGTTTGTCCTAGTGTTTAAATCTCAGTCCAGTGGCTGTAAGTTGAGTAATAAACAGTCCCAATTTGCAGCCAAATAGAGAATTTTGCTTAGAAGAGGCCACATCACAAAAGAGTGAAACTGAGGTAAAAGTCGCTACGTAATGGAACTAGCATGGCACTCATGAATGCATTTACTGCTGAAAAGATTAACCGAGTGCTGAAATATGCATCTTTCTGAGTCCTGAAAGCCTGCCCATTTTTCATCTTTTACTTCTGTCACAATTGTAGCATGTACTAGAATTGACTGCTGTTATACAATCCCGTGGCAAAGGTAAATTATCTGGAAAGCCTTGATCATTGCTTTGAAGTGTCAGAAAGCATTAGTTATTCTATTTAAGTAGAAGCAAGAGATAACTTAAAGGGGATAATGGAAGAAAGAGACGGGGAGAAACAGCAAATGTAATTGGAATGATGCAGGTTTTGCAGCCTAAAACCTTTTGCACTTAGAACCTTCCAGATTTTGGAACATTGTGGTGGGAGACAGCATAGCATTTTATTCTGTTTCTCACAGAACATTTAGACAAGATTGAAAAAGTCTTGCTGATCTCAACGTTTGTTTGCTTGGTTTTTTTGTTCCTTTTGGTAGGTACTAACTCTTCCCAGAGTAGCTCCCCTAGTTCAAGTGCTCCCAATTCTCCAGCTGGTTCAGGACACATAAGACCCAGCACTCTTCATGGCTTGGGTCCAAAGCTTGGTGGGCAAAGATACAGATCGGGAAGACGCAAATCAGCTGGCAGCATTCCCCTCTCTCCTCTTGCACGGACACCTTCTCCAACACCCCAGCCAACATCTCCTCAGCGGTCTCCGTCACCATTACTGGGACATTCGATTGGAAATACAAAAATAGCTCAGTCTTTTCCTGGCAAAATGCACTCGCCTCCAACTATTGTAAGGCATATTGTCAGGCCAAAGAGTGCAGAGCCACCAAGATCTCCACTGTTAAAGAGAGTCCAGTCTGAAGAGAAACTTGCACCCTCTTATGGCAGTGATAAAAAGCACTTATGTTCACGAAAACACAGTCTGGAAGTGACCCAGGAAGAAGTAAATAGAGAATTGTCTCAAAGAGAATTAACTCTTCAGAGCTTGGAGGAGAATGTATGTGATGTTCCATCACTCACACGAGTCAGGCCTGCAGAGCAGGGCTGCTTGAAACGACCCATCTCCCGAAAATTAGGTAGACAAGAATCCATTGATGAGCTAGACAGAGAGAAGCTGAAGGTCAAGGTAGTTATGAAAAAGCAAGATTTTGCTGAAAAAGCGAGTGCTGCTATACATGAACCTAGCAGCGAACCAGAAAATCCCAATACCTTGAGGTTGGACGAAAGAGACAAAAAGGCATTCCAGAAGGTATTAGAAAGATCAAACCAGATTGAAACAAAAATTGTTACTGCGGAGACCCAGTCAGCTGGTGGCATACTCAAAGACACCCTTCAAAAGAATGCAAACTTGAGATCAAATGATGGTGTTGCTTTAGATGCACAGATGTTGTGTCATGGGCCTCCCCCTAATGAACTCAGTCATATTTCTTATGACTTCAAAAGAGTTTCCCCTTCATGTACCCTGCAAGATGTGCTACCTCAGTCCTCTGACAGGATGCTAAATGGAAAGGGAGAAAACACAGATAAAATTGTACCAACAAAAGAATTTATCAAATTTGAAAGATTAGATGGTAAACTTGCAAATATTGATTATCTCAGAAAGAAAATGTCTATTGATGAAAAAGATGACAGTGTCTGTCCAGTGCTTAAACCTAAGATGACATCTAATGTTCATGAATGCCTTCAGCTTAATGCAGGCAGACCTGTAAACTTACAGCAGGACTCCACTGCAGCTGCAGATGGTAGAGCATTTCTTGGCAGTGCCCATGGTACTCAGATTAACTCAGTTTCTTTTGTTCCTCTCAAGACCTTGAGTGGCCGAGCAGACATGAGTGTGGAAAAATCAGCCCTTATTTCCACTGAGGCTCCTGTCAGAAAAAGTCCATCAGAATATAAACTTGATGGGAGGTCTGTTTCCTGTCTGAAGCCTATAGAAGGCACACTAGACATTGCGTTACTTTCTGGGCCACAGGCTTCGAAGACTGAACTGCCTTTGTGTGTGCTGCCAGAAGGACAAAGTACCAGCAGTGATGGGGGATCTCCTAAACCCCCAGTGCCACAAGGGAGTGGTGGGAAGGCAGAAATGGTCTCTCAGAAGGAGCAGTTGTTAAGCTACCCAAAATCTGGCAAAGTCAACATAGCAGAGCCTCAGGTTCTACCGGTAGGCAAGAGTTCTCCAAATCCACGACTCATCCCTGTGGCTGTAGAAGCAGTGACAGAGAAAAAGGTTTCTCGTCCAGCTACCAAAGGCACTATTTCTGTTACTGAAGCTGTTCAGAAGAAAGATATCTCCCCTTCAAAACAAATGGACAATTCAACGGAGGCAAAGTCTTGTGTTATTCAAAGTCAGAGTGTTAAAACTACTCAGATATATTCCAAACCTTCTGCTGGCCAAAGCACTCCTGAAAAAACTGTAGGAAAAGAGAAACAAATACAGAAAGAGTTGCCCGTCAAACAGCCAGTAGCCCAGAAAGTTTGTGAGCCTATCCCTGCAAAGGTGGAAGTGATCAGGGAGTCATCTCTGAAGGTATCTGTCTCAGACGTCCTGATAACAACCTGCTCCAAGAGCAATGAAAAAAATTGTGCTGATTTTGCCATTCCACCTCAGATGCAAGGAAAAATGCAGTCAGCTGGCCCCAAGGCACAACCTAAGGATGGCAGGGAATCACTGAAACAGGTAGGCAAAGATGACAGCAGTGTTTCTAAAAGTTTTGTGGAAAGGGACATAACCAAGCAGAAAGCTGAGTCTAAGAAAGTTATCACAGAAGCAAAGACTGAAGCTCTTCCATCCAAGTGGCCCGTGCAACCCTCAAGAGATTGTGATCATAAAACTGAGAAGTCTGCACCAGTTTCCTCTGTGCAGAAGGACAGTGCTAAAGATATGGGAAAGAAAGATCAGAAATCACTCACTGATACAAGACTTCAAACTACTGAGAGAGAGCAGTCCAGTCAAGTTCCTCGGCAGCAACTTAACACTTCCGGCTCCCTTGCTGTGAAAGATGCAGTAAGCAGACCGAGCACTATAGAAGTTCACGTAGGGGTTCAAGAACCTGTGAAGCCTGCTGCCGCCTGTGTGGAAAGCATCAGTAACAGACCCAGGCCAGCCTCTGATGCAAGTTCCTCCAAGGTTAAGTCCTTGGATAAACAGACATTGTCACAAAAACCATGTACTGCAACCATAAAAGAAAAAGAAACTGTTACTCAGATGTCTACCAGCTCCCGGAAGGATGGAAAACATGCCAGTAAAAGTGTCCTAGATCACCTTTCTCCTGTTTCAGGCTCTTCAAGAAGAACAAACAATGAACATGTTCAGGCTGAAAGGCCTGTGAGTTTGGACCATGGTTCAGTCACCACCCTCCAAATGAGCAGCACAGCTCCTGACACTAAACCCAAATCATCTGCTGTGGGCCCACTACCAGCAGGCCCAGAGAATTCTAAGCAGATGCAGAGGCAAGACGCAGCCGCCTTGAGGGAATCTGCTGATCAAAAGCAACTCCGCTTCAGTGAAAAACAAACTACTGCTCCAAAATTTTCCACTGTGAAAGACTGTCTCTTGCTGAACAAAGAGGCAGACAGAAGTCCTAGTAATGAGATGATCTCTGCAGACAGAAGACCTGAAGGAAAAATATGCACTGACGCACTTTACGTTCAGCTTGACAGTGGGAAAGTGGAGCCTACCCTTTGTCTCACAAACTGTGATGTCAGAGGGAAGGGAGCAGAAAAACCAACCACAAGTAGCAAAAGCTCTCAAGATACAAAAGGGAAGGGACAAGTTAATCAGAAACAGCAAGAGGATGCAAACAAGCAGACTGCAATAAAACATCTGCCAGCTGCCAGTGGGCAAAGTTCTTGTCGTGTGGCTGCAACACCAGGAAAGCCACTGACTTGTTCATCCAATTTCTCTGAATGTACACAAGAAGTATCTGTTTTGTCTTTAGCCAAAAGTGATGCATCTTCAGCAAAGGTTAAACCAGGCTCATCAGAGCTTCCTGCAACTTGCAAGGAACTAAATAAGAAAAGCTCCTCTTCCACAGGGAGCAGTAAGGCAGAAATGACTAAGAGTGTTTCACTGATGGCCTTGCACAGTGCCACTATTGTAGCAGAAGCCCACCACCCTGCTTCAAACCTTGGGGGGAAACCTGGAAATCAAGAAAAGCCTCTTTTCGTTAACACTGTGGATGTAAAGGGAAAAGATGCTATTCTGACTCAGCAGTCTGCTTCAAGAAAACAGAATGTAGGTAAAGATTTATCTAGGTCAGCAGCCACACCTGACCGCCCTAACGCACTTTCAGATGACAAAGACTCAGCTCGGCAGCGTCGAGGAAAGGAAGTTTCACGGAGCAGTGCTCACAAAAAACCGTGTTAACTCAAAGACCTGGCAAGTGTGAATGCAGCACTAGCTGAAACAATTTCAAAATGTTGTACTGCCTTTAAACCAGCACTGTGTCGTGTCTTTGTGCGGCAAAGCTTTCATGTCACTGAAGAAACAATACAAGGGGATATGTAAAGAGAGGACTTTTTTTCAAAATGCCTTTCCAATTGTAACCGGTAAAACTGTTACCATATAGTATTTGTACAAAAATACCTTTACAGCCAAGAGCTGTTGAAAATATTTCTTCTGTAAATACTTAGCAATGTGTTTGGGGTTTGAATGTAGCATATATACTTTGCTGCTGGTTGCGTTGTTTACTCTTTCCCTTTTTAAGATAGTTGCTTTGCCACGTATTTGCCATACTCGAATATGAAACCAAATTATTAAAATTCAGACCTGGCATGGACATGCACAAGCACTGGTCTGACTGGAAAAAAACAAAAACAGGCCACATTTTTACTTACTAAAAATCCTAGATAGAGGCTAAAAAAATACTAGTACAGAATAATACAGTGACCTATTGTGAGTTTTTACATGTATTTTTAATAATCTGATTTTGATAGTACTGTATTTGACTGACTGCTTCACCAGATCTAACACAAGACATAACTGCATCTCCCTACTGCACAAAGTCTGATTAGAGTAGATGTCCTTAAAGCTATGGGAAGACCACTTAATTATCAGGGCATCCCAGCAAGAGCCGTGTTCTCTGGTGAAATGATGGTTCTTGTCTCTTGGGAGTGTATTCTGTGACTTTCACCTCAGACAAGGCTGAAATTCTGAAGCACATGCCATGTGCTTAGTTTTTGCTGCAATCCTCTCGAGTTCCTTGAGCTTTTTTAAATTCAGGCCCTTACAGTGTGAGGCACAATATAAGCACATGACTTGTAGTACTAGTATGTTCATCCCTGTTCTTAATACATTTAGAGAATACATATTGTGGCATATAGGTCTGTTTAATTAGTGTCATACAGCTGGTAGCTCTTTCTTATTTTATGACAAGTAAGGTAAAAAGGAAAAAAACCACTTCAGTATCCTATCTTCAAAAAAGTTTAGGCTATCTGACATATTTTAATACCTAGCTGGGGCCTTATGTTGTAGACTTAACTTGCTGTTTTTAGCAAGTAATCCTGGGTTTCATATTCATTTTGAAAAGCATTGAGTAGCTCCATACATTTCATAACATAATCTTTTTATTTGTATGCAAAAAAAAATTCAATACTGTAATTACAAAAGAAGCATTTTTTAACAAAGGAACTTGTTGGAGCTATTTGGTGCTAGAATGTTACTGTCTTTTTACTTTTGCTAAGCCTTATTTAAATTTTGTATACTGTGGAACATGTAGACTTTGATCATTTTTGTGTGGAGTATTTAGCTTGTTTTGAGGGATGAAAGGTAAAATTTGAAACATGTACAGAAGCACTACGAAATACCCTTGCAGGCGCATGGGTTTTAATAATTGGGGATCAATAGAATGGTCGTTTTGCTTATTTCTGTTTTCTGTAACCACAGTAGAGCTAGGCCCCTACCTTTTTCACCAATGCTTATGGTTTGTCTTTCTGTGTCAAAAGCTAGAAAATTTTTCATAAAAGCACAGTGTAGTCTTGACTTGGAGACTTGTGGGACAACAGACAGTGTGCAAAATTCATTTCCCTCTGCTGAAAACTTTATTATATTGATTAGTTGAGTTGGATTACAGCAAACCTGTAAGGAAAAGCCAGTATCACAAACAACTCCTGATTTTTCATGTGGCACTAGAACATTCATACTGCCTTTGATGCATTCAGAAATGAGCTAGTAAGCAGTGGATAATAATTTTTGAGAAGTTGTAAAATTAAAATGGTCTCAACATTTACAGTTCATCTGTGCTTTGGCAGTTAACACAAATGAATGCTAATGCACTTCAAAACAACATTTCTGTCTGGGAGATATTTCCTAGTTTACAGTCTCTGCATTTTTTCAACTATCCTCTTGTTTCCTTCAAAACACATCTAGCTTTTGTTTACAGTATACCTTTATGAATATTTTGTATTATCACTTCTGACAAATAAGTTCTTTGCATTTTGGAAGTGTAACAGTGCATAAGCTTGTGTTTATGTAGTACCTGTTTGTTGGTGTTTGCCTTACCAGTGAGCTGTTAGAGATCCTCCTGCCTGTGTTCTTCTTGGTCGGTCTTAATGTGATTGTAGATCTGATGTGTTCTTTTGTAGACTTCCTGCAGTAGATTTCTCAGCTTACAAAAAAAAATTTAAAAGTAAAAAAAAAAAAAAAATTGTTAGGGTCTGTGCAATAAAGTGTTTGCAGTCTTACTTTCTCTGAGAAACTCCTTATGGATGTCATAATTGTTATATATTGAACACGATTATTTATACTTATGCAGTTGCATAACATTGAAATAAAAATTCAGCATGAAACTGTTGTGTTAGCATTTTTTCTTGAACTGCTTTTACTGGTGTAATGTAAAGCACATCTCTGCTGTACTCAGAGGCTGGCATTTTTGGGGTTTTTTGGGGCCAGCTCAGTGCACCCCTTAAAGCACGTCCTGGTGAAGGGTTTTGTGTGAGGAAATGCAGTTTGCTCTGGGGACAGAGGAGATGTGCATGGCTGAGTATCTCATCTCAGGATATGGATGGAACCTCTGCTCTGTGTTGGATAGATGGGTGTGTTTTTTGAAGTCAACATATGTAGAAATTGGCCCATTTAACCATCTTGTTCAGGGTAAAATCCTCTTCCAAAAATTGACTTGGATCTTACTGAGAGACCTTGCTTAAGCACAGTTAAGGAAAGATGAACTTGGCTCTGAGTTTTGGTTTGTCCTGGTGAAATAAAGCTAAGTGCTTTCCAGTCTGTGAAATAATGAAGATACGCTCAAGTTCCTTCTCTCTGTAAACACTGACAAATTCTGTGTTGTGGTGTTGAGTTGTACCATCACTTCAGGGATGCGTAGTCCAGGAGCTAGGGTGGTGGTGAGCTAAATCTTGTTAGGCACTGTTCACCTCAGGCAATTCCTGTGTTCTCTCTGTGTGCCGGCTTCACAGCCGTATTTGAAAAATGTGAGAGATAAAAGGCCTGACTGGAAGCCAGAAGAGTGCATCACATCAGAGCTTGACTAGGTACACAATTCTGTAAGAAAAAATCTGTTGCGTCTTTCCATGTATATCTTTACTTAGTAATCCCAGAAGACTAAATCTTTGAATTTAACAAAGTCGTAATATATAATTTGGGAATTTTAGTGTATTATATCCAGAGATAAATTTCCTTCAGAATAGTCAGTCCCTGTATTTAGGGTTTGTGTATCCTGAAACATACAGCGTGTGCTGTTCAGCATTGTTTGCACAGTGTCCTATGAATGGTATTTTTGCGGGCAAATAGAGCAGAGATGACACTGTGAAGAAAATCAAAGAGTAAAATTGGAACACCTGCAGATATGGTCATCTAAATTATGTAGGGGGAAAGGGATGGATTGCAAGAAAACCTTAATACTCAGTACGCAAAACGCATTTCATCTTCTGAAATGTCTTTGAGTTTTCACCTACTGAAGTCTACACCTGAGTGACACAGGATAGCATTTCAGAGACTGGTGGTGGTTAAATCCTGTGGTGTTCTCTCCAAACAAAAGGGCATTTCAGAATACCTTTCAGTCCAACATGAGTTTTCCCTCCAGTCACTACTATAGGTGAATCTCCTGCTGTTTCTGCCTGATACTTGCAGCAAATTTTTTTGGTGTCTGTGGAGTGTGTTATGCTCCCTTTTGATGTGAGTATTTGTCTTAACACCTTCCTGAACCCACAATTTCAAGAGGGAAATGATGGAAGAAGCAAATCTTTCTTAGGTGGTACACACACTGGCAATCGTGCTGGATTGTTAAGATATTGGAGATTGCTCATTTAACCAGTTGGATTTGCAGAGAGAGAGGAAAATGCACCTTGAGCCTCGGGCTTTGTTCAGGAACGTCCCTACCTTGCTCCCGAGGACAGGTCAGGGTGTGCTCAGCTCGGGCAGCGTGGTTTGCTCGGGGACAGTTCTCTCCTGCAGCCGAGCCCTTGCAGGAGGGCAAGCAGCCCATGCAGCTTCAGTGTTGGGCAGCAGGAGCACAGCACCTGCCGATGGGTGTCGGGAGGAGTCTTCAGCAGCCACAGGGACAGGGAACACGGACCAGCAACACGGAGAGGCAACACTGCAGGCTGCCAGATCTGGGAGCATTTGTGGGCAGCTGGAGAAGGAACATCAAACACCTCTCCCTGCATGGCCTAGGGCAGCCCACGGCTATGAGGGCAGGAGGAGGAGAAGCTGGGGGGTAGGGCAGTGACGTATGTGATGTGAAGGCGGATGAAAGCTGCAAAAATACCCATTGCATGAGTCTGCTCTGCTAACAGATGGTAAAAGGGGCTTTTCAAATGAGAGGTATTTCTTACTGGAAAAGATCAGTCAGTTCTTGTTGATAGTATTATCAGAAATGAGCAAAAACTTTCTAGTCCAGCAGGAATCTTTGAAAGTTTAGCTAGTCAGCATGTTAGAGAGGAAAATGTTGAGGAAATGCCTTTGGACAGGAGCTGAAGCTGAATGTGGAGTCCTGCATGGGAAGTGCTGAGAGAGTTGGCCTTACACCTCTTGGAGAGCAACTGCAGCTCCAGCCTAACGTGGCAAGGAGTGGTAGTAGGCGAGCCTCCCTGTGGTGCATGCTCCAGGAGACAGGAGGGTCATACCACCAGGAGAGTTGTGTCTATCCATCAGGGTAAGCCTGTTGTTAAAGCGCTAAATAAACATAAATGACTTTATGGTGATACAGGGCAGATGAGTAGACCTGACAAGCTCCCATTAGATCCTTGGTCAAATGCACATACTTGGCCTTGCTCTGGGTTTATTCACAGGTGATGGCAGAGAAAACAATTTGGTGTTATATAAATAAAAAGTCTTTATTCCTGCCTAGCTGTTGCGTATCCAATTGAAGCAGGGATCATCATCTCTGATTTTACTCCAGGGATGCACACCAGAAGCAACGTGAAGGAGCTGTTGACACCAGGAGCACCTGTGGAATGAGGTTGTCCACGGTGCTGTCCCCTTTGCATCCTCTGGTTTTCTCACCTGGGCTGTGGCTGAAAGAAAGAGGCCACTCCAGGCTGGCAAAGAAATGGCTCATGTCTGTCACCATGGAGGGTTTTTGCCCTGTGCAAGCAAGCAGAGTATTGCACCCACAGATTCTTGACCAAATCTACAATTTTATGGTTAAAGATGGTACTGTCTTTACTTACTGTGGAGTCTAGAAAATAGCACAGGAGCAGGGCCTGCCCCAGGCTGAAAGATGAACAGACAGAAAATTTCAATGGCCAGAAATTCCCTAAGGATCAAAAGTATTTTAAAGAAATATTTTTTTAAAAATCACAGAGGTGACACATGCTGTTTCTTATGTGACTATAAATGTGTCTGTTCTTCACAGGTAGTTTTTTTTCTTTTTAGCGGAGTGGGGTACACTACTGCGAGCTCTTAAAAAACATTGCTTTTCAAGGGTATATGATGGATGGTGGACTTTGGTTGGGGGTTTTGGCTGGGTTATTTTTTGTTTGGTTGAGTTTTGGTTGGGTTGTTTGGTTGGGGTTTTTTTTTCCTTTTTGGGAGTGGTGGTGGTTAGGTTTTCTTTTTTTAAAGAGAAGGAAGTTTGTATTTTGGTTGTTGGATTTTCTCTTTACAAGTGCATTAGCCATAGTACTGGTATAACAGGGCTACCACTGAGCTGAATTGAGATTTCTCTGTAAGTTCTTAATTTTCAAGATTCAGGTCATAGTTTATTTTTTCAACTCTTAATTTTTTCATTATTTTTCTAAAAGTTTTCATACAGGTAGAGAGGATGTTACAAAAGTTAAGAAAATACTTGTCATAAATAAAAACGGTGAGATGTCTTTCAACTTAATACAGTTGCTGTAGGTATTTTCTGTGTCCCCATCCTAGACTTACAGTCACTGGTAATTTTGCTTGAAATAGCAAGCACCCCAAATGAAGATGGCACTACAGGGTAAACCAGCCAGGACAACTGCAATGATTCCTGACGTGTTCATCCCACAGGAGACTGAGATGGTTGGCCAGCTGAACCAAGCTAGCAATTTGGGTTCAGAGCACTTTGTTCCTTCAGGGTCTTCAATTTTATCCAGATTTTGCTTGTACCAGGTGATTAAACCAGTATTAGAGCAGGTACAGTCCAGAAGGCTGTAGTGTAAATTGATTATGCACTGGCCATCTAGGGGCACTAGCTAGTCATCTGGTACAACATGGATTTGCCCATGTTATGGGCACAATTGAGACACATGCTCTTGAGATTTGAAAATTTATCTGTGCTGAATGCAGTCACTTTGTTGTAACTCAGATCAACACGCTGTAGCTTCCTGAGGTTGTGAAATACTTGGTTACCTATTGCTGTCTGTTCACAGGATGATAATATTAGCACCTCTAAATTGGATAGGGAACAGTTTGTCCTTTGGCATGATCCCCAACTCGAAGTTATTTTGACTAAGGTCCAAGAACATGAGGTTTTTCAAGCCTTGAAAGAGATGCTGAATGCTAGTATTAATGGGGGAGGAGGAAAGATTCAGCACGTGCAAGAGAGCCAGATTTTGGAAAGGGCTCTGTGAAGTGTTGATATGGAGAAGAGTGAAGGGTAACTCCAGCAGCTCTAGGCTAGCACTGTCCCAAATGAGCACATCCTGGAGACGGAGGTGTGTGTTGTGGCTCAGATTCAGGTCACAAAGTCTGCTCAAAGCTCTCAGTGCTTTGCTACAGCAGTCAGAGCTTTCAGTGTGACTCTGACTTAAACCAAGATGTTGAAGCTTTGCCAATTTCTCCAGACCAGCTGCAGAACCTGTGGGTTACCCTTGATGTGGAGGCAGGTGAGGGAGGGGAAGGCAGCAGAGCTGGTGTTGCAGAGGTGCTCAAAGCAGTTGCATTGAGAACCATCTCCTGTAGCGAGCTCATGCCACTGATGGCTGGGGGCAGTGCATGGATGTGGGTTTGGGTTAGGTCCAGCTTTTGGAGCCTGGTTAAGCACTGAAATGTGTCAGCATTTAGATTTCGGAAGTGCTGCAACTGCAGATAGAGATCCTTGACAGAAATGCTACAGAGGCCTTGTAAAACATCTGGGCTTATGCAGGGCTCCTTTTCCACACTGTAAAATGTTCCCAGCCAAAGGGTCTAGGCTATGGAGTTCTGTATCCCCACCAGGACCCCACGGATGTCAGCACAGCCCACCAAGTCCAAACTGTAGAAATGGGACTGAAAAGATCCAGGTTCAATGTATGTAATACCATTGCCTTTAGGGATGAGAGTTACATTGCTGGTCTTCTGCAGAGACACCTTCTGCTGTGATTGCTTGCATGTTGTTCATTTGCAAATGGAGGCGTTTGAGGTTTCGAGTGGGAAAGTTGGGAGGAAGCTGCAGTGAAGAGATGTGGTTGCTGCCCAAGATGAGGATATCTAAGCTGTCCAGATTTGTCACTGGAATAAAAGACATACCTGTTATTCCTGTCTGTGTTGAGATGCTCCAGGGAACATGGGCCAGCAAACGCTGTGTCAGACAGAAACATGAGCAGGTTTCCCATCAGCATGAGTGTCTTCTGCTGCCTGTTGCTGTGAAAGGCACCATCATACACCCAGCTGATCTGACACCTTGAGAAAACAATAGAAAACAGCATCAGTGGCCTGTCTCACTCTCCTGGTAATGTGATTACTCAAACTGTACCTCATATCTGTAAAAACCCATGATCTGTTGTGTTCACCGAAGTAAAAGTGTCTGTCTTTTTCAGTGATGCTTGCCTGGTACTTTTAAGTTCACATTTAATTACAAGGCTCTGCTGAGAAGAAAAACCTGTCCTGAAATGATGGGTGTGAGGAGGCATTTGTGGGAGTCAGGAGACATGAGGTATTTAATGTCTAACTTAACAGCAAATCTCCTTTCCTATAAAAAAAAGCTGGCCACTTCCAAAGGCCAAACATGTCTTTCACCAGTTTTTAGGGAACAATACTGAAAAATTAATAAAAATCTGCTGTAGTGACTTCACTGTCACTACTGTCTTAGATGCAGAAATATCTGGAAAATGCGTATTTCACCCACTGTACTGTAAATTATTGTCCTTAGAGGAGAAGCCTAGATACTGCCCAAGTGGATCAATCTCTGCTTAGCAAAAAATATCACCAGCTGTCTGAAGGTGCTGGTAGTGGTTTCCTGTGAAGGCAGGAAGATGCTGCTCTGGTGTGCTCCAGAAATCTCTGTCTCTGACAGGGGCAGGGGGGTTTCACCCCTCTGAATGTGATGAGCAGAAGTGAGGATGCTCCTTCCATACCTTGGTAAGTCCAAGTAGAGAAGAGAATTAGATCACAGAAGGTTGAATTCTGGAGGGAAGGGAGCACACTGAAGCTGAAATCAAAGATTTCTGTTGTGACAGGTAGTCACAGGAGTCTTAGTCCTAAACCTTGGCAGCTGTAGCTTGTATTTTCTGTAATCCGTGGAAAATACACAGTGAAACTGAAAGAGTTATGTATTGTGAATATAGATAGGAGAACGTGGCACTTGGAAAATGCCCCCCCAAACTAACACAACCCACAAAATAACCCCAAGAGAATTTTGAATTATTTAAAATGCAGCAGCCAGAACCCTAGGAAGCCTCAGCACAGGCTTGCACTGCACACCCTGGGGTTTTGGGGTTTGTTTTTAAAATGAATGCCTTGAATCTCTCTTGTATTAATTTGAAGTGTCTCATCTGCAGTACTTTCAAAGTTAGCACATATGAGGATTGTTTACTCTTCTGGATGAATTATTAATCCTTAAAAAAGGATCCCCACAAGGTAGTTTTAAATTGTGAATGTCATGAGTCTTGTTACAAAACTTAATTTAAGAGAAATCTTAAGTAAACCTCACAGAGAGGAAGTAAAAAAGAGCAGGTCTGGAAAATGTTCCTAGGAGGAATGTGGCCAAATTAATTGGATATGAACTTCAGTTACGCACTGAAGTCAGGGGACAGCAGGAATGTTTAGCTCAGACTGGACAAAGATCATGCCTCATATGCTAAGTCTTAAAAATGTCTAAAAAGGCTTTTCGGTTTTAAGTGAACAAAAAACCATCTATTACATAGAGAAGCCAACTCTCTGGATACCAGGGAAATTCATTGAGCATGCCTGACCTTCCTTTGCCTGCTGATTACATGAAAGTCAACCAGACCCAGGTTATGGGCACTCCAAAATAGCCTGCCGTGCTGTTGAGGTGTGGGAATGCTCAGAGCATTGCACTCGTCCCAGCTGCAGTGGGGAGCACCAGCCTCCTCCACACCCACCTCCCCTCCCACAGGACAGAGGAATGGCCTATTCTGGGTGGTCCCAGGGCCAGCCTAGGAGGGGTAGGGTTCCCAGGGCTGTGTGGGAACTGCAGCTCTGGCAATTTCATGCCCAGTAACCTTGCAGATGTTCAGCTTGTGGGGAAGTAATCCAAGTATGGCACAGTTGGCCAACATGGGCACTTTAATTTGACACAGTGGAAGAAAGCAGTCATGGGCAGCAGTTGCGTATCCAGAGAGGAATGCCCTGGAGCCCATGACATGTAGAGGACAGTGCAGGTGTGTGCCCTGTGGGTGAGAGCACGGGGTCTGTCGGGGTTTGTTGAGGTGCATGTGTGTGGGCCCTGGGGAGCGGTACATGGGGCTCAGGTCTTTCTGTTGACACAGCCGTGAGTATTTGAGGCTAAACCACGTCTCTGCCTGTCCCTGGCTTAGAAGAAGTGGGTGGGCTGTGTCTGCACTCAGTAGCCCCAGGAGAAGGGGAAGAGCAATAGTGTTTGTTGCAAACCATAGGCTGGGTTTGGTGAACTCTTTCTTCCTTTCCCTGAAGCACAAGTCCTCTAACTGCAGGGTGCCAGGGAGTATCAGGGAAGCAAGGCAGGCCTCCACTGCTGCAGACAGGCATGCAGGGGCAGAGAGATGTCGGCAGCAGCGTGGTGGAGTGGGAGGAGGTGGAGAGGGGCTGTTATCGCAAAACTCACCATCTGGGTGGGGAGCGCAGCTCCTTGACTGTCCAGCTCCCTCTGGCATGCTGGGTCCCAGCTGGAGTTCAGTGCCAGGCAGACAGCACCCAGGGACAGCATCAGCAGGGAGGGAGGAACCAGTGCTGCCCACGGCTGAGCCCCCTGCTTGTAGGTGCTTGGCATGACCTGGGGGCAGAAAGCCAGCCTAGTACCCGCTGTGGTAACACTTGTGATGGCACAGGGACTCGGGGCCAGCCCAGAAGCATTGATATGGTGTTATTATCTACAAAAATGACAAAATACTGACTTTTCTAAGTCGATGCTTTCAATACTGGTAAGCAAAGGAGAACCTGTGGAACTACTGCTGCCAGGTGTGGTTTAGAGAGATAAAAATAATTTAACTGTCAGTGTAAATGAGAAGAGTGCCTATGTTTTTCGAATAAAATGGTGAGTAAGCAAGCTCTCTCCATATGCTTCAGGGCATGGAGTGGCTCTCACAGTGAACTGAGGAGAAACTATTCCAAGGGGGATCCTGTTGTGCAGCTCTGAGTGCTCAGAGATTTGTGGATTTAATTCAGTGAGGAATTTGCTATTGGCCCCAGGTGTGCACTGCATAGGGCTGCTTTTCCACTGTGCTTCTTCCCTGAATCAAAAACCTCGCCTTTTTTTCCATTGTCTCCCACTTGGAATAGAAAAAAAAAAAAAAAAAAAAAGATAAAAGAAAAGAAGAGAAGAAAAGCAAAGGTAAAAGAAAATATTAAGGAAAAGGAAAAGCTTATTTGGTCAGTTTTTTCTGCTGCCCCTGGAAAAGCCCTGGTGCTTTCGTACTATTCTCATGTGGTACTGCACACCAACCAAATAGCAAATGGAGACAACATCATACTACCACTGTGTTCAAATTCCTGCATGAAGAGCACAGTACAAGAGGTAAAATCCTTATACCTCTCCTCTATCTAGCTCTCAAACCTGTTAAACACCCCTGGGAAACTTCATCATCCTTCAAGCTCTCTGTGGGATGAAGCACAGTGCTAGTTTGATGGGCCCCCAAAGTCCCCATCAGTGGTAGGAGAGGGTGTGAGGGTGCACAGATGCACAGGTGTGAGGAGGAGGGACAGTGGCTGATGTCCCTAAGCATATATCGAGACACTTGTCTTATTTCTGTGATAAAGACCTTCAAATTACCCTAAGATAAATCCCATGGGAACTGGAAACATTCAGACATTAGCAGGCAAGTGTTTACCCCAGATGTCTGCAGCTCCTGCCCATCAAGAGGGATGGTGGCTGTCACTCCCCTCTGTTCACATTGTCTCTGCAGTGCTGGGTGCTCTGCAGCTGGCACAGGCCAGCACTCTGAAAACCACAAGATATGAATCACAGGCCATTATGGAGAGAGGCAGGCTGCTGCAGTGGATGGTCTTGTGCTGTCTTCCTTGAATGAAAGCGAGACTGAGCAGAGAGGTCAGACAAACTGGGGGAGTTGGCTGGAAAGCAGTTTGCAAGGAAAAGACATGCTGAACTCAGTGTGCGCAACACAGGAGTTTCAGAGTGAAAGAGGAACTTGCCTGCTTTAAATATAGTCAGGTTACTGTACACTGATGCTTTTCTGAGGCAGAACAGATTTTTAAAAAGTGGAAACTGAGGAAAGTTGGCCTTCATGCTCATGTGGACTGAAATGTCTCTGCTAAATACAGGATAGTGCAGATGAGACTGTAGCACCCTACTAAAGGGGAATTTAATGCAATGGCAAGTTTGAGTTGAATGAAATTTGATACATCACTTAGGAAAGGCACAAAATCTTGTGAACCAGCTGAAAGTCAGAGCTCTGCTTTGGGGGCTGGTGGCAGTGGTGGACTTCGTGGTGTTAGTTTTACAGTGGACTCAATCTTACAGATCTTTTCCAGCTTAAACCATTCTATAACTCTAAGATCTCTGCCTACACTTCTGCAAAAAGGATTGTGTTGCTGATGCATGACTATTGCAACAGGAACAGTAAAGCTAGAAAGCAGTACTTCAATCTGAAAATTATCACTCTTCTTCTTGTATTTAGATTACAGAGAATGACCACTTTTTGGAGTGGGACAATATTTCTAACCATCTCTAAGAGGAGCGCATGTGTGGCAGCTGCAGGCAGGAGGGGATCTTGTGCCAGCCAGATGGAGGTATCGGGTCCTGACTGCCCAGGGCAGAGCTGAGCACTGACTCTAAACAAACAGCTCAGCCTGTCTTTTTCTTTCCTTTCTTAAATGACTGAGTTGTTAGCTTGACAACCTTGTTGCCTTAAGTGGCACTCTTTCTTCACCACCTAGAAGAAAAAGGCATGATGAAATTTACTGGGCTCAGCAAATGGGTCTCAGCCCTACGGAACCGATCCAGACCCTCTACTCAATGGGGGAAGCTTCAAGTAATCAAGATGCCATTTGGAGTGCATCAAGGTCGGCACCCAGGAAGGAGAAGACACCTGAACTTCTTTGGTGCTAAGGACACACACAAAATCAGTGACTTCGGCTCTGAAACAGTGTATGAAGGCCACAGCTGTGCTGGTAGCTGGAGTTGATTTCAGGGTTCACCTGAGCCACGCTGTGCTCATTCCTGGAGGCAGCTGGGGAGAGGGGAGGAGTCAACAAGGCAGGACAGGAAGCTGCCAGAAGTGCAGAGTTCACTCTGTTTTGCATACTTGCCTAAACCTGTTGGGTGGACTGCTGGGGCTGGCAGGCACCAAGAACCAGTGTCCTGCTGCTGTATTTGTCTGCTACTAGGATGCTTCTGTGCTGACCTGACTGGATGGGTTTTTTTCCTCCTCTTTAATTTATAGTGTATGAAAGTAAATAACTTCTCTCAATACAAGCTGAAAAACTGACTTCACATTCCAGTGACAACTCTGCCTCTTCCGCAGCCACTTCTGTGTTTCCTGGAAACCCTGCTTGCCCTGCAGCTGGTCACAAAAAGGTCTGAGGAATTTGATTGGTATGTTTGCTCCTTGTTTATGTGCCATTTTCCGTGTTAACGCTCAAAAGCTAAGGCTTGGTGTGTCCCTGTGTATTGGATTTGCATGGCCTGGTTTTGGTAGGGAGGTGCTACAGGGGTGGCTTCTGTGAGAAGCTGCCAGAAGCTTCCTCCATGCCCAGCAGATCCGGTGCCAGGAGGCTCCAGCATGGATGTGCAGCTGGCCAAAGCTGAGCCAATTAGAAATGGTGGTAACACCTCTGTGATAAGAGATTTAAGAAGGAAAAAAAATTACTGTTCAAATATAATGGCAGCCGGAGAAGAGCTGGATAAGAATATGAGAGAGGAACAGCCCTGCAGACACCGAGGTCAGTGCAGAAGGAGGAACAGGAGGTGCAGCAGCCGCTGGAGCTGAGGTTCCCCTGCAGCCCGTGGTGCAGACCATGGTGAGGCAGCTGTGCCCCTGAGCCCATGGGGATCCACAGGGATGCAGAGATCCACCTGCAGCCCATGGAGCAGACCCACGCTGGAGCAGGTGGATGTCTGAGAGGAGGCTGTGACCGTGTGGGAGGCCTGTGCTGGAGCAGGGTCCTGGCAGGGACCTGCAGACACACGGAGAGAGGAACCCGTGCTGGAGCAGGTTTCCTGGTAGGACTTGCGACCCTGTGGGGGACCCATGCTGGAGCAGGATGTGCCTGAAGGATGGCACCCCATGGAAGAATGACCCACATTGCAGCAGTAAATGGAGAACTGTGTCTGTGGGTTGGACTTACGTTGGAGAAGTTAATGAAGAACTGTCTCCCGTGGGAGGAATCCCACGCTGGAGCAGGGAAAGGACTCCCCTCCCTGAGCAGCTGCAAGAACAATCTGTGATGAACTGACCATAACCCCCACTCCCTGCACCACTGAGTGGGAGGAAGTAGAGTCTGAGAAGGAGGGAGTGGTGGGGGGGAAGATGTTTTTAAGATTTATTTTACTTCTTATTATCCCGTTCTGATTTAGTGGTAATAAATTTAGTTAATATCCCTGTGTTCAGTCTGTTTAGGCCATAATGGTATTTGTTGAGTGATCTCTCTCTCTGTCCTTACCTCAGTTCATGAACCTGTATCATATTTTCTCTCCCCTGTCCAGCTGTGGAAGGGAGTGATAGAGGGAGTGATGGGTGCCTGGAATCCAGCCAGGGTCAAACCCCTACACCCTGTGATCCCTGCTGTGCTTTCCTGGAGTGCAGCAGCTTGGACTCACGCTTGCACCCCATGACTTATTTTTTTGCAGAGTGTGAGCCCTGGTGGCAGATACTTCCTCAAACCACCCATACTGAAACCCTCAAATTTAAAATGAATGAGGTATTTTGTAAGAAAAGTCCTCTGAATCAAGAGAGGCATCGGCCAAAGCTAATCCTATCTCATTCTGCAGTGCAGTGAAGCCTATTATGTGTCATGGAACTTACATGACTTTACATTACTTACTTATGTGTCATATACAAAAGCAGAATTAACTCTAGAGATGTTTTTTGTTTTAGTTAGTTTTGTTTTTCGGGGGTTTTTTTGTTTGTTTGTGGTTTTTTGGTGGGTTTTTTTTTTTGGGTTTTTGGGGTTTTTTTTGGGTTTTGGGTTTTTTTTTGGGGGGGGGAGGAGAGGGCTTGTTGAGAAAATGGAAGGATTTATTATTTAAATAATGAATTCTAGGACGTAACTCAATTTTATAGAATCAGAGAATAACCTCAGTGGAAAGTGATGCACAAGGATCTTAAAGCCCAGCTCTTGGCCATGCACAGGACAGTCCCAAGAGTCACACCATGTGCCTGACAGTGTTGTCCAAACTTTTCTTGAGTTCTCAGGGTTGGTGCTGTGACAACTGCCCTGGGGAGCCTGTTCTAGTGCCCAACCACCCTCTGGGTGAAAAACCTTCTTCTAATAGCCAACCTAAACCTCCCCTGACACAACTTCAGGCCCTTCCCGCAGTCCTGTCACTGCTCACCAGAGATAAGAGATCAGTGTCTGCCCCTCCCCTTCCCCTCAGGAGGAAGTTGTAACTGCAATGAGGTCTCCCCTCAGTCTCCTCCAGGCTGAACAGACCAAGTGACCTCAGCTGCTCTTCATATGGCTCCCCCTCAAGGCTCTTCACCAATTTTGTTGCCCTCCTTTGGACACTCTCTATTACATCGTATGTTGAGGCTCCCAAAACTGCACACTTTGGGTAATGAAAAAATGATTATGAAATTAGTATTGGGTGACTGAAGTTCCTTTTCTTGACCATGTGCTCAATAATTGTTGAGCTTAGTAAAACTGACTAATATTTAGGGATATTTGAATTATTCATTATGTGGGCCTATCAGATTAATTTAGATCTTTGTATTTTTAAAGCAAAATGGGGAGGGGTAAGAATTTATGGTAGTAGTTAGTGGGAGTGGGTTTTGGTGTTGGCAGGGGGCTTTGCTATGGATACCCACCATGGTCTCGGGCAAGTTGCAGACCCTCCGTGACAGCCACAGCCAGGGCTGTTGCAGGCTGTCACTTCCCATGCTCAGTACTGCTCCTCTTCTGCATGCTGGTGTTTGTTGTTCCCAAGTGCTGGGTAGATTTTTTCTCCATCACTGCATTCAGGGTGGCTGTCAGACCACAGGGGTTGCTGGGACAGTCCCTTCAAAAGTTGCTGCTCCTAATTTAACTTCCTTTGTGCTTGGTTGAAACTCTTTCCACTACTGATGATGGGGAAAATTTAGGAGCATGCTAACACCAGCAGTAATAATTGACCTCAGTACTTGCCACTGCATGCTTGTGAGATGATGCATGCTGCAGAGCCTGAGCACACTGCTCCCTCCACACTGCCCCTACAGCACTGTGGCACCCCAGTCAGCCTGCCCTGCAGTTGGAGTCCCCCAGAGAGGGTGGTACACCTCGGGGTTCCCTATTCTAAACTGATATCCTGAACTAGACAGGAGGAACAGCTCACAAAAGTCACCGAAATGCAGTGAGTCAGATACAGTGTCTGCCCACAGGTGATGGATCTTCCCCATCTTCCTAAAAATCATCAGGGACACAGTGTCACTCCTAGCAGGGACTGTGGTGGTGGAGTGCTGGGGTGTTCCACACACCCGGGCATCGCGTGGGCTGCTGGCACAATGTGGAAGGCACAGTGTGCCAATTCCCACCCCCAGCACAGAAAGGTGGGTCCTGTTTCTGGTGGGATCCTGGGTCCTGCAGAAGTCTCTCCACCTGGGTGGGAGGATGGCTGGCTGGCTTGAAGGGAAATCCTGTGTGAAGTCAAATCCACCTGGCTAACCCTGTGCTTGGCCTGGCCCTTATGTCAGAAAGGGCTCCCAGATCACTGAGTGCCTCACCTCCAAAAAAGCCAGGCACCAAGGGATGCTGCAAGTTCAATGAACCTGAAAAAGATGTGTAATGGCTGTAGAAATAAGTGAGAATCAATCTAAGATGTTAAAAAAAAATTGCATTGAATTGTGTATATATATTAAAAAGACTTTAGTACCTTCAGAATCTCTAGGAGATGTTAATTCTCTCTTTTTAAAAAGATAAATCATGTCGAACTCTGGGCCTTCCATAGCGCTGAAGAGAAAGGGATTGGCAACCCAATACAGCAAGGCTTCCAAAATACCTGTAAATCCTATACAGGATCAAAAGATTAAAATAGTTTTCAGCTATTTCCTTCAAGTATGGATTTAAAGATTTTCCTCATTTGTTGTTTTCCTTGGTATCACCAGTGAGATAGGAATCCAAATGATCGAATGCTGGATGTTAAGAACTCAGGATTTGCCTTGGAGCTGTGGGATTTGGGCTGTGACCATTCCCCTGCTGTGACTATGTGGTACCACAAAAGGGTGGAACAAGGCAGCTGGGGAGGACCAGGACCACCTGCCCTAACTCAAACCTGCATTTCCCAGCAGGAAAACCTGCATGGGCTCTGCTGCCAGTGCAGCAGGTGCTGCAGGCTCAGGCTGCAGGCTGCACTCTAAGGAAAAGCCTAAAACAAAGGGATGAAGCCAGAGCATAAATCACTGTCAAGAAGAAACAGCTGCTTGTCAGACTTTACCAGAGTTTATGTGAAACTCCTTTGCTTCATGCTGCAGCAATTGATCTTTCTGAATTCCTAAACACGGGAAGGAGATAGCAGCCAGATGTGCTCTCCAGCCCACACTCTAGGCACACGAGCAATGTCCCTTTGCCTGCCCTTGGGGGTGGTAGGGACACAAGTGGGACAGGAGCTGCAGGACTGCATCGGTGATGCCCTCCCAGCTTGGGCATCAGCTCGTCCAGTGGTTCTTTCAGGCAGCCAGGGACCAAGCTGCAGCATGCCCCTTTCCCAGGGATTCCTCTTCCTCTGGTTGCCACCACTCCTTGGTGGGTGACCAAACCACCAGCTTTTTTCTCTGGCATTGATGATTGAAATTAGTGCTGAAGACATGCCACAGCTTCAATCCAAAGTTTCCATGACTTAAGAAAACTATTTGCACAGATAGTGACCTGGATGCCCCTTGGAAGAAAGGGACAGTGTGACCAGGGACATGATGTGAGCACTGTGTGTAGAAATATTCTGAACAAAGAGAGTGAGCACTCCTCTGTTTGCCTCTCCATTGAAGGATTGTTCTCTAGTGGGTTTTATTTGTGGTAACTTTCAAAAGGATTGATGGTGCAGGCACTTAGCCAAGGTGCTACTGCTGTGCCATGCCCTGGAACCCCTGGCTCTGGAAGGGGCAGCAGGGCTATTTTTTTAGCAGACAGGATGAACAAGCTTTCAGGTGATGACTGCAACTTGCTTGAGGCCAGGGAACACAGGGCTTCCTGGCCTCTGTGTCTTCATCCTGAGCTCTGCTGCCAGCCAGGAAGCCAAGCTGGCCGTGGCTGGGGCATGTGGAGCTGTCTGAAGCCCTATCAAATGCAGACTGAAAATGGCCAGGACAAAGGCACTGAGTAGGAAGGAAATTGCTGACAAGATTAATTAGCAACAGATTAATTACTGGTGGTGTGTTCATCCATGCTTCCTCTTCAAAGGGGAACTATCTCCTGTGCTCTCCCTGCAGACACTGCTTCTGTATAGCTACTGCTGCTGTGTTACCCTCCTGAGTAGCTTGTGATTTTTCAAAAATTCAAAAGATGTCTTGAGGATCTCAGTGCTGGAGCTCCCTGTTACTCTGTGAAACAGTTATAAGACTTTTCTTTGTCTCAAAAATTCAGCCTTTGTTCCTTGCTAAACAAGCAAAATACTCAGTGTTCTTGGTCTCCATGGGAGTGAGTACTTTATAGTACTGTATAAGCACTATAAAGCCAAGATAAAATGAAGATTTCAATGATTAGTAACATGCCATTATTCTTCTCTCCAAACAATACAGAATCGTACAAACTGGACTGCACAAGTCTTAAATCCTAAATTTTAAACAAACAATAGAGAAATCTAGTAATTGCAACAGTTCTGACTTGAGTAGCAAGCAAAAAATGAGAATTTTTTGCTCCCTTTTCCTCACTGGCCTCTCTTGAGTGTTGCTTGGTGTGGCTTTGGGGAAAAGGAAGTTCTTAGCCCTTGCACAGCAAGGCTGGACTGATCACTGGAAGTTGCATTTTTGTTGGATTTGGTTTGGCTGGACACAGATATTAACCTTGCAATGGCAGGAAACCAGGCAGAGATAAAGGAAAGGAGCCAAACTGAGGAAGCTGGTGTGAGTTCAGACTATTTAAAGCTTCTGGCATGAAGACTTTGAAATGACAAAAGAGCATCTTAAAAGGAAGCCCTGTTGCTAAGCAACATGAATTGTTATATATAGAGCTCCAGGAAGAGAAGAGAGAAACCTCTGCTGCTTTCAAGGAAGAAATGCTGGTGAGGAGCCATAGCTGTATCCAAAGTGTTCTTAAAGTGTTCCAGCCACATCCTGTCTGTGTGAGGGTTTCCATGACCCTTCAGTACAGAGTGGCCACTGGTGAGACTGTGTGGGCAGGTGAGAGCCAACTCTCCTCCTCCACCTGCTGAAATGCAGGAGCATTGTGCCTCTGCTCAGGGTGGGTGAGAATAATGGGAGAAACCTGAAACTGCTATGATAAGGCAAAAAAAACCCAGGTCATGCTCAGCCAGATGTTTTGGGAACGTGAAGTGATGTTTCAGCAGGGTTTTGATTGCTTCAGTTAATTTCTCAAGTTTACCTCCTCTTTCTCCCCCATTCATATTAATGAATTCTTATCTTTTACACTGGTGGTCTTTGCCTGGTGATCATCCATCCAACTTCCAGGTAACAACTGGTTATACCATGTGATTTAACGATGTAAAATGCATGCTCCATTCAAGAGTATGTCAAAATAAATACACTTTGCCACAGCATGACATTTTTTCCTTTGTCCTCTCCACGCTTCAGAGATGGGGCTCACAGTGGTCTTGCCTTTCTTGCCAAGTGTGAATCCTTGACCGATCTGATTGGCTGATGGGAGAACAAACCAACCTCTCTGCTAAAATTCAGGGTTTCATTCTTCATGCGGCTGCTGGGAGTTGCGGCTGCACTTGGGTGCTGCTAATGAGCTGTTTCTGTTAGATGGTTTTGAAAGGGTAAATTCTTATAACTCAGCCAGACTAGAGATGGGAGTGTGGGGAGAGTGGTTCCATATGTGCAGAACTATTCAGCCATGTCCCCTCTGCCCACTGGCCTCAGCAGTAACCAATGACCTGGGGCCACAAGTCATTTCTCCCATCAGATACTCACTCCCCAAGTCCTGTCTGCTCCAATGTCAGCTTTTATGTGGGTTTTTTTAATATATACACCAAACACCTAGTCCCTGTTTCCAAAACTACATGCAAGGAGAAAAATTTGCCAAATGTTTAGACTTGCTGAGTTTGTCAGATCCTCGTCTGGTCCTCAGCTCCCTGAAAAATCTCTGGATGAATGTCCTACAGTGTTGACAGGGGTAATAGTCTGCAGGCTGGTCATTAGTCTTTTGAAAGGGTTTCACTTGGCAACTCAGTCTTTGGCAAGACTTTATTTCCATCAGAGAAAGCACATCAGAGGTTCACACTGCAGCTTGTCTGGGTGTTAGTTCTTTGCATATTGCCATCCCTCCAAAATACCAATTTCATTCAAAGGAACGCCAGAAGCAAGCCAAAGCCTTCTCTTGGTTTTTTGCAATAACTTGAAAAAAATGAGTGAAATTCTCAAGAGAATGTACCCCAGCTCTCTATGCTCTCCTGGGGTGGCTGGGAGCAGCTGAACAGCCAGGCCCATAGCAGGGCAGGCCTGGGATGGCTAATCTCCCTAGCCCAAAAGGAAGGGAGCAGTGGCTGGGTTCCATCCTCCCACGGGCAGTGACGACGAAGTCTCGCTGGGATGGTGCTGGCCGATAGTCAGTGCTTCCTCTGTCACTGGGGCCCGCTGCCCAATCACACTTGCTGTCAATTACAGGCTTTTTCCTCTTGGTGTAGCTATATTTTCCTTGCTCTAATTTAACTTGTTGCTTATTTTGCTGTCGACAGCTGAGGACAATTGACCCTTTCCTCCAGCTAACATCGTCTGCATCATCTGTAGGCTGTCAGCACTGCAGCCCCCATCCCCTCTCCCGCACTGCTTCTCCGCCTGGTCAAAGCCATCACCTCCAGCTTGTGGGGACAAAACCATTTTTAAAGAAATGTTCCCAGAAGGTGTGTGAATTGTAGTTTGTCGCGCTGCTGTGCTGATCCGAGCTGCACTGCTTGGGGCAGACACGTGTCTCTGTCAGTCTGCACTGCACCATGGGATGTATATTTTCCTTAGGTCACAGAAGAGTGGTTCTTAAAGAAACACTAGGGGTTGGGCACTGGCAAGGCATTTTAATGAACAAAGAGGAAGTTTCAGATGTTTTGTTGGTGTGATAAAAACAGCAGTGTCTTTCAATGTGCTGCTGGTTTTGAGTAGTAAGTCTGTCCTGGGCAGGGTTTGCCTGGATTAAATGACAAAAGCTGGGTGTGGGCAATAGGACTGTACAAATGGACTATTTTACACACAAGTGGAAATAAGTCTAGAAGACAACAGTGGGGTGCACAATAGCAGAAAGAAAATCTCCTATGATCTTGATGAGATTTACAAAATTTGCCTCCCATATTATCCTTTTATTTAGTTTTACCTTTTTTCCTTCTCTCTGTCAGATACCTAAGCAGCACAAGCAGCAATGCTATGGACCTGCTATGGACCTGGGTCCTGCTATGGACCCAATCTTGCAGGAATGATACCGAGCATTGTGGAGTGAGCAGAACCGTGGGGAGCTGGAATTTGCAACAGATTTAGTTGGCTGCCTGCTGCCAGAGGAAAATCTAGCCAATTACTTGAGACACAACCATGACTTTGTCTAGATTTTCAGTTAACAACGTTTTCCATGGCCTTTCTTTTTGAGGTCCCGTTTCTAAACTGCTGTCAGCCTGGACCTCATCATGGCCAGCTGTACGGGATCCCTCCAGTGCATGCTGCTGTGTCTGTCTGCAGCTCCAGCTCTCATGCCCATGTGCTGAATGGGCACTGTTTGCTGGGCACTGTGGGACACCCTCAGCATGAGAAGACAATGGAGAGTTCCCTTCAGGGTAATCCATCTTCTTAGCATTATTCAAGTGTTTGTGCACCTTGCAGGAGGGTGCATTTCACCTGAGGAGGTTGTTGTGTCTGTGTTCAGTGATCTATGCTGGTGACTTTTTGATGTCTTCTGTAGTGTATGGGATGTTTGTTAGACCTCTTAGGCCTGAAAGATTTTGTCATTGCTTAGATGATTCTAAGTGGTGGTAACAGTGCAAAACCAAAAGGACGTACTTCATGCTGAAATTCACTTCTTGTCCTTCAGGATATAGATTAAACAGCCTTTAAAAGGAAAGTTTTAAGTGAACTTTTTTATCTGAGGATAAAACTCAGAGTCTGGATAAACAAGAGAATAAATCCAACAGTACATTAGGAAAGAGGGAGTAATTATTATTTTAAAATGTAACCTCATGAATTTCTTATCTAAACTGGAAAGTCCTTAAAGACAGAAACGTGTCTGAGCTCTGCAGTACAGATGTTCCCTCCATTTTACAAGTACATGCACAGGGGTACAGACAGACAGAAATCAGATGACAGAGATGAGAAAAAAGTGCTGAAGTGCAGATTCAGCTGTAAATTAATTGATGGAAGCAAGGAGTTATGGGGGACAGGGAGTCCCTCTGAGAGGTGGTCTGAAGTGGAGCTCTGGGTGACAGAGGTTGAAGCCACTACATAGCCCCAAACTTCCCCTGAGCTCTGAGCATGATCTTACAGTAACTGTGTAAATATTACAGTTATACGTCAAAAATCAAATAAAATATGCCAGTTACACTGGATTTGCAAATAGATACTTTTTGGTTTTCCAAACCTACAGCTCAGGCTGAAATTCTGGGAGGAAAGGGGCTAGGAAAACCCCTATGGATAGGAACCAAAGCCACTGCTGGCACATGCGGCCAAGGAGCAAGTTGCCAACATTTTCCTACAGTTTTCTTCCAGATCATTGTTTGCTCTCACTGCTGCTACTGATTTCCACGAGATGGAGCTGTGCTAACATGGATCTGGCAGCAGACCGTGGGGAACAAGTGTGCTACAGCATCTTCCCTTCCCTTCCCTTCCCTTCCCTTCCCTTCCCTTCCCTTCCCTTCC
>VZTH01016957.1:776184-826764 GCA_013397815.1 Aleadryas rufinucha
ACCCTACCCTTCCCAAACCTTCCCTTCCCAACCCATCCCAACCCTTCCCAAACCTTCCCTTCCCAAACCTTCCCAAACCTTCCCTTCCCAAACCTTCCTTTCTTTAACCTTCCCTTGTCAAACCTTCCCTTCCCGTAATTCTGAAGTGGGTAGAAGTTTATGAAAAATCGTAATCCAAAAAAAAAGCAAATCCCAAAAGCAACAGCTGGATCTCAATGCACATTTGGATAGGCTGAGTCATCAAAAGACCTCTTGCAAAAATTGCTCCCAGGGGATGGAGGTAAATATGGAGCAGCTTTGCCCCACACTGGGGCAGCTGGTGGAGTGTGCACCCAGCCTCATCTTCTGGAGGGTCTGTTTTGCCATGGCCAAGGAACCTTCCATTGCCCCATGTCCTGAGCACGTGCTGGGTGGCTCTTTGACACCCATCAGACCTTGCCTATGGCTCCAGTTGGCAAACCTCAGCTGTCTGGGGCAGCAGACTGCTTTTGCTGAATCATGATGACCCTCTCCTGTGACATTTCTGTCCTTTTAAATACATTTTGAAAAATCTAGTTATGTCTGTTTCCATGTGCCATCTTCTCCCACTGCAGCATCTGCTCATTCCCTCTCTGCTTTGCCCCCACCAGCCCCATTCCCCACCCAGTCACAATGCAGACAAAAATTCGTGTAAATGCTGTTGCTTTATGATATATGCCTGAAAACCTCATGGCATGCCTGTCTTTTGATCAAGTCATGCCCACAGAGCCAAGCTCCTCCTGCCCTTGTTGCTGGGGCGTCCTTTCACACTGCAGCCCCTATAAACAGCAGCAGCTCAGGGAGAGGTATATATCTGGGGATTTTCAATAGGAGCTGTCAAAGTTAGGGCCAGGTTTATATGCAATGTTTGTAATGCTTGGAAGAAGGGTATCATGAGCACCCCTTGCTCGCAGCTTGTGTTGTAAGTTGTTTAGGGCTGTGCTGGCACTGCTGTGAGAAGCTGGTGTTCTCTGTTCGCACACAGGAGATAAGTGCTATCTCTGTGATGAGGTGCTGCTGGCAACCAGGGCCTGCCCTGAGTCCATGGCCACCCAGGGAGGCAGTGGACAGAGGTTTCCTTCCCAAGTTAGTGCCCAGTGCTGGAGGCTGACTGCTCCCCTTGCCTGCCACGGCAGAGAGCCAGCCAGCTGCTGCTTGTCAGCCACACAGGGTCTGAAATCCTTACTGCTGCGGGTCCCGGCTAAGTGGAAACCACAGCAAGACAAATAAGGGTCAGCTATATAGGCAGGGGGCTGCCATTGCCAGATCTGGTAACACTGCACCTGTCCAAATTCCCGTGTGAAATCTTAATTCACAAAGACTGGAGTATAAATGTGTTTGACAATTGTTGGTTAGCCTTTTTTTCCAGTATGGTTTAACATCCATCCTTTCCTGCCCCCAAACCTGTGCTTTACAGGGGAAGGAGTTTTGGGGGAAATATAATAGGCTCTTGTGAACTCCCAAGAGGAAGACTGTCCTCTTTGCAGGCACCCCTGGGGCAGACCAAAACCTTTGGTACACTCCTAGCACAAAGGCACTTATCAAGCCGTCTGCTCCTTGCTTTTCAAGACTAAAACAGAGACAGAATCAGCATAATTTCAATTTCTTTAATCTGAAGACCAACCAGCGCAGCTGATAAGCATGTCTGGGAGGCTCCAGAGAGCAGGCAGCCTTCACCCGTCCCCACTTCCAAGGAGCACCTTGCCATGTGTCCTACAGATGAAGTTTGCTCCTCCTCCTCCCACTCTCTAGTCTCCAACGTGAACTGCTTTGAAGTGATTTTGCTTGAGCAACTTCACTGCCACTATACCACTTGTCCTTTCACAGAATCATTAAAGTCTTCTAATACGGGTTATTTAAACATAGCTTTAAAGATATAATTTTCATAGAAGTGTGTGTCTGTTTGTGCATGCATAGTATGCAGTTCCTGCACTCTGCATGTGTGTGCCCTGACTGCCCTTGCTAGCCTGCCTGGCTCAGGCTTGCATGCATCCAGCTGGCTGTGTGGGTGCACAGGCGTGCCAGGAGCACATCCAAATACAAACGGGATTTGCCATCGGCCGTGAAAACCTGACATGTGCAATTGCCTGTGGATGTTTGGAGTGTAATTCTTGGGGATGACAAACTGTCTGTAGCTCCTGTGGATTGCACTGCTGTGCAAATTCCCTGAGACCAATTGGTCCAGATCCCAAAGCTCCTGAAGCCGTGCCCCTGGAAGATTCACCCAGATGGGAGGGAGACAGCAAGGGAGGGAGCAGGCTGATGGCAGTGTGTGGGAGCGTGACACAGGCAACACTGCTTCCAGAAGTAAAAATTAGTGAGCTAAAGTACATTATTCTGCTTGCACGCAGGTCCCTGCTTTGGTCAGGTAGCCAAGCTGGAGAACAGCAGAGAGGAAATATTTTAGTTGCCAGCTCCCCTGCAGGCCCACCATCCAGAGAGAGGGAGAGCTGAAATTAACTAGTAAGGGGTGCCTGCCCATGGACACCAGCTGCTCACAGAGCAATAAATGATTGTGTTTCTTCACCAGAAAGAAGATGAGGCATGTGATATCTCTTGCCAACATTGCTGCCACGGGTATTTATTCCTTTCATGTGAGAAGAAATAAAATGCCAGAAGAACCTAATGAATCACAGTATAAATGCTACTATTTGAAAGATCTGGGTTAGAAATTACTTGAACTTTCATGAGTTTCACATGTCAGGGGTGTGGGTGATTTAGGCTAGTAATTATTCAAGACACAGTATGTGATTGGACTTTTAGGGTTTGAAAGGATTACACGTGCTTGTCAAGTGGGTGTTTAATCTCTCTTCAGTTATAACTTCAGTTTGTAAATGGTGAAACTATAAATCATCACACCCTTGGTGCATGGCATAGGACAAACTGTGCTGATTTCCTCCCACCTCAGCTTAGATTAACTGCTTTTTTCCAGTGCTATTAATGCCCTCCAAATTATGACCTTTCCTTTTTTAGCCCATACTGTTGTGTGCACACACACATGAAGGCAGGCATGTGTTTCATAACAGGTTTTTGTGTTTGTGACTCAGAACTGAACTATTAAACCGTAACACATGGCTGACATCTGGAATTCTCTCAGACGTTTTTGTCATTTGAATATTGGTAGCCATGGTTTGCTACTCTCCTCCAAAATGTAACTTTCTTTATTCTCAGCTCATAAAAACAGAGCTAGAAGATTTTACTGAGCCTGTTGGTGTCACTTGAACAATATATATAAAATATTTTGCCCAAGCCTGCTTTAAAGGCACATGTGTTCAGAGAGTTTGGCAGAAAGATCGTATTAGAGAAAGCCTCTGCTTCCTCTTTTGTTGTGGTGGGTGCTGATGGTAAAGCGCCACAACCTTCCCGAAAGCATCTCCAAATGGAAGCCGCTTTGGCAGTGCCGCTGCACACACATCACGGATAGATAAAATGGATTGACGATGAAAGAGCCAGGAAGGGTTCTTTGTATGGGATTCCATGAAGTACTTCATTGCCACACACACCAAGGGGTCCGGATATGAACAACAAAGAACTAGGCAGGGTCCAGGATTTTACATGGGGCCGGATAGGGGCGGAGAGAGCATCAGGGCCGATGATCTGAGGGAGCAGGGGTGGAGCACAGGTGGGGCCAGGGTAAGGGAGCCAATGGGAAAACAGTGGGGGAGCGGCTAAGGAGCAAGGGCCAATAGGAGAGTGGGGATGGGAGAACTTTCCAGGGCATGGACAGATAAGGGATAAAGGGGCAGGGAGGCCAACGGGCCAGTCGGGGAAACAGAACTGGGGTGCGCCTACATAAAGAAACAAAGCATCCTGGGAGAAGCCTTCTGTGTCACCCTAAAAAGGGGAGCGTTTCCTAACTTAAGGCATGTCCCTGCAGGGATTCCTTTGTGCCACAGGCCCACCAGTCTCCCCAATCTTTAGATTTAAAATGATGGTATAGCCTGAGACTATTCAGAAAAATCATTGTTTTTGCCCAGCAAGAGTGTGTGGTTGCTAAGAGTCACAAGCTGTCACCTGCTAGGTAGTGAAAGGGGGTAAGATTTGCAAATGGGTGGGCTTGATGTTTGAATATAATTACTTACAGTAATTTCTCCAAATTAATGCCACTCATTTGGCTGGTTTTAGAGAAAAATTAAAATATGCTGGTATTTGCTGTAATGTGGAACAGTTTGTCTTACCTGTGTCTCACAGGGTGTTGTGTGCTATTCCCAGGGCTGTTTGCCATGAGCTAGTATGGTCCTGCAGAGATTAGGATTTTGCATTCTTCTTTAAATATTGTGGGGTTGCTACTCAGAGTGCTGTAATTAAGGATGTGTTAAATTTCACATTGGTACCAAGGATGTAATGAATTCTTCTGTCTATCTGCTACTGTGGTAAGTGTCAAGCAAAAGGGGTGAGCTGGGGCAATTGTTCCTGGCTTTGATTCAGAAAATCATCTGCTCTTATTTTTCAATCCAGCCCTACAAGCACATTTGTAAATTTGAGGATTGTCTGGTTTTCCACTGACGTTGAGAAGGATGTAACACTTCTTCACTGCTGCTTCAGGAAGAGAGGAGGAGCATTGTGTGAAGCCTATGCTATCCCCTCTCAGAGTAAGTATAGGATGTCTTCAAGGCACTTTCTTGGCCTGGTGAGTGGCTGCAAAAGAGGGGTGACTGCCACTAAGTTAAAAAAGGTGATCACAGAGGTTTCTGAGAGATGGACATATGAAGGTTTGTTGCAGAGGCTTTCAAGGCTTTGGCTATCAGAGCAAAAAGTGGCAGTGGTGGTGCAGCACTGTGATGCCTTTGAAGGCATGCATGTTGTAGCAGTGAGTTAATGTCATTTGGTTCAGGTTTTTCGTGTGGTTCACTGTAAGGCCTCTCAGATTCAGCAGGGAAGGCTTCACCTGCAGCACTTGGTCTACAGCACAGAACAGACACTTATAGCTGACTCTGGTGATCACTTCTCTGTATGCCAGAGCTGCCAGCTTTCCACACATATATTTTTTGAAAATCTTTTTTTAGCTGTTGTGTTTCAGACCTGGTCATGTTTGTTCTGTTCACGGTAGCTGAGTAAAATTATCATGTCAGTGGTTCAGAAAATAATTTGTGCTCTGGTTCAAACAGTCAGGTCTCTGACTGTTACTGCTTTTTAGTAATAACACCATGCCAAAGGAGTCTCATTTGTGACAGGCCGTGACCCTTAAACACATGATGGCTGGAAGAGCATTCTTCCCAGGGTCTTTCATCGTCACAGCTGCACTTCCCCACTGACTGGACAAGTGAGTACATTATTGTACTCACCTGTCATGATTAAAGTGGAATCCTTTGAACTCCTACAGACTGGTTTCTTCATGAAAAGCCTCTGGTGCTGATGTGGCCCTGAACTGTATGTATCCTTGCAACAAGGTTTTTCAGTGCACATGGATACATATGCACAGATTCACTAAAGATGAGTCATAGTTGACCAGCCTGATTGCCTTCTACGATGAAACAGCTGCCTGGATGGTGAGGGGAGAACAGTGGATATGGTCTACCTCAACTTCAACCAAGGCTTTGGCAGTTTCTCTCACAACATCCTCATCAACAAACTCAGGGATGTGGGCTGGATGAGTGGGCAGTGAGGTGGATTGAGAACTGGCTGAACAGCAGATCCCAGAGAGTCAAAATCAGTGGCACAGGGTCCTGTTAGAGGCCTGTTCCCAGTGGTGTCTGCCAAGGCTCAATGCTGTATTGTTTAACTTATTCATCCATGACTCGAATGAAGGGGCAGATGCCTGCTCAAGCCGCTTTGGCAGTGCCGCTGCACACACATCACGGATAGATAAAATGGATTGACGATGAAAGAGCCAGGAAGGGTTCTTTGTATGGGATTCCATGAAGTACTTCATTGCCACACACACCAAGGGGTCCGGATATGAACAACAAAGAACTAGGCAGGGTCCAGNCAAGGACAGAGTTGGGAGGAATGGCTAATATCCTGGAGTGCTGTGCAGCCCTTCAGAAGGACTTGGCAGGTTGGAGAGATGGGCACCTGGAGTGCTGTGTCCAGTTGTGGGATCCTCAGGACAAGAGACTCATGGGGCTCCTGAAGTGGGTCCAGCAGAGGCTACAGATATTATGAGGAGTCTGAAGCATCTCTTACGAGGAAAGGCTGAGGGAGCTGGGCCTGTTCAGCTTCAAGAAGAGACAACTGAGAGGGGACTCCATCAATATTTACAAGTATCTGAAGAGAAATTGCCAAAAGGATGGATCCAGGCTCTTCTTGGTGGTGGTCAGCAATAGAACAAGAGGCAATGTCAGAAAGCGATGCCCAGGCAGTTCGACCTGAACATGGGGAAGAACTTTACTGTGCAGGTGACTGTGCACTGGAACAGTTGCACAGAGAGGTTGTAGAGTCTCCCTCACTGGGAATACTCAAGGCAACATTGTGTCCAATGCCTGGACACAATCCTGTGCCTTGTTCTCTCAGATTACCCTGCTTGAGCTGGGAGCCTGGACAATATGTGGTCCCTTCCAACCTGACCCATTCTGTGATTCTGTATGTTAAAGTGACCCTGGTGGCTGTGCCCCTGACTTGAATAAAAGTAAAGGTGGCCCTTGGTAGGGGTGGCCATGGCCAGAGCAGTACCAGCCCATCTGCAGCCCAGAGCAGGCAAGACCACCCAGTCCATCTCCTCGAGCTGGTATGCAAATGTAGCTCTATTTTAGCTGCTGACAGCTCTGCTAATGGATTATGTGGGTACACAAAAGTGATGTGCTATAAACAGCAGTTAAAACTGTGTTGTCAGAGTGTCAAAATCAATCTCAATTTTTGATATGGCCAGACATGCTACTTATTTTCTCATTGTAAGGGTTAGAGCTTGTTACGGTTATCAGGTGCTTCTGATTGTCAAATTCTGACAAAGTGTGAGACCCTGAGTTGAGCACTTCCTCACCAGGTCTCTGAGTCAAGCTGATTTTGTTGGAAAACTTCAGCCAAAACACTTGGCTGTTTTTGAGCACAAATCCTGTGCACATAAATCCTGGTGGACACCCTCTCCTGGGTGCTTCATCCCTTGGAGTGGCTCAGTGGGGCCACATGCCGTGGGACTTGCACTAGCCCATGTCGATGCCTCTGCCACCAGCCGAAGTGTGTGCTGTCCCCATGGAGCCCAGCACTGTGCTTCAGCTTGGTGTGAGTGGTTTATGCTTCTCCAGTCTGGGGTGGGATAGGAGGGACTGTCTTTGCATCTGGCCCCCACTGAGGACTACAGTTTTGGCTTGCTTCTTGTAAAATGAAAATTATTGCTTCCCACACCTCCTCATCCCTTGTCCATCTCCCCAGGCTCCCTTGAAAATGAACATGTTGTTTCTGAAGCACTCACCTATTGTAGTGGCATGGGAGAAAACAGGCAGAAATTAATTAGTCTGTCTTCAGAGCAGGGTTTTGGGGATTATAGAAAATAAGCCTGTTAATCATTATGGAGAAGGTAGAATGCTCTGAACTGGGTCCTCACTCACCCTGGGTACTTAATGACATGTTTTCACTAGAAAAAAATGGTAAGATCACGTTAATTAAAGGCTGTGCCAGAATGCATATGTGCAAAGGGGGTAATTGAAGAATGCTGAATGTCTGCCAATTTGACATTACCTAACTAGCTTGATTTTTCAACCATAGTAATATTCTCATATTTATGTATTTTTTGGGATGCCATATGAAAAAAAAATATTTAAGCAAAATAGCATACTGAGCAGAGTAAATTACAACAGCAGGGTTCCTTGTTACTCTGTGCCTGATGGAGAAAATGAAAAAGGATAGTAAAGGGAGCAGGGAAGCAATGGTTTGTGTATCATACATAAAAAGGTACTGTAACAGTGGTGATCTGTCTGCCATAGTAATGAAGTCAAGCATTTGGAATAATATGACTTCACAGCAGGACAGGATAGTAGAGCTCTGTTGAGCTGAATCTGTATTAGATGGTGTGAGTTATCTACATGAAACTACAGAAAAGGTTAAATCTTAATTTTATTAAATAGGGGGTGACAGCAGACAGGATCACCTTACGGGTTTTCTAAGTTCCTAGCTTTCTTTGTCTCTAGCTTGTTATTCATTAGAGCTCTGCACAGCTCTGTGGGCTCCATGCAGCACTGGGCTTGCAAATTCATGGTGCTAGCCCTCTTCCCCAGGCACCTTATTCTTGTACTGTGCTGTCAGACAAAATACTCAAAGACATCACTCTCTTTAATATCTCTGGTTTCTCTGTATATATCCCTGGTAGAAAGCAAAACACAATTCTGCCGTCTTGCAGCTAAGAAGACCTGACACAAGAGTTGCTTTTTCAACAAAATGTGATTGGGATTGTATCCCCAGATCTACAAGTATCTTAGGCCACCAGCTCCTAATCTGATCTCTGTGACTTTGTTCCCTTCTTTCCTTGGTCTGGCACCTTCTGGCTCATTTCTTCACACCTCCCCTGAATTTCCCTGTGCTGTTTTCAGACTTATGTTTCTGAACTAAGTCAAAACCTTTGGCCTTTTACAGGTAGTTTCCAGTGAGAATTACTTCTGCTGGGACACCTCTGAGGAAAAAGAAAAATCTGATTAAAAATAGGACAATCAAACCACACACAATGGGATTATACCTGAATCTGTTGGAAGGTCAGCTGATTTTTCAGATGATTTTAAACCATTAAATTGAGCAAGGGCAGATATGCATCATTACTTGATCTTATCTTCATTGCCCTGGACGCCTTTGATCTCCATTTGTCCTTCCCCTGTTTGTTTATGCTCTTTCATGCCTTTCTTCAGAGTAGACTGTAAAGCCTTTGGGACAAAGATCAGTGGTGTGTTGGTAAATGGGAAGGACAGACTGACCTCCTCATCTTACCCAGTCTTAACTGTGCGAAATGGGGGAACACTGCAGTGCTGACAGCAAGAATGGATAAATCTGCCCTTGGAGTACTGAAATTTACCTGTGGCCACACTGCGGACGAGGACTCTGTTTGCCTGAGCAGCTTATCTGGACTGCTTGGTGGCCAGAGGAGTAGCTGCTTGGGGCACCTGTGCAGCATTCAGGAGCCAGCCTGGCCAGCACTGTAACCTGTTATTGACCAGAAGCCTTGGCCAAGTGACATCAAAAATCTGCTATTACAAAAACCAAATTAATCATAGAAACATCACATGTTTGTTAGGTTTTGTATAGTTTTCACTCCAAGGGGATGCTCATAAAGAGTTTCAACAACTATTGCAGAAGCAATGATCTTCAAGACAATCTCAAATAACTAATTATTGTCAGATTTTACAAAAACAAAAGGAATATTGTGAGAAGGAGCTAGCGATAAGACAACAAATGGAGCAATATCAGAAGATTACACTAGAAATGTGCATTGATCTTTTTAATGTTTTTAATTCTGTGTAGTGCTTCAGGGAATAACCTATGTGAAGCAGTTGTTGTAATGCTAAATAAAGAGGAACGGTTGTGAGAGAGGCAGGTCTCAAACACCTGGCACAATGCAAAAGCCCAAACTGAACCAGAAATACTACTTACAATGCAAATATTAAACAACAGTAGCTGTTTTCCCTAAAGACTGTTCTCTAGACTTTGTTACAGTGGTTAGGGGATATCTTAACTCTTCTTGACGTTTTACCCTTGCTTGGTTTTTGGCTCTGTCCCTTGCTGTGAGGAAGAACTGTGTGAGTACCTTAGTGCTTGTGTCTACAGAATTGTGCTATATTGTGCTAAAATTCTGAAGGAAAGTGGAAGGAGTGGCTACCAAAGCATTTAAATGGGAGGTTTCTTCACTTGGGTTGGTAGCTCCTTGGGCGCAGGTTTTTGCAGTTATCTTGTATTAGGCACGATGACTTATGTTAGAGAAAATCTCATCTCTCATTAGTAACATCTTTATTTCTATTCCACCAGAGGCAGATATGAAAGACTGGACTGTGTTTTTATAATCAGAGGGGAAGTGTAGGTGAATGGATTATCAAGAAAACTGCCCTACTCAAGAGGGAAGCTGAGAAACTGGTAAATCAAAACTGAAGATGGTTGTGAGAAGTTTGTCAGAGTTTGGTTTTTGTCCATCACTACTCAACATTTTAATGAAGTCGAGACAGTTTATTAAATTTGCAGATAACACCAAGGTTAGAGTGCTGTGATCATATGTCAGAAGGGTTTTGAAATGTAAACGATCTCAATGAGTTAAAGATATGGGCTGATAAACGATGGTGTAAATAAAGATAGTCCAAAGGTCTGCCTTGTCAGAAGCGATGAGATCAAAGGGCACAGGTAGGGAAGTGCTAAATGGGTAGGAGTTCGGAGGAAAGGTATTCTGGGGTGTGTAGTTAGTTTCAAAAGTGAGCATAAGGCACCATAATCCTCCAGTTGCAGAGGGATGTGGAAAAATTGCCAGTAAGGATAGCAGTATGAGCTCTAGGAGGAGGCACAGAGCCTGTGACAAAGCAGCTCAGGAGCTGTGTCAACAGCAGAGAAGTTGGGCACCAACTGGAAATAGTCCACAAAGAAGCAAAATGGGATGCAGCAAATAATGTCTGATGGTGCAAGACTGAGGGTTTTCCAGCCCAAAGAATGGGAGAATGAGGATGGAAGAAAGAAATGTTTTCCTGCTGCAGAACTGCTGTGGAGTAAGGGAATGGCAGTTTGTAAATAGCAGTGAAGAAGTTTCTGGTTTTAAAATAGGAAATGCTTTCTGATGGTAGTGATGGTGAACTGCAGGAATAGGATGCCAATTTTTAAGAATCATTGGGAGACACATATCCCAGAAGTGACACTGGAGCAGCTGATTCTGCCTTAGAGCAGTGGTAAGAAGTTCACAGCTTTTCAAATTCTTTTCAGCTGTATCCTTCTGTGAGTCTACAACACAAATATTTCAAAGCATTTTGCACTGAGCAAAGAGAGGAAAACCTGGCTTCAGACTTTTCTTGGTATGTCAGGTGGGATGGCTTTTTTTTCCACAACAATAGATGTCCTGCCTCATTTTCAAGGATGGTGGGGTGGAATGAAAGAAAAATATAAGAAACTTGTATTCTGTGAAGGACTTTCTTCTGCAATTAATTGTGGCTGCACTCTGACATGGGATGAATGTTTGGAATCTCACCACTTCTAATGTGGCTTTGTCATGAGCTCTAAATGTCACTGCTTCCCGTTGGCTCTCATTTTTGTGTGTCTGTTGATGAATATAATACTAGACTTTGTAGTATGTAGCTTGTCTGAACAAAGGTAGCTGTCAAATGCAACTTGTTGAGACCTTGGTTCAAGCTGCATCTAGATCTGGCAAATAAGTTTCTGTTTTGTGGTAACATGAACTGTGCGATTCCTACAGGGGAAACAAAAAGCTAAGAATAGTGTTACTGAGAATGTGGCTTTGGTGGCTTTTCTTAGTAAAGAGGTAGATGAGCAAGATGTAGCCTGTAAAAGGGAAGAAAAGATGTGTGGGTGGGTATATGGGAGAAATTGAAAATTCCAGGTGAGATCTAGTGGTTTGGGCGTTTAGAGAGGTCGACTGGATTGGCTAACTCTTAATCCTCAAAGAAAACTTTGTATTTTAGCTGCAGCATGAATTA
Source organism: Aleadryas rufinucha (assembly GCA_013397815.1). Classification (NCBI taxonomy): domain Eukaryota; kingdom Metazoa; phylum Chordata; class Aves; order Passeriformes; genus Aleadryas; species Aleadryas rufinucha. The sequence goes on from VZTH01016957.1 coordinate 787,746, forward strand.
CTGTCTCAGATAGCATTTTTTTTGAGCTGCTTCTCTTATGTATGTACTATAATTAAATTCTAAGAAGTTGTCAAGGGCTATGTCAAATGCATTAAATAAGCAGCTGAAATATGATGCTTCCAGCTTCCAAGCTTAGTGCAATTACTCTGGAGTTTTATGACAAAGAGTTTCAGACATTTTTTGTAGGACATAGAAACGTCCAGCTGGAGAATGAAATTTCAAGCATTTCCATTAAAATTGAAGAGTTCTGTGAAATCAGGTTGATTTTCCTGGAATTTCACAAAGAAGAGGAACAGTAGAACAGTTTAACATTTTTCTGATAAGATACTTTAACTATTTTAAAACATTTCCAGAAACTCCTCAACCTTCCTCCAGCTGAGCACTGAATATTGCAGTAAAATACATAATATTGGGATGTTTTGATTTTATTGATTCCAGAATGTTCATATGACTGGAAAACAGATGATGCTGCAGAACCACTTATTCAAGAAGTGATAACTTGAGCAGCATGCTGCAGCCTGATGGGAGAGAGACAGGTCTTACACAGCTCCACTTGAAAGCTTCCTCACTTTGTGGCTTTTCCCCAAGAAGATCAAAGGGGAGAACCAAATTTGCCCTAACAAGCCAGATTTTTAACCAGATAGTTAGAAACTAAGCCAAATGGTGTGGAGCTTCCCAAGGCCTCCACCAACTAGCTTCTTCCAAAGAATGAGATTCCACCTCCAGCTGCCCTTTTGTTCCCCTGGCACTGCTCTGGGTTATCCGCACTGCCTGCAATTGCTCATTGAATGTGATCGATAGGGGACTACAACACGGCTCCCAAAAATATTTCATCTTGCACAATGTGGACCTCTGTTCTCACACGTCTGTTCCTGAAGTGGCAGAGTCTGTGTGACTTTTCTCTGCTGCGTGCAGAGCGTAACGCAGAGGAGCTGTGAGCTGTTTCTGCCGCCAGTGTTGCTCAGCAGGTTGCCATGCTCTGCTCAAAGAGCACTTCCCCAAAGAAGTGATGAGATTAGTGTGGGCTGCCAAACCTGAAAGAAAGAATTCCATAATAGAACAGGATTAGTTGACAGCTGCGGCATGTCATTTCTACCTCTTCCTCATCAGTACTAACTGAACTGTTTATTTGCAACCCCAAGCTCCTCTCTGAGAAGAAATTTACAGAAAAGCTAATACAGGAAAGCATTGCTTAGTTGATTCACCAGTTACACAGAATCAGCTCCAGCCCACAGAATCCCATAGAGAGGGACTGTGTGGAGCTGATGCAATTACTGTTTCATCGCATCATGCATTTGAAGTGAGTGCATCTAAAGTCGAGAAGAAAATTATGTAATTCTCCTGAACCACTTTCCTTCTTTGGGGATTGCAGCTTCCATTTGCTGAAAAATGTTTGCTGAAGACGGTTTAGTAAGACAAAACAGATCCCCTGTTTGCCTCCAAGCAGTGAGGTCAAATTTAGGTTGTACTGTTGTTTTACATCTGCTGTGTTCCACTAAGCTTGCAGTTCTGTCGATCAAGCAACTGCAGTGGTCTGATCAATTACTTCTTCATCAGCTTGTGCTGTCTTGTATCCAAATCTGTGTTAGGTTTAATAAATTACAATTGTTCCAATTTATTCCTCTCCAGATAAAGCAGAGATTTCCAGACCTCTTCATGTGCCTGCTGCCTCACAGGTTAAACATAGCACCTTGCTTCAGGGGAGGCTGGCAGATTTGGAATCCAAAGTGCATCTTCTGGATAGCTTCCAGGCTCCCTGAATAGGACTGAGAGTTGTAAGGTCAGTTATTCCTCATGGGAAAGAATAGGGAAACTGTAGAGTGGGTCTGAAAATTAAAGCCTTGATATATAGGAACGCAAGAGAAAGGGTAGCTGACTGCAGGTTGGACTCTGCATTCCCTTTGCAGCAGCACTTCCACCCTGGTACCCCAGGTGTTCAAACACAGGAGCTCAGACCCACACGCCCTGTGGTGCACACCACAACCCTCTGACTGACTTACCACTGCAGGCAAGAGGTCAGACTTCTCTCTCTGGCAGCTAAAGCCCATAAACAGGTTATTTCAGTGAAATATTTTTCTTGAAAAAACATGGTGTGCAAAGTCTGTTTTCACTCACACAAATAATAATTGTTTGAAGCTCTTCAGCTTCACAGATGCTAAGCAGGAGAATGTCTGCACCTTTCCTATACCATGCCCCGTAGCCTTGGCATCATGTTTGTTGCAAAGCACCCTGAAAGCTGGATCCCTAAACAGTAGACCTTCCACCAGGGTTTCTTGTCTGCACACCAGGTTTTCCCTGCAAAGCCTGGAGCTTTGTATGCCTGTGTCTCACTGGGTTCCCTTGAGATGCTGGAGGTCTGGTTTTCAGATCCTTTTCTGAACGAGGCAGAAACAGGACTTGAACCTCAGCCTGTTGCTTTTCTGGTAATTCTTTTTCAACAAAGGTTCAGATTGCAATATTGTGACTTCTCTGAAAAATGTTGGTCTAATTTTCATTCTGATATGAAATGTTTGAGATGTTTTAATGGAATAGGATTTCTGCCTAGCTGCCCAAGGGAGGTGGTCCATGGCATGTCTTTGTAGATCAGCTGTATGGTGAGAGAGAGCTATCAGGCCCTCAGAGAGCTCCGTATCAATAGTTAATATTTCAGATAAAGATTATATCCTCCCCTCTGCTTGTTAAAGTCCTGTTGTCTCTCTTTTTCAAGTAGAGATGGCGTTGTCAGAAAAAGGTGTTGATTGCTTATGAGGCAGAGTAATTCTCTGTAGCCTCTGCCTCCTGAAATATACTTTTTTTTCTTTCTTTCTCATTGGCTTCATATTCTCCTTCTCTGCAGCTCCTAAAGACCTGAGCCTCTCTTTGGCAAACCCTATATATGGGAAGATGAAAGCAGTCAGTGGTCTTTTGGAAGGGACCCATGTGGCCTGCAGTACCTCTGCAAGACTGTCTTCTGCAGATATATCAATGGGCTTGCAAACATCAGGTAATGATAAAGAGAAATGGGGTCACAGCTCATACTGCCTTACATAGAAAACATCAAGTTATCAAGTCATAATTCACAAGTGAAAATATGTAATTAAACTTTGTCAGTGCTCCCTTTCTTGGTTTGTCTTCACTTTTTTCCACAGTTTGATAAAGCACCTTAGTAAAACAAATTTGATATGGTCACTTCTTGTTGTCTTATATATTTGTTAAAGTTCATGTAATGACAAACCTATGTCTTGGTTAGAAATTGTATCTACTGGAAAGTATTTAAGCACACAATAGAAATTGTGGGAAAGGAATATGAAAGTCCTGAGTAATGAAAGTTTGGACTGAGCTATGTTTCAGCTGCCAAGAGGGGGGGAAAGCAAACCACTCAAGTTCGGGTGCTCTTTTTTTTTCCAGTGAAATGTAATAAAAAGGAAAATTTTACTTTAGAGATACCAAATGTATTACTTTCATCTCAAATTAAATATTATAATTTTTACACTGTCAAAATACTTACATAGTTTAGTTACAAATTATCACCTGCCTTTGCTTGGCTAACACTATTTGACCTGAATTATGAACAGAAGAATTTTGGTTACCTCTGAAACGATTAATTTTGTTGCAGCTTTACTTGTAATCACCTGTCACACCCATGAATCTATTTCTGTAGACTCTGAAACAAAAAAGGGCAGAAACAAAAAAGCAAGGGGCTGCCTGTGGCAAGAGCGGTTGCAATTATTTATGATGATGTTGAAGTTCCATTGTAGAAATGATGCAACAGACATGGATTTCCCTTTAAGCCAGATGAGGCCTTGGTGTTGCTGTCGTCCTGCTTCATCATCCCTAGGAGGATTTGTGGTCCCTGCTCCTTTTTGGGGCCTTAGGTACTTCTACAGCAAACTTTCTGGCTGTTACTGCTGCTTTTACACAGCAAATCCTCTCTGTATAAGACGATGGTCAGCAGCTGGGGTGAAAAAGCAGGATTCCCTCTGTGCTTCAGTAAAAATGGTCCTATGTGATTTAACATGGAAAAATGTAATAGTGCAGAGGACTGGGTTAAACAATAGCAAAGCAAGACATGCTTTAAATGAAAAGAGTCCCCATGACACTGCAAGGAAAATTATCTGGAAGATGTAGTACATGTAAACCTCAAACCATCAGCCAATATCTGGTATCAGTTAGAAAAGCACAGGACACTGGGCTGCCCCATGGATTTGATATCACATCCTGCTCCTTCTTGCAGGACATCACCAAGCACCCAGGGCCATGTGGGGAGAGGCAGGAGAGTCTGTGCCAGGGTTATATGGGCTGAACCCTTTTGCAACTAGTTTATAGCACCAGGTTAGGTTACTAAATGAGAGTAGAGATCTGTGGTAGGGGGGGTAATAAGAAAACTTGCTTTTGAAGTCCTGCATTTTCTCTAATTATCTTTGTCTTATTCATGCATGTGGTAGGTATTGTGTCTAAAGGTGAAGGAAACCCTGATTTGTGACAAAACTTCCTCTTCATACCCAAGCTCAGCCTGTTACTTTCTGAACAGGAATGGACAGGGCTGAGTGCATCTGAAGCAAGAGGGCAAATTTTTGTGGCACAGATCTGCACTGGATGTGAAGCAAACAATGACAGTAGCAGTCACATGTAAGCTGTCTCTCTGTGGAAGTCACTCCAGCCATGCTGTGACCACAGGTTGAGTCCACAAGGAAATTGTCATAAATTTCATTGAGCGTAAGAGTGGAGAAGAGTCAAAGCCAGAGCTGGAGGACAGCTGAAGCTTGGTGCAGCTGCCCTTCCCATCCAGTATACCTCTCAGCTCTGTTGTGTTGGCTGTGATGGGAAAACCTCCTTGTCATTCTGGGAGAAGTATCTCCTCTCCATCATTGAGATCTGCAGAGAGGCCTACAATTTTCTCTCTTTAGCTGCATTTTGGCAACACACAAAAGCAACACATCCAATTTCTCAGTCTTTCTCTGGGGCAATCACTTAGTGCAGCAATGGCAATCTGCCAGGTACCAGGTACCAATGCCATGGCATCACTACTCCATTGTCAGAAGAACACTCTTTGCCTACAAAATCCTGAAGACAAGCCTTAGCTGGCCGGAATGCTGACTGCCAAAGGCAAGACTGCAGAGAAACCTGTGCTCTAGTCTCCCCGTGGTTTTTTGTGAAGCAGAAGGATGGTTATATCTGTGGTAGCATTTCAGACACTTGCTTTTCTTCCTGAGCTGAGTCTGAGGCAGTTTTAGCCTCTGGACGAGGATGTGGCACTGAGCATCACAGCTGATAGAATCCAAGGAGAGGTGAAGGATAAAAGATAGACTGTGAGATCATTTGATTTCTTTTGGTTTCCCACGAAGGCCCTGTGACTTAAAGGAAATTGGTTCTATCTTCAATTTGGTTAACACCTGATACATAATTTTTAAAAATAGTAAACTGGCTTCTTGTTATCTGACCACAGAAGGATGATTTTTGAGCTTCTCATATAAGTGAAAACCAGCCATCAGCTATATCTCCTGCCTGAGGTATTGAGCTTTGCAAGTGAGCTTGAGCACAGGGAGCTCAGGCCACTCTGAAATGACAGTACCTCACTCATTTTGGCAGCCTGCCTTCCCTTTTCCTCAGCTCTTGGGATTTCATTACAGCAGAAAACCCGTTGTGAAGAGATGGTGGATAAAGATTATGCCATGCAACGCAACAGTTCATCTTTCACTCAAATATAGCTTTTTCCCTTCTTTTACAATGATTTCTCATATGTAAATAAGATCCACATTCCTGCATTTCCTTGAAACTTAGATATTCTGACTATACCATAATGTTCTAATTTTGAGATGTTTCTTGCTACAGAAGGGTAGAAAGCATCATTCAGTACTAGATCTGAAGCTGTTCAATGTCAAAGGCAAAAATTTCAGTTTCCATGTGTTCAATCCTACCACTTGCTGTCTCCTCACTCCCTTTTCTAATTAGTCTCATCCCCTCATCCAAAGATACATCTATCCAAAGATAGATCTATTTCTACCAGACCAAGTCTTTTCCAACTTTCATATGCAGATCTCTTTCTCAGCAGTCATTCAAAATCAGGCACAAGTTCTTCTTCCATGCTCTTTGACTTCTGACTGTGGGAGCAGGTCTGGGCTACGCTTTCATCATCTTTCCCTTTGTATAGATGACAGAAAAGGGAATACAGAATGAAACAGGGCAGCTGCAATGGCCTCTGCGCAGCCAGAACGATACTAATGCACTGTGTTTTGTCATTTCTCCAAGGGAAATGGAGGTTTTTCTTCATGTTCCACCGGACCTTTATCTCAGCGGGAAGAGAGCATTTCCCTCCGTGTGCTTGAGGCTGACTATAAGGGCTTCCATACTCTTTAAAAGAAGTTGCTCTGTAGATATGTGACAAGTTCTGTGAACAGCTGGAAAAAATAATGTTATCTCTTGTAAACTCTTTTTTGCAGAATTCTAAAACCCCCAAAGGGCCCCATAGCTGTGCACTTTGCAGCAGTAACTGCTGACAGGCTCAGCCTTAGCACAAGTGAGGCCTTTGCAGCCTCACCAAACCAGGCAGCTTTGCTCATAAACAGGACTTCCATCAGGGCTGTTAGCAAAGTTTTGTGCTGCCATTGACATGTTGTTGGGAAATCCCTGGGAGCCTGGGAACCCAGGCAGTGCTTGATCCTCAGCTGTTGGTGTCCCAGGCACATGGATTCCCAGTCCCAGCCTGGTCAGCTGTAGGAGAGTCTGCTCTGCTCATCAAAGAGTGGTTGATTCTCACCCGCTTTTGGAGAGCCCCTGGCAGGCAGCTGGCTGCCCTCTTCCCCTGGCCAAACCCTTTGCTAGTCAGCAGCCATCTTGCTACTTAATATTTCAAATATGCGTGAATAATCCACTGAATTTCAGTATCCTATTATTTTCTCAGATTCTTTGTGGTTGCCATGGGTCATGGCTCTCCCCTGGGGTAATACTTCCATTTCAGATCTGAGAAAAAGCTTCCATGCTGAAAGCTGGTCTGTTTTATTTTTGTAACTCTCTTAGTGAGTCTGATAAAATATATTCCCCTCTGCCCACAAACCTCTTTGCTTTATGTTCTTAGATCATTATACCCCATGTCTGCTAGTACCACCCTTGCCGAGATGGAGTAACTCTGTTGTTTGTGCTGTGACTGAGAGCTCAGGCACATCAGTCTGCTGGGGTTATGGCTTTTCTGAAGCAGTCTTGAGGAAAACAGCTGATCTAGTGCTTAAAACACCGCTCCCCTTTCCTGTCTTTGGGAAAGATCACATATATCTGAGTCACACAAGCTGCATCCTTGCCTCAGGGCTCCTGCCACCAGATTTACATATTTGTTTGTTTTCCCTAACCTGGCTGTCTACACCTGCAAGGTAGAAGGACTGCTGCTTGTTCCCTGATCTGCCACTGCTTTTGCTTCTTTTAGATGAAAAAGTCATCAGGTGACAACCTGCAGTTTGTTTTGTAATCCAGAGTATTTACATAGAAGCCAAACATCAGTGTTTCAGGTGGTTCCAGTGGGTGCTCTCCCATTTCAAAATCATTTTCCTTTGTTCCTTTAGGCTGGGATAAGGGAGGTGAGGCAGAGCAGTTGGACATTGTGGTTAAACCACCTCTCCTCTGAAGACTGTCTATCTACACAGCACCATGGCATGTTGGTATTGCTAAGCTAGGTACAGCAGGTTGAAAAAAAGAAGTGGATTTGATATTCATGGTTCATGTGTATTTTCTAGTAAAGCTATTTGTAGGGAAAAGACTAATTACCTGGGTCTCAGTATGCTGAGATTTCCAGTCACCATAGTCATAAATTCACAGAATGGTGTCGGTTGAAATGGACCTTGAAAATCACCTAGTTCTGAGCCCTTGCCATGGGCAGGGACACGTTCCACTAGAACAGGTTGCACAGGGCCCCATCAAACTTAATCTTGAGCACTTCTTGGGACGGGATACCCACAGCTTCTTTGGACAACCTATTCTAGTGTCTCACCACCCTCACAGTAAAGGATTTCTTCCTAATATCTAATCTAAACCTACTCTCTTTCAGTTTGAAGCCATTCCCCCCATCCTATCACTGCATGCCCTTGTAAAAGTCCCTCTCCATCTTTCTTGTAGGCTCCCTTCAGGTACTACAAGGTGCTATAAGGTCTCTCTCTCTTCTCCAAGCTGAACAACGCCAACTGTCTCAGCCTGTCTTCATAAACAGATATATTTTAACTTTGTTCCAGGTTTCAGTTTTTGTTAGGCCATGAGTGTGGGTTCTTCCTTCACCTTGGCTGTATTTCTGATATATAGAACCAGCAGTTTAAGAGTCCTGATTTACTGTCATTTCAAGTTTCTGTAAAACATCTTAGTGTTTCTCTTGGGCTTTTTTCATCCCTGACCAAAATTCTCATTATATCAGCTAAAGAAATAGTGTGGCTCCTCCATGTCAGCACCAGAATGGGAGGGCTGTGGGTGAGTTCAGCTGGGGCATGGGTAGCTGAGGGATGGGGAGGGAGTGAATGTTTGTTTTGGAGAAGCTACCAGGGTGTGGGGTGGTATTGCATGGGTGAGCCAGGGAAGAAGGAGCCTGGGGGAGAGAAGTGGTAGGGTCAGGATGAGAAAATATTTGGAAATGGTGACCCAGGGAAAATGTTAGTGCAAGACTTGATGGCTGGGCTGACAGGTGGATGAGCAGCACCCTCTGAGGACAAGCCCAGATGACAGCCCCTGCTGCTGGATATTTCCAAAGTATGTCTATGTAGCTGGACACCTGGAGTGGTGGTAGAGATGACTGCAGTGGCTATGCAGAGGTGTTACAGCATAGGGGCTTTCCATTCCCTCATCTCTCTACTGTGTGTGCGGATCAAGCCTGTCAGTGTCCATGCCCTTAGCAACAATGTGAGTAAATAAATATTGCTGTTTTTCAAGTTTTAAAGGGGAATGAAATAAGCAGAAGTGCAACATCACCTGCATCTGAGTACGTGTGTTGTCAGAGAGCGCAAAGTGCAAATAAGAATAGTGAGGTGAGGGTGGGGGAGCTGGAGGTGGAGGTGTTGCAAGAGCTGTGCTGTGCTGCAAAATGTTCCTGCCACTGAGAGTGTTATTCAGTGATAATGTCTTGGCACGCTACTTTTAGATACTGGTTCATCCTATTCCTCCTCTCTTTTCATGTTGTAATTCCAGGATGGCTCTGGGCAGAGAAGATGAAGGCAGAATTGGAGGTGTGTGACATACTCTACATTGCAAGCCTGAGGTGTGTCAAGCATTGAAAGGATCAATGTATTGCTTTAAGTTCCTGTGCATGGTTGAGACTCCAGGGAAAATGAGGAGGGACCACCATTGTCTAGGTGGTCCCAGGGCAGCTCACAGGGGTAAAACTTGTTCCCTGGCTCCTTGTCACACAAGATATCCTTCCTCATCAGTGGTGTCCCTGGCTTGGTTCCCATGGTGGCACAGCCGGAACCAGTGCTGTGAGGTGGGGAAAGCTTCCCTCTGCCATGAGCTGTTCCACACCTGTGGGATCTGCAGCATCAGCAGGGCATTGTTAGCATGGTGGTTAGCTGGTCACAGCAAGCTGTCAGGCAGGCTTGTCACTGCAAGGTGTTCTGCACCTGGAAAACTCATCATGTTGATGTAAATTATGCACCAAACCAGGGACTTGCTCTCTCCTCACTAGGCTCAGCAGGTAGCTCCCAGGCACTGGATTGCACCAGCTGGAGTATGAGGAGATCCTAGAAGTGCATCCCCACTAAGAAACATTTCTTACCAAAGCAGAGTTAGCTTCTGGTATCTGCTGTAAGCTCTCGCACTGGGCCAGTGCAATGCCAGGCAGCCCCAGACACAGCAACGTGCCTCGCCTTCCCTGCTGGCTGAAAATGGCCTTTCTTTTAGGGCAGAGAAATGGAACCTTTCTTTCTGTTTGTATTTATTTATTTTTTAAAACAGAGGGATTTATGAAAAAAAAGCACATGGGCTCTAATGTGACCCTTCTGTGTTTCTGTGCAGTGTGGACCTTCTTATTTCCTGAATGGCTTGCTCTGCACTCCAGTTAACTCACACCCTGGATTTCATCCAAGTACATTCTGTTTCTTGATACGAGGCCAGGCTTTGCTGAGTTGTGGTGCCATTTTCTTCTGCCTGCTCTCCTCCCAGTTCCTCTATTATCATTCTCATTGCTAAGTGTTACTGGCACCCCTCAGCCAAAGGGAAGAGCAGAGCCCAGCCCCATGCCTGCTCCTGACAGCAGTCGGAGCAGGCGAGCTGGAACTGCAGTGAATGACTTCTCCAACGAGCCTGCTGGTTGAGCTGTCCCCAGCTCAGCCCGTCACTGAGAGGTATGTCTGAAATCAGCTGAAGCAGAAAACATTTGAACTCTATACCCTGCCAAATAGCTTCCAGATGTTTAAGATGTAGCCTTGCTGTGGACTCTGACTGTAGCTCTGCCAACATATGTCTGCACATTTGTGGAGCACAGGGAACATGAAAGTAGATATTCTACAACATCTGCTGCCTTTTCCTACTTCTCCCTCCCTGCTTTTTGCAGTCCTTTTCCTATATTTCATCCTTCAAGTATAAAAAAAAATGCTACAAGTTTTTCTACTGATTTATTGAATCCTCTTGAATCCTCTTTGCACATTTTGTACCTTTCTGTGCCAGCACTGTGGTAAAAAGGGAGGAAAACAGAGAGACCTTGTTCTCCTGCCTGGAGATCAAACCAGTGCCCAGGTCCTTTAATTATTTCTGTATTGATTCAAGGTGTTTTTCTTGCAGAATCAAATAATAAAATAGTATCAAATTCCATTGAAAAAGGGCTTTGATAAAAACAGAAATTTATCTTGCTTTCACAGTAAGAACTACTTCCTTAATTCTGCAGTCACCTGGGCCTGAGGGGTGTTAGGGCAGAGCTGTCCAGAAGAGGGAAGGGATAGAGCAGAGAGGCTAAGAATTAGGTTAAATGTGAAAGTGATAATATCTCTTATTTGAAAATAAAGAAAATTATTGGGTTTTAAAGTCTTACTTTTAAAGTACTCTTTTGGTTAAGAAAAAAAGAAAATAGAAACCTTCCTTCTATGTTGTTCCCAAATAAAACAGAGTAGATAACCCTATCTCTTTTGGTTTGCTCTGCCTTCTTATCTCTGACTCCGCAAGTGGTGGTTTGCCAACCTTTGTTTCTGCCCCAAAACCTGTGTATTTTTCCAGAAATAATTGCCTTTGGAGCCCATGACTGTGTTGGTGTCATTTGTTCTTGAAAGTTAGCCAGAGCCAGGCTTGGGATATATTTTGCTGAGAGACCACCTGGGATTCACAGAAGCCATCTAAAAACACCAGGGAGTTGTGGTCAAACTCCTGGCACATAGTAGACCACAGGAATCTAATGAGGGGAAAGACTTCATTTGGTCCCATCATCACTGCTGAGTTGACTGATGGGGCTGAAGTGCAGCAATACTCACACACCTATTTCTGTCTTCTTGCTATGACAGACTGGTGTGTGAGACGCCTGTCAGTCAACTCATTGGACTTCTACAGATGAAAATGTCAAATGGAGGTTATCTGTGTGATTGTGCATATCACAGAACTGGGGGAGGGAGACAGAGAGATGTGGTAAGATGGAAAAATGTGTTTCCTATTCATTCTGCCTATGTTATAAACTGCCTTCTTTTGTGATCCTCAGTTCAGAGCAGTCAGTGCAGCAATGTTCACATTTTGCTACAACGTTTGCAATGAATCTGCCCGGGTGACACCTGGCCCTGAAGCAACTCATAATTTTGTTGGGACAATATCCCTGAGAGCTGCAGTTCTCACCAGCACTCTGCTTAGCCAGGTGTGCAGCCATGTCCCTGACTTTGGGCAGGTGTCTCACTGACATATTTTGAACCAAGCATGTGTGGAGGGACTTAAAATATCCCACCTGTTCTATAGCCTGGCAGCTAACCTGAAGGGGTGGTCTCTCTCTTGAAGGCTCTCTTGATGACTGTGGGGGTCTTTTCTATGAGCATTTTCTGCAGTGAAAGCCTCACCTTCTGCTGCTGAGGATGTATGGACTAGACCTGGTAATAAACCTCATTTAATCTAGCCTAAAGCAGTTCAACTTGATGACCTTAAAGGTCTTTCCCAACCTAAATGATTCTATGATTCTCTGAAAGCTGTTTTACTGCTATGTTTTTTAAGTGATTAGTTCCTTAAACCGGCTTCAGATAGTTGAGATGTTTCTTTACCTCAGTTAAAGATGATTAGGGCAAGGTATGAACAGGATACTGAAGAAAGAAGGTTTTAAGAACTAACGGAATGGTCTCAGTTCACCCCTTCTTCCTCGAGTGCTACAGATAAAGTAAAAGAGAGGCCCTGATATTGCCTGATGCTTCATCTGTTGATATGATTTATCTAACTGTGTGTCAAAACTCAAAAGATCTGGATGAAACAGCTTTGCTTTTACAGAGACCTCCTCCTCAGCTGTTTAAATCTTAGAGACAATTTTATGTTGTGAAGCGTCTGGAAGTCTCCTTGGCCCCTTTCCAGCTCATTGTCCCATTGAACATCTTCCTCTGAGTGCCCCCAGTGAGTGACCTCTGACACTGTGCCTACAGGATGAAGAAAAGCATCTCAGGTTCACAGATCCCAGGCTCCTCTTGCAATCCCCACCTAAGTATTATTTGAACAGGGAAAGAGAACAGGCAAGTAATAGCCATGCCTTGTCAGTTGCAGAGGATATGACTTCATTTAATAAACAGTACCTCTGATACAATTCTGCGTGTCAACATCACCATCTCTGCCACTGCCCTGCTTGCAATATCCCCGTGATAATCAAGGTAACTTTTGTAAGCACAGTACAGATCGAAGAACAGATAGCAAAGGAAGCCAGACTTGTTTCAGTCTTTGTGTCTGTCTACTCTTCCCTTTACTCAATTAGTTTTGGATCTGACTTATTTCATTCACAAGTCATCTCTTTGATCTACTGCCTCAAGTACACCCTAAGCCACTTCTGTCTTCCTTCTCCAGTTTCTCAGGCTTATATTATTGCTCCCTGATGGCTCTGATCTCACATTTTTAGCTGCTCCAGGCCTTCCTGATATTCCCAGTGAAACTACAACAGTCCTCTCTCTTCAGTCATTCTTAGGTGTAAATTTGATCACTATGTTAGTCTGCCAGCTGACTTCTTTGGAGATTTCCATACCCCACAGCTCTGTGTGTGTGCTGAGACTGAACAGGAGATAGTGTGAAAATGGGAGATTACAACTAATTCATATCTGAAGTGATGACTGACTGCAAATGCAGAGCTTTCGTTTGTTGCGCATGATGTTCAATAAACTTTACGTCAAATTCCATGCTGCTCCCCAGTCTCACAGGACTGACTTCCCAGGTGTTCTGGTCCTACAGGAGTTAGTAAGGGTAATGATGCAGGACAGAAGGTCTGGGACCCTTGACTCTGTCTTCTACTAGGAGGTTTTGGACTGACAGGAAGTGAAAAGACATTACCATCAGTGGAAACAAAATCCTGTGCTAACCTCCTTTGTAATTTTTTTGCGTTTGTCACACACTGTTTCAGGGAGGGACTGACCAGACTTCCTCTTAGGACTCGATGAGTAGAGTGGTTAGCTACTTTTCCAGAGGGTGGACTGTCTGCATGACATTCACCTTGGTCATTGACATCATGGTCAGCTGCAGTCTCTGATGTAATGTCTGTTGCCTTAAGGGGTAGCAAGTCCAATTCAAAATGGAGCAAGTATTGCAAGTCAGAGGATTTGAAACCTATGATAATAAATCCACGTTATTTATATTATTATATTGCTACCATATGTTATTATTTTGAATAATAATTTACATTGAAGTCCATGCTACTTTCATGATCAGTGCAGGCTTTTGTGGTTCAGCTATGGTGGTTGAGTAGAGGTACCACTTCTTCAGTCCATACAAGTCAGACTGAATGTCTGCAGCACCAGTGACCACCAGTGAAAGACATGGCACTTGAATACACGACCCAATATTAATGATCACAAATCTCTATCATAACCGTATGGAGACTTTTCATTTTACCTTGGTTCTTTCATGGCAAGGAGAGAGTTATAGAACAAGAACAAGCCAAAGCCACTGCAGGCAGCAAAGAGCTGACTCAAAAGTTTGGTTTTTTTTGGACGGAGTTGGTGTTAAGTTTTTCCTGAGGTGGTGGATGATTGCTCTTGAGATGATGTTCTTACACACCTGGTGGAATTATGACAGTCTGATTACTGAAACCACATAGGTCTGAATTTTACTGCCTTTGTGTATCAGGGCTTATGGATGTTCCCATTTAAAGTTTTGGGTAATTGGGTAGCTAGCACAGGGAAAATGTACAAGGAGTGAAACTCTTGCCTATAAGAAGCAGTCACCTCAAATGCTCCTGAGGCTTATGGACATCTATACCTTGAACTGTTGATTTGGTTTATTATTTGGGGAACACATGCCATTTAATGTCATGACCTCTGTCAGTAGCTTCATAAATGTATTCAGTCTGATATTAATTATTGTCCACTTTATTATTATTATTGTTGCACTTGTGGAATGGATGTATAATCCAGCTTTTTACAAGTAAGTGCACAGCCTGCTGTTTCGTGGTATTCAAAAGTACAGCGGGCAAATGCCCAGAGGAAATCTGTTTAAGTTGCAGTTTACATGATTAGGAAATATTGAAAGCAGAAATACCTATTTCCTTATACAGAAAGAAGAAAGAATCCTATATAACTACTTACCAGCTGTAGCCACAGCAAATGAACAGTGCCCTCAGGGCCCTTGCCTGAACTAGCTTCCAACTTAACCCCGAGATATTCATTAAAACTCTTGAGGGGGATATGACAACATGTTCCAGTTCGAGAATAGAGCAGTCCAGCCCCTCAGTTAGGTAAAATAATGCTCCGCTAACAAGCATGGAAGGATTTACTAGAAAAATAACAAATAGTCCAGGTTCAAGGTGTTCTGTGGTCTTGAAAACAAACAGAAAAAAAGCACTTCAAAATTATCCCCACTTCATCCTCGAGGCCCTGAAATGCAAAATGCAAATGAAATTTCTTGAACTTACCCAATAATTACACAATAATTTATAAATAGAAAAACAGACAGGAAGTGAATTGCCAGGGATTTCAGAGAACATGAAAGGCTTAGAGTGCAAATGAAAATAAACATTGAGACCTTGCTTTATAAATGTTCTACATTATTCCTTGAAAAAAAGAACAGTTCAGAGAAAGAGGAGAATGGATGGGGCGTGATGGGTCTTCTGGCCCTGGGGAGAAGAGTGGACAGAGAAATGGCAAAGATGAGCAGTTTCTTTGGATCGAATCTTTTTAAATCTTTCTTTAGATAAACCTCTTTAAAACTTTCTAATACTTTTTTTTCATTATTTTATAAAGAGCTCCATATTGTAGCAATGGTCCAGGCTGCTCCAGTGGCAGACAACCAAAAGGAGAGGTTTATTCATCTGTTCCGTCCCTTTTCTCAGTTCCCAAGTGCCACACAAAAGAAGTGTGATACTTTGCTAAATCAGCAGAGACCTGATTTGAAAGATGGGTTTACATTTCCTTAGTATTATGTGCATGTCCTACCAGAATACTTATGTATGTATTTATGTATATTTTATGTGTAATTACACATTTCCTCCATCTCACTGAAGCTTTACCTTGCCTTCTCATCCTCAAGGAATTTTAAGCAATCAGTTTCTGGTAGACTGTTTTTCTTTCTCTCTTCGGTCTTTACACTGCCCACTGCCCCTTTTTAGAATCAGGACAAAGTCAGAAAAAACAGTCTCTGGAGTCCTGCGAACTCATTGCTGGTCTTGTAGCAGTGTAATTGTCAGACATTTCTGCAAATTCCTAAATGTCCTAAGCTTTTGTTTTGTGCAGTGTTGGAAACTTTAGTCAGCTTCTTCAGGAATTTTTGAAACACTGAGTAATTATAAACTGTAAGGGAGAGAATTTACAGGGTTATATATCATTTATATGCACACTGAGATTATGAATTCGTCTTATTAGTATTATCCTTCTAGTTAATGAAGACTACTTTTTTTAACAAATGAGAAAAAGTACACACTGGGTACAGATCTTAGTATATCCAAAGACTGTTATTCCAAGGAGTTAGGCATTCAGAAAACCCCATCTCTTCCCAATTTCCTCTCCAAACCCTTTCACCTGACTTTGTGTCTCCAAAGTCCAATTCCAGCAAAACTGATATTCCAGTCTCTTCTTTCACAGTATGTGGAAACTCTCAGGTGGAATGGCTTAGCCTTGACCTCTTTTGCAATTTAATGCCTTGTAAGGCAGCTCGAAAATGTTTTTTATTATATAGAAAGTGATTTCATTGCTCCTTCAACTGAATCTAAAATGAGCATGGCAAATCCAGTGTTTTAATAAGGAACGTTATTGTCTTTCCTTCTGAAATTCACCTCCTCGCAGCCATTAGGATCTTTCAGCAAACACTGTCAAAATGGCATTCTCTATGCATCTAAGGGCTTGATCAGCACTTGCTGCACAAAATCTTATATAGCCTCAAGGATATCACGGCCCTGCCAGAGAGTAAATTGACAGAGATGTGCTTGTTCAACTTGCTTGTGCCTAAAGACCTAAAAATGAGCTTTGCTCTGTAAATTAGGTTTCTTTTAACTGGAAGCGAGGGGTTTTAGCTCTGCATGTCAGATAGCCATAAACAAGAGGGTAAGGAACACATGTTTTGGAATATAATTTGTTTCTGACCACTGCTGAAACAAACAGGTTGCCATGATCTTTCCAATATGCTTTCAACCATAAGGTATTTGCCTACATATATTGTTAGACAAATGCCAGCTAAATCAAACTTAAGTGATTTCCCAGAATTCAGGAATAGGATGTGTATTTCTGGTACTTCCCAGAAGACTTCTTTTCAGCAAACCTTGATAATATTACATACCTCATTATGAAGGTTTATTCTCATTTTGGAAGACGGTGTACAAATAATTGCCATTTATCAAGGGATGCAAGAACATTTCAGTGTGAGTTGTTGCTCTCAGATATACACAATATTCTCCACTTTGGGTCATACATTTCCTAGAATGCAGACTACATCTCTCTCCTTCAGGGCAGAGGAGATACTGAAGAGCAGGGAAGCAAACAGACCCATGGCTCTTTTTATTTTTATTCCCTCTCTTCCCCCTCGCCACCCCCGCACCCCATGGCTGGTAAAGCTCAGCCACAGGATATGAGAAATTAAGTCTGAATATACACTTATGCATATTTATATGTCTGCCTATCATTTCCTAGTAATGCACATGTTGCCTCAAGTACTTCGCTCAAGGAATTTTTGATTAGCCAAAGAGCACACATATCTCAGCTCTACCCAAATAGCCTTCATCTCCTGGATCTCTGCTTTGTCTGGTTAAAAAGAAGGAAAAAGCTTATTCAGGATTATTCAGAATTCAGAGCCAGGTTCTGAAGAGGTAGTAAAAGAGCATTTCCTAAATCGTCTTCTGTACAGGAGGCCCTAACTTCTACTCATTCACATGAATGGCTGTGAATTTCAACTAATGAGCCTGATTGACAAAACCTAAAGAGAAAAGGTAGAACCTGTCAGGCTAATAGTAAATCCAATTAGGAAACAACAGCAGGAATATACATTGAAGCCACAGGCAATAACTTCATAGGCTCTTACCTTCACCACAATGTCTGATAATCCTGTTCTCTGTGGAGCTGTATTCCATGAAATGGGTTGTTTATAGTAGGTTATAGTCAGGTTTCCTTCATAGTGAAATTTTCACAATTAAATGCTTCAAAACCAGCTCCAGTCCAGATCCATGTCTCTTTGTTGGACAGGCTGGACAGCCCTAACTAGTAATAATCACATTAGTGCTTTGGCTTGGGTGGTAGGGACTTTAGGGCTAAAGTTGTTGATTTGAGGTGATGTCAGCAGGTATGTAATGGATAGACAAATATACCCCTGGGAAGAGCAGAGTATTTACTTACCTTTAGTTTTTTTTCTACCTCGGTCATGACATTGGAGGTGCAGAGAAAGACCCAGATGTCAGAGGAGGGGGGAAGATATGTGCCTGCAGCTGGGCCAGCCTGCAGAAGCTCCCTGCCCAGAGTGCACATATGCCTGGTTTTTAGTACATGTTCTGTCTAGGTTTGTGTTTGCCACTGTGTGTTACTAGTGTTTGGGATGGTTTAAATCAGATAGGCTGCCTCGCAAGCATCCAGCCTGCACCATCTCCTTTTCAAAACAACCAAATGGTAATCAGACTGTAAGGATGGTAGGAGATTCTTGGGCAGGAATATCTGTGTTCCCCTAGATGTGCCTTTAATTTACTCACTTCATGAAGAAAAAGAATTTAAACCTTTAATCTAACTGATTATGACGTCTGAGGGGCTGTCTCATGCATGTAATTTTGGAGGGCTTCTTGGGGAATGTGTGGGATCTCTGCTGGATAATAATTTTTGGCAAAAAAAAAAAAGAAAACAAGAGACTCCTTAGAATTTATCTTTTATTTTTCTTTTTGATTGGCTTATAATTACGTGTCTGCTTAATTTACAGGCTCTTATTCTGTAAGATACTAGGGAGGTTTGGATTCCTGAATTTCTACCCCTGCAAAAGTGTAGCTCATTTATTTTAATGACTGGATTATCTAGCCTGTTAACAGGATGGTCAGGCTCTTATAATGAAGTGCAGTAGCATCAGCAAGGGCTTTTCCCCAAACATTTGCCTTTACCTAAAAGATATTTATGTTGTAAAGCTCCTGCTGAGTGGTTCGATGCGGTCATTGAGTTGTTGGTGTTGTCGTTGGTGACTGCTTTTTTCTTGTAAAATGTAAAATTTTTGCAAATATTCTTTTGTTGTATGTTTCTTTAAAAAATACCCAAATCCTGCAGTTTGCATAAACAGCAGTGCAAACACCAGACGTTGAGGTAGAGAGGATACCCACACACCCTGATTTGATTACTGTTGGGTCTGGAGGGCCTTTTTACTTCACCCATTTTTGCATATCTATGTAGCATTTTTCTGCCATAATTTGGGTGGGAAAATGTGGTAAATCAGGCACAGAAGGAAGGTTCAGCTGTGCCAAGATAAATTCAGCTGAAACCTTCACTCAAGGGAACTAAATGACATGAGAGTAGGACCTGTCTGCTGTCTGCAAAGGACATGACTGGTGCAATGCTGCTGCTGTTCACTCTTCTGGGTACCTGGCCTGGGCTGAATGAAGTGCCTCGGGGCAGAGCAGGGCTGCACTCACTGGGGTGGCTGGACAACGTTTTGGATACATGATATGAATGTTGTTTGAACTTTTCCGCAAGTTGAAATGCTTCTCGCCCTGTTCACTCTGCTCCTACCGTGCCCTGTAGGGGCACAGCACAACTGAGCCACCAGCCAAGTGGGACAAAAAGTTGCCAACAGAGCAAATCATGCAGCTGTTGCAGAGCTGTGGCTAGCTGCAGGTGAAGTCATAAGAGGAATTTTTGTCAGAACTTCGAGGCTTAAATCTTAGAAATTTCCTGGGTATTGCACAAAGCACCTGAGTTGGCACAGGGCTTCCTAAGGACTGATATGTTTGATAAGAGGGAAACCCGAAAAAGTGTTTTTTCTAAGATTGTGACAGTGAACTTTTGATTAGCAAACTAATCCAGGGCACAGCAAGCTGTCTTCAAAAACGCTGGTGAAAAATCAGATCACAGGAAAGGAATATATGCAGCATGCCAGCAGCAGGAGGAGGGTCACATACAGCAACCCACAGAGAGCTGGAGGCTGCAGAGGGGTGTGAGTACAACTGTATTTTCCTCCCAGTAAGAAATAGGGAATTTAAAGGTCTCTGTGACTCTTGTGCTGTCCATCAGCAGGAGACTCCGGCAGCCTGTGGGAGATGCTGCTGAGCAGTCAGGGCTGCCCCACAGGCAGCGGTCCCATCAGGCATAGTTTTCTGAGAGATGGGGTACCACAGGAAGGGAAACCTCTTAGCAGGGTTATCGGTTAGTTATTCTTAGAGGCAGTGAGCATGAGTAAGGCTCTCTCCATATTTTTTTTTTTTCTGCATATCTCTTCTGTGAAATTTCCTGCTTACTGTGCTAAATTACACTTTAAGACCAGAGACCTCATAAGCTAAACCTTCTGATTTTAGGGTACATGCAGCTACTACAGAGGAAAAGAACAGCCATGATATACTTTGCAATTCATACGGTGTTGCTTTGTTCCTTCAGGCTCTGCCTGCAAGGTTTAAAATGTGTAGCATGTAGTTGTGCCTTTGCTTTTCTTGATTCTTATGGAGTCTGGGGTATTCCATATGAATGCAGCTAAGCTCAGAGTACTAGCAAAATATGTTACTCTGCATAATACAAGTTAGTTTAAAAAATGATGTATGTGTATGCACGTATGAGAGGTGCAATGCAGCCATGCTTTCTCGTTGCTGCTCTGAAGTCTGCACATCAGTGAGTTTGTTTTATGCATCCCAAGAGAGGTCTTGTGCAGTGTTTGAGGTATGTGCTGAAAGAGCTCATTGGTGATGCAAACACTTCAGCTGTCATTGACTCATAAAAAAGCTCAGAATAGGAAGGTCTGTAGGAAATTGATTTTCTTTAATTCCTTTGTGAAGTGCCATGCGGAATATTGATCACTTCAGTATGAATGATTTAAATCTCCCTCCAGCATCTACTGGAAGGCAAACAGGTTTTCATCTGAGATTTTTTTTTTTTGGTTGAAACCTCGTGCTTGTCATCTGAATATTAAGATGTTTGGGATATTCATAGACCCAAAGGCAATGTTTTCTCCTTGGAAAGAGTTGCCACTTATACTTAAACTGCTGGAGAATTATTGTTTCATACGATGTTATGCCATATACAACTATTTTAATAGCTTTGCAGTGAATAACAAGAAACACATTGTGGAAGTATTACTCTAGATACAGTATGTTCTATCTTTGGAGAAGGATCAAGGTGGCTCAAGGTTCTCTTAGTATTGGCTTTATTAAGGCTCTTTACTACTAAACTTATCAACTTGGAGCATATTTTGCAACTAATATTAATGATACGAAATATGGTAATGGAAAATCCCTGTGGAAAAAGAAATCTGTTTTAAAATATGTTTATATTATATTTTTACAAGTAAGTTACAGATCTGTGTTAGAGAATTTTTCCAAAATTTTTTTTTCTTCCCTGACCTCACAGACAGTGAGGGTAAATTCATGAGTGCATAAAGTGCTGTGTGCTCTCTGGGTGAAAGGAGCAATAGAACTGTAAAGAACCTTATTTGCTTGGTATTTACAGGGAGTTATTACTTTGGTCCAACACATTATTAGTGAGTTTTTGGAAATTACACTGAGTGATTCACTGGGAATCAAACAATAGTAAATAATGCCTGTTTAAACTTGCTGTCATATGAGGAATATTTTGACTCAAAGAGAGGTAGAGATTTGCCTAAACAACATGTATTTCTAGAAAATTTTTACAAGATAACCAGTGTAATCGTAAATCAACAGACTGTGATATTCACCTTCCCTTATTCCTGATTGCTCTGGCATTTACATTGCATTGGTCTGCTAGCTTCATCACAAGTGCTCTCTCTGTGGGACTAATCTATTCTGCTGTGCATGGAAGCAACAGGAAACGTTTAAAGATCTTCCACTATGTGTTTATGTGTGTGCATGTGTGTGTTACAGAACTGTCATGGAGAGGAGAGTTTGCACAGTGAGAGTCTTCAGGGCAGAGGCAGTCTAGGGTTGGAACTGGAGAACACTAGTCCCAGTGATGTGCTCAGCTGTATCCAGTCTGAAACTGGGATGCAGGTTCCTATCCCCTGTGAAATCTTCAGGAAGTTTGGCTGCTGATCTCATCTACATTCAGCACACTGAACTCTCTCTCAGCAGCACTATTAACCTCACTTATTATCGCTCTCTAGGTTAATGACGGGTATCTGATCTGCATAGTGATCTCTCTTTTGCCCTATTCATCATGGCCTCAGCTATGTTATTAATTAGCAGAAGTGAAACATAGGATAATCCCTTGCAAAATAAATGCCTGTAACTGTGTCAAAATACGATTCTAAGGTAGTTGCAATGAGTCTGATACACTGGAACTTGATGTTGCCTTTGTCACCTGTCTGTGACCTGCCCAGGGCACCATGCTTGGCTGAGCAGAGCGGTGGTCAGGGCTCCACAGCAAGACCCTGCCTTAGACAGTGTATTAGCAAGGGCATCCCACCCAGCTGTGGACTCAGTGTGGCTGTTCCAAACACTCCCCCCTTTTCTGCCAGTCCTGATACCAACACACCATTTCAATATAATCTAAGGTCTGCTGGAATACAGAAACTGTGGCTTCCTTTCTCCTCTAAGCTGATTTAACACAAGTGTCCTTGCCTTCCCTGTGTGGCAGCTCATTCTGAGGAGATGTTAGAAGGGCTGCTCTGCAAACTGGTGATATGGGCATGGCAAGAGGTGCACTTGCTGGAGGTGCTCCCAGCAATGCTGTCATGTACTAGGACCACCACCTCCAGTCCTGGACTCTGGCAATACCCCTGCAGCACTGCCAGCACCAGGTGGAGCAGAACCAGGTGCTTCTCCCCATGCAGAACCAGGTGCTTCTCCCCATGGCATTGCCACCAGCCTTGTGAGTTCAGGGGCTTGCTGCTGCTTATTTTCAGGGAGGATTTGCCCTTAAGAGGAGGAAGTGTGGTGCTGAGTACAGCAATGATCTGGCAAACATACAAAATGGGACATAAACCAGCTGGAGATTCCTGGCTGGAAATCTTATGGTGCCTGAAGGAGCTGCACTTTAACAATTAACACAAGATGTACTACTCATCTATGTTTAAACAGTCAGTCTAGCTTAACTGAACTTTGGGTATCACCTTGATTTATTCAGCTCAAAATGGCGCAGTTACAGTTTTAAAATAGTCTGCTACTTTTTGATTAGATGTTAATTCCTGTTCAGTGAACACACTATTTTCTTCTTGCTATTTGGTATTTGTAAGCATCTTAATTTTTCCGTAATAGATTTTTCTCCCCTATCCTTAATACATGCATACAAACACACTACATGCATGGTTTTGCTCTAGCTATAAAGCTATCCTGGGTTTCTGATGACCTTATTCCCATAAAATGATATTGAGGTCATAATGCAACTTTTCAATTTTCAAACAGAAGAAGGGAAACTAAGAAACTAGATGCAAATCTCAGTTTTAAATACATGTCAAGCATTAAAAAGTCTATGATTGTTCTTACAAAAACAAGAATCTCTCCTGACTATGCTACACCTGTGTGAATTCCCATGTTGCTCCTGCTTGTTCGAACACACCTTTATTTGCCCCTGTGGCTGCAGTGAGGTGTTTCTAGTACCACTGTTCAGTTACTGTTTACTGTCATGGTTTTTCCACTCCAATTCACCATTGATGGATGATTTCTTTGAGACAGATTTTTAATATCATGGGGTCCTTTTTTCACTGGGACCCAGCATTTCAGGGTGCTGGATGTGTTGGTAGGCACTAGAATAAGGTCTGCATGGTGAAGTGTTCAGGTGTAGATCTCTAGTTGCAATAGTCCAAGAGCAGTTTTCCAGACTAGGATCTTTGCCCTGGAGTAAGAGAACATAATTTCTGGTTTCTGGCATCTGAGCTGCAATAGGGCTTTGAGACATTTGGTCCCAAAGGGTGGGTGGCCCTTGTGTGTGTGTATGGGGGTTCATCAGCCTTTGGCTTGGAAATCCTAATTCAGTTGAAGATGTAAACATGGCACTTCTGGCCTCATATTTTTCAGCTTTCTTGGGTTTAGTTGAAGGTAATTAATAACTTGGAAATTTACGTAAACAAAGCAGAAATAAAAGTATGTAAGAGCTTTTGTTTAATTGAACTGAGACTTTTGAGTACTTTTCTGTGGTACAGGTAAGTTGTATTCAGGATAGGAGGGAGCTTTGAGGGCTGAGAAAGATTTAGGAAGTTTATTAAAAAATATATGAATGGTGCAAAGAAGATAACCAGGGAATGACTGTTCACTGGGATCTCACAGCCTGAGACACCCAGTGAAAATACCAGTCAGTGGGTTTAAAACTAAGAGGAGGAAGTCACTCTGCACAATGCATGCTTAAATTGGGGAACTCGTCATCACAGGATGTTTGCGAGGCCAAAGGTATGAATGGGGTCACAAAAAGGGTTAGTCAAGCCCATGGCAGTAGGCACATGTGAGACTCTGGGTGTGAGCTCTGGCTCAGGAAATGTCTACGCCAGTGAGTCTTGGCAGCAAAGGCTGTGCAGTGGAGACGTGCTTCTTTCCACTTTGCCTTCCTCTAGGCTTTTTATGGCATCTCATCACATCAGCTCCAGGCTGTAAAATAAGGCGGAAAGAGAGACTGAGATAGCTCTCAAATGTTCTTCCTTGGTAGCTCTCCTGAACGATGCACATGCTTAAATGGGTGTTAGAAAAGTACACACCTATGTACTCTGGAAAGCCTGGGCTGCTGTTAGTTCTGGCAGGAAATGTTCTGAGAGCTGTGGTATCCGGAGGTAGTTTGGTAATGAAACGTGAGAGGAAAAGCAGCACAGTGGTCACTTATCAGCCTCAGGGATCAGAGACTTCTGGGCCAGCATGTGACAGCCTCGCTGCTGTGGAGAACCCTTAAAATCTGGCTCATTTAGGCAACTAATAAAAAAAGCATAGCAGCTCAAAGGCAAGAAGCAGTAAGGACCACTGTATGCAAAGCCCTCTGTACTCACAAGTAGCTGCTAGAAATGACCCCTCGGCCACGCGTTGGAAATCTCAAGACATCAGTCACAGGAGGAAGTGTAAGAAACAGCTTTCCTTACATCAGCCATTTGTGTCATGCACATTTCTCAGATGTAGCAGGAAAATATTCTTCAACTATTCCTAGAAGTCCTTTAGATTGGAAATGTAACACAGCCTCACAATTCTGGAAGCTCTTTTTAAATCCTTTTATTAAAAGCACAAAGTTACAAAGAACAGAGTTGGGGGAAATTATATATTTGATGCTTAGGATAAGGAAGCTGGGGCTGTACCATCAGGCTCCGACATGACATGATGCTCATCTATTTTTTAGATAATTCCAAAAGAATTGTGTCTTCCAGACCACATTAATTCTTCATTTTGTGGAAGACTCCTCAGTCGCTCTCCTTTTCTGTCAAGAAGGGTCCAAAGGGACCTTTTTAGGAGTTAGCCTGAGTTTTCCTCAGTAGACATATCTGCTGGTATCTCAAGACTTATTGCTCAAGGGCAGATATTGGGACTTTGATATCTCAGAAGGAAAGTAAAAAGCCAATTTAATTAAATAGCTGTGAGTGAGATTTTGAAATATATAATACCTGGAACAGCTCAAAGTGAACCTCTGTCCTAGGAATAGCCCATTTCAGCCTTTCAAACTTTTATTGGTATAGCTTTCTTTTTTTTTCCAAATTGAAGTGCTGACAGCTAAAATGCTACCCCATTTAGTCAGCTGACCTCAAATGCTTTATTTAGCTACAATGAGCTATTCCAATTAAAGGAAAAAGGAGCAGAAATAATGAATCTGAGAGCATTTTTGTAAGGGACTACATCTAAACATAAAATGACTAATGGCTGAGGCAGGGACAGGAGATTTTTCTCATTTAAAGGCCTAGCAGATAAGGAAAATTCCTTGCAGATGCATGGTACCTAGCTCTCAGAAATACAGTTGCAATTGGAACCCCCCAAATGGGTTTCTGTGCAAAGCTCCCTGCAGGACTGTGAGTACCTCAGTAGAAATATTCAAGAACAACCTGGATGCAATCCTGTGCCATGTACTCTGGGATAACCCTGCTTGAGCAGGGAGATTGCACCAAATGACCCACTGTGGTCTCTTCCAGCCTGACCCATCCTGTGATTCTGTGACCACACATGGGGTTTCTGGGGCTTCAGAAGTGGCTGCTGTGGACTGTGACTCAGTGTTGAGGATGGTTGGCTCACAATGCATTGACTTCCTGATGAGAGGTCTGGCTCATGTGATGTGGCTTCAGTATGCACAAAATTCAGCTTTTTCCATCTATTGGTCTGGATTGAGCATGGAGCAGGGAGCAGTGCTGTCTCATGTGAATGAGAGCGCAGCTATCAATTTGTGTGTGGTAAAAGTGGACATGCTCAATCCTGACTGGGATGTGGAGAGCAAGAACAGGGTGAGTCATGCTCTGGGGGGACATCCTCACCATCCCTTGACTGTCCATGTTGAGCTGCACACACTTTTTGGGTTGTGTGCAATGGGGTGGGGCAGAGAACCATGTCATGGGTTGCTTTTAGGACAGAGGTTTAGATGCTTAAAGCTCTGCTAGAGTGGAAGGGTGAAGTTCTGCTCTGTCAGTTACAGGATTTTTTGAGAGTTCAAGTAAAATTGATATGCTTTACCCTGGAGCAGTATTGGAGGGCAATATGTACACAGAGGCAGAATTTGGTAAGGCCATGTTCTGCCTGGGCCTCAAGTAAGACAGTTGAAATTTTCCAGGTGCATAGTTTTGCATGGAAGAGTTTGCATGAAAAGGAGATAACTATTAATGACAGCGGTGCAAGTAACCCTTGGCTGTGATATTTTCTTGTGTTTCATTTTAAATATGCAGCTTCCAGTCTGGACCACTGGAAACATTTCTATCAATTCCCTGTGATATTTTCCCAGTTCTTGCTTTGATGAGGAATCTGGTGCTTTGGGCCTGCTTGTTTGTTGAAGATTTTTTTTTTGTTTGCTTGTTTTGCCTTTTTTTTTTTTTTCCAGTTAACATAGCAAACTGACACGACCAATTAATCATATGACTCCTAAGCAAGTAATAGTGCCAAACTCTTAGGAGCTTTCAGAAGGGCTGCAGAGGTCTGGTCTGCAAAGTCCTGTTTAAAACAAAATCCCTTAATAGCCATCAGGAGCAAAAAGCAAGCTTTTGTAGGCACAAGCATAAATTTTCCATGAAACCAGTTAACAGACTCTGTATGCAAGGTTTGTTGTTGACTCAGCACTTTTAGCAGTTTTTAATGTGACTTCTTGGAGCAGTTACTCTCTCCAAGCTGTTGAATTAGTTGATCTTCTGAGAACTTCACATTTGCCCTCATTTTGAACTCCTTCGTCAAGTTCCATGAAATGCTAATAGTATGCAGTGCAGAGTGCTTAAAAAAAAGGTGCCATAACAGCTGCAGAGCTTATATTTCTGCAAAACTTTTTTTTTTTTTAATGGAGTTCCCCATGTTCAATATCCAGGAAATGTGGCCAAGCAACAACAGGTTTGTGAATAAAGGTGGAAAAAAAAGATCTGTGAGCCTGAGTTGGACAGAAAGGTTCTGTAGTCTGCTATTAGAGCTTCTTATTCAATTATCTATTTTAGAGCAGCTTGAATAGAAAAAGTCAAAGTGAAATGTGGGCAGGAGAACATCTGTGCTGCCATAATGACTATTCAGGGTATTTTTATTTGATTGTCAGTTTTAGCTTCCTGACAAAATATAATTTACATGCAATTTATCAGAACATTATTTTTACTATAATGAATTCTTTCCCTTATAATAAATCCAGATTAATCTATTTCTTTTCCAGAGGAACTGTGGATGTTAGTGAAGCTTCTGTGACTTGAAAAAAGGCAAATTTGGTATTCCATTGGTTTTGTATTTCTTAATAAAATTAAATATAATTCTAAATGTCAGGTCCCTAATTCATTAGTCTTTGGGAAAGAAAACTAATGCTATAATTTTAGCTCCATTTCAAACCTTGATCATAGTGACAAGTAATAGTTTTTTTCTAATAATTAAAGCTTGTTCAGCTGAACACCATGTTCATTGATATATTTGCTTGGTTTTGGCTCATAATTGTTTGCAAGCAAGCTTCTCTCCTTATGGTTCCTGTGCTGTGGTTATCTGGGAGAGGGAGGAAGGGACTGGCATTACCAGGGGACTTTCAGACTGTGGGCTCCCGGTGCATTTCTCATCCTTCCTCTGCAGCCTTGGCAGGGTGTGTGTGCGGTCAGGGGCTCTTGACCTGAACAGGACCCTGCTGAAGCCCCCAGAATGTGCTCACTGGCAAGTAACAAAGGGGTTTTCTAGCGTGAGGGAGAGACTTTGCATGCCAGTGCAGGATTTTTGTGCTTAAAAAATGTGTATTTTTCTCAACATGTGCTCAACTAAACGATAAAAGGAGGTGTGCTGGAGAGGGGGCAGTGAGGGCACTGTGTCAGCAAAGAAACAAGCTCCCACGGTCCCCAGTCACTGTCTTAACAATGAGACAAGCCTTGGTTTTGCAGAGCTGCTTTCTAGAAGGAGCTTCAGTCGATATATGCCTCAGGAGGGAAGCACTCCAGGTACGAGGAGAAAACCTGCTGGATGAGCACAAAGAAGCTTCCTCACAGTCTGGCGAAAGTTTCTGCCTTCCTAATTTACTGAAGACAAGAAAATAGTTCAAGATATGCTTCTTCTGAGTTCTTCAGACTCACATTTTTTTTTATTTTCTTGACCCTTGCTTCACATACTTCCTGCCTGTCCTGTTGTTCAATGGAAAAATCCTATTAGAGGTGTTACAATTATCTAGACGTTAGATCAGATACTGTCATGCTGCTACTTTTCCACCTCAATTATGCAGAATGGAATTAAAAGTACCTTAGAATATGACCCTTACTCTTTTATGAACTCCAAACCACAGCAAGAATATTCTAGCCAATGACCTCTGTCTGCACATAATTACACTCTGAGGCATTCTTGAATCATTTGCCAAGTTACTTTTAGTGCTATTCCATGGTAATCCTAAATACCTAGGAATTACCAGGGGTTATTGCCCTATTTTCTGGACTTTTCAGCTAGATATGCATAAGTAATTCTGTGCCCTGATACTTTCAGCATGCATTGTTATCTTTGATAAATCTGATTTTTTAAATTAAGAATAAAATTGCTTATTAGATAGTGTAGAGATAGGTCTGTAATTCCTCTTTAAAACTTACAATAAACAAAGAACCATGTAAAAATGTGTGTCAGTGAAAAAAATTCCATGCTTTCTTATGCTAAATCTCATTGTGTATTTTAAGCAATTTCACGATCCTATTAAATGATCATGCTTCTGGGGAAAACTTCTTAATAGAATTTAAACTCTGCACTTTTGCTGCATGTGCTGTGCAGGAGATGGTGAGTGGAAATAGTCACATTTGTGCTACAGGTCAGCACGGTGGTCTCATTCAGCAAATAATCTGTACCTCATGAAAGGTTTCTAGGGAATGGGATGTTACTCCAGGAGCCTGAAATAAGCTACTTCTTTACCTCTGGGTTATAAGCAGCTGAACATGGATAATGGTGTTGATGAACAAAATTACTAGCATGTGATAGGCCTTTGTGAAGCAAGTCTGGGGCATTAACCTTGTTTTCCAGGTGTCTTGGGAGTTAGAGGTTGCAACAAAGCAGGAAAAAAAAACCCCGTGAAAAAAAGGAACTCTCACTGCTCCCAAAACCCATCTTCAGAAACTCTCACTGCTTCCAAAACCCATTTTCTGTGAAACCTTAGAGTAGAAAGTGTTTTGAGCTGAGGCTAACCTGGGCCAGGTGTGCCACAAGGGCTGCATTGATCACAACCTCCAGGTCAGGCCAAAAGGCACCTTCCTGCTCCCAGTTTGACCTGCTGAATGTGGGACATAGCTCCTAACCCACTGGTTATTGCATTTGGCTCATGACTTAGTGCTGATTAGAAGAAATGTTCCCTTCATCTTTTATCAAGGTCCATCTGCCTGAGAAAAGCTGTCAGTCAAACACGGGGAAAAGCACAGGAAGTAGAATAATGTTTCTGAGTATTTCTCCCTCTTAATAAACTGGAAGAAATACTCAGAAACATTATACAATAAAAGCCTTTCACAACATTATATAAATTAAATACAAATAAACCTTCTGCTCCATATTGTGTGTACAAAACAAAATATTTTTTCCTTTGTGCTACAGCAGCTGTTATGCAACTGCCCACATTATTTTAACATCTAGAATTTGATGTGAAAGTATATGGTTTCTTTCTAGAACTAGTTAATTCAGTGGCAGGTTGTAAACCAAAGAAGTTTTACAGACATTATATGAATAAACATTTGTGCTTTTAAAAACAATATTTATTGAGACTGCATCGCATGGTTTTCCAGTTTTATTTTTTCTCTCCCAAATTTTGTGAATTTCTCTTAGTGCTGAATATCTTTCAATATTGACAAATCTTTTTCCTATCTAAAATCAGAGGTATTTCTTTTCATTCTCTTAAAACTAGGTTCATTAATGGGGCATAAAACAGGTTTAATGCTATAATACACTCAGGTCTTTAGCCTACCCTTCAGTAATCTCTATATCTCCACATGGATGAAGGAGGATGACTTCCTGTCATCCGTAGTAACGTGATTAAATGCCGGAATATAGTGAAAAGATCTTGTTGAAGAGCCAACAGCCTCTTAGGGACAGTAGGGATGTATTTTCAGAGTTATTTTTGCTGCTCGTTTATGCATCTGTCTGTATGTATATATGCTCCTTCTTTGTAAGCAGGCAAACTGGCTCTGGAAGTATTAGTCTGTGTTTGGTTTTGCCTACGGGCTCTCAGATATGGCAGCAATAATAACACTTTATATGAAGATGTGGGTCAAGGCTGGAAAACTCCAGAGGGATATAAATGTTTTGAAAACAACTTTACAATCTCAAATGACATGTGCAAGGAAATTTGACTGCTCTACAATTTTCCACAAAAAAATCAAGATACTTATACTGGAAAAATCTAGGACCAGATGAGTTGTTTCAGTCAAATCCTTTAGATTCATAACAAAGCGATTGAATGAACAGACATCTTTTAATTCTTCTTCACTTTCCTTCCTCTGTCTGTCCAGACTAAGAAATCTCCTCAAAGCCAAAATCCTGGCTGGTAAGTGGATTAGGAGTGGCAGCTGTCTCTCTACCACTCTTCTACTCATTTATTAAAAGTCAGTAAAGCCCCTCTTCCATTCCACCTTTCTACTTGCTGGCATTTTGTTGCTGGGACTGCTACAGGTCTCCAGGCACATAGTTACAGTAAGATGTAGTCAAAGTCTTTCTAAGTATAAAAAAGAAGGAACTTCACTGTAGTAACTCTCAGGTTTCATCAATATCCTTATGCTTTTAGGAACTTGCATTCTCTTCTTTGATTAGCCCATTCTCATTTTTCAATCACTTTTCTTCCCTTGAGTGTCTTCCTCTTTTTTCCCCCATATATTGTAATCCTAAACTTAAAGCATCCTAACAAAATGACTACCTTTTCTTCAAGAAAATATACAAGATGCCAGCTGACTAAAAAAGTTTTAGCATCTGGGATGTGTAGTACAGTTAATCCCAGGGTTTTGATCTGATCCAAGCAGATATTTGTAGTAGGAGTTGTAGTAGTAGTAGTAGTAGTAGTAGTACTAATCATCATCATCATCATAATCATCATCATCAAACAAGATGCAAATGTTACCTTTCTAGATTTCCAATACCTCTCAGTTAGGGCCAAAGGCAAGTGAGAGATTAACACTATATTAAGGGCAATACTTAATTTTCTCCTGTTTTTCCTTTGTGCCATTTACCTTTCAGAGTACATCCATCTCTTTTTCAAGAACTTACTGTGATACACACCTTTGTTAACATGTGAAATTTCACCTGCTCTCTGCTCAAGTGCTGTGTAACTCAGTCGTGAACTCTGTGCCACAGGATATCACAGATGCACGAGTTCATGTCTGAAGACTGAATATGTTAATGACAGATAAATGCACCTGGGGTTACCCAGCATAGAGGAATCACCCCCAGCTCACTGTGACCCTCATCCCCGTGGTACCGGATGTTGTGACATTATTTGGGTAAAGTATCCTATGGGTGTATCCTTACCTGCCACTTTCCATGGGTACCTGCTTTTGGCCACTGTCAGAGAGAAGATACTGAGCCACAGAGATCTTGTGGTAGGGTCCATTTTGAATGGTCTCTCACATGGTACTAGGTAAGCTAAATAGCTAAATACAATATTGCTTTCAGCAGGCAGCTTTCTTTGGGTTTGAACTCTAGAAAGGGGGAAAATTGCCTACAGTCTGAGGTTGAAAGGAGGGAAATGGTCTCAGTTTTAACTCCTGTTCACTGCTGAGAATACCTCACTTCAGTAGGAGCAAGGAATGGCTCAGAGGCTTGTGTAGTGCCAAGGCTGGAAGTCCACTCAAAAAAGCAGTCAGAGGGTACTTCTGATTCTGCGGGTCAGGGGCCTGAGACCAGCACAGGACCTTTCAAACCATATCCAGAGCTCTTGGGCAACACATTGTTAAACAGCAGCCGAGGAACCAGGCAGCTTTCCTGCTTACTGGCAGCCTCTGCTGAAGTCACATAGCACTGCAATATCCCAGGGATGAAGAAGGTGAACTGCACATACACAGACACCTCCCGGACTGCCCAGGCTTAGCTTTTCAGAGTGCAGTCCTTAAATGCAGAACATCTGGTATCATCTGTGCTGAAGGCCAGCTGAGATCCAGGCAGGTAAAATAAACATCTGCTTGAAACAGGTTTCTGAAAACATGAATACAAGAAAGGTCATTTTTATGCCTGCCTGACTGAACAGAATACAAAAAAGGGGATGAAATGTTCTATCCACAGCCTTAGTAGTGTGATTAGGTTTTCATTTTTATTCAAGACTCATGTATTGTGTTTTTCTGCCTCCTTTTCAGTGGCACATCATTCTTTTTTTTTTTTTTTGGTGCTTCTTTGAATTTGAATTGTATCTTTCATTCAAAGGGTCTCTGCTCTGCCTTGGCAGTCATTTATCCTCAGAGGTTTGGTTTATTGAGGCTGTGCAGAGGCAATGAGCACACTTTGCACTTCAAATATCAGCGAGCCTGAGGATTCAGGGGCTGTAGCCATCACTAGTATCACCCGGTGCAGTGTGTAGTGCATATCACAGGATGTGAGGATGGTGCATGATCAGATTCCTTATCAGTGTGACATGGGGGACATGACACACTGCTGAAATCCAAGGCTTCGGAAATACTGCAAATGGCACTATAATTAAGCGAGTTAAAGAGGAAATCGGAATATACCATTAGGTTTATGTCTTTGAAATGCAAGACTTCTTTTGCTGTCATGCTTTAATGCAGTTCCCCAGGTCCACAGCAACTGGAAATGCGAAATGCTAGGGATTTGCTGTGGACCTGTGAAACTGCATTTCCAAAGCCCTGAATAAGCTCACGAAAGAGGAGCATTAAATGTAAGATTGAAAATACCACTGACAATTTGTCTTAAATGTCCTTGACATATCAGAAGGTTCTTAACTCAAAAGCATAACAATCTGCTCTCCTTTCACTGTCACAAATTAATTCTTGGGGCAGTTTGAGTTTGCGTAAATAAGTGATTTGAGGGAGGAAGGGGGTCATGGAGGTTCACTGCCTAAACTGGAAAGGAAAAAAAGTCCAGACAGCTTAGCTTTGCCTTTCAGAACTGTGTCATTTTTTTATCTCCTGAGATCTGTCACATGAAACTTAAAGAATTTTCCTTCCATCCCAAGATGTAATATGGCTGTGACAGAGAACACTTTGCTGTCTAATGGACACATGTTACATACATTCAGTGGCAGCTGATACTTTGACATCCACACCATGTAGGAGCTCACTCTGGCAAAAGCACTTGGCTCTGGTGGCAGCTCTGATTATGTCTGCTGCTAGGCTGAGCAAAGGTAAACATGTTTGTGTCTGAAGATGGGTTTTGGGAGCAGTGAGAGTTCCTTTTTTTCATGGTTTCTTTTTCCCCTACTTTGTTGCAAGATTTTTTTTTTCACCAGGTAGACTGAGACTCTACATATTGCAATAGATGAGCACATTACTTGTAAGACCTTTTTAATTAAATATAAAATAATAGGATTCGACTCTAACAATCTATACACTTTTATAACTTTTCATCAGGTAGGACCTTGGGTCATCTTGGCTTCTGATGCAGCCAGAATTCAATGGTCCTGCTTCCTGTTAATTTTAGAGCTTTAACTCTCGGGATAAGGATTCTGCCGCAGCTGGTTTATCAGTTGGGTGCATTAACCAATGTAATACATTATTTACCAGTGAGTGGTAGCACTTTGACACTCAATATGCTAAAGTATTAAAAAAAACCCCCTAGGTTGAGAAGGTCTTCCTTCCTTCTTGGTAGAGAGAGTGCTTGGGGCTATTTAACCTTTCTGTCCTTCACAGTATAGAGGCCAGAAAAATTCTCAAAGGATTTTATGCTCTCTGCAGTCATTAGTTCCTTGACCATATTCTGTACTCACGCCTTTACCAACCTTATATATTCCTGTAAGTATCACATACATCAGCTCTTGCATATGAATTTGGCACTTCTTGTACATGGAGGTTATCTAATTTACAATAAGGAGAGAAATGCCTTAAAGGAGATTACCACCATTACCTACATCACCATAACTCAAATTGGTGATATGTTTTGAAGGCTTCACAGAAAAAATAATTGGCTAGCAGATTTTATATGATATCATCAGGTTTTTTTACTGTGGGAGAGGGACAGTTACATAGATTCACATTTCTGATGAAGTGCTAATGGAATGAAACCTTGAAACATTAAGGAATTCCCATAAGGGGAGACATAAAGTTTATGAGGATATTTGTAATTGTTCCTACAAATACATGCTTATGTGTCCATCACAGTGGTTTAATCTAGAGGTTCATTTATTCAGGACAATGTTCCAAGAAGCAGTTTAAACTGACTGGCAGGTAATTGCAGGAAGCCATACAGCAAAGCCTCTTCAGTCAATTACAAGAGACTGCAGGGGCAAAATTGTGTCTCAGTGGAAACACTCAACTCTTTTTCTTATATATTCACTAATTTTTCTTACGAAAAGTTCTCTCTCCACCCATAGCAGATGGAGTCCAAGAAGGCTTAAAAGGCTGAAATGATTTGTCCTCCACCTTGAGGCACTATGGAGGTAGCAGACCTAGTGAATCTAAAATTTCACTTGATTTTTTTACTTACCTGTTCCCATGGGTTGGTTGCCTTACATATGAGTATAAAAATGTTTCTCCATCTCTGTAAAGAACTTTTTGTTAGGTAATTTGGTAATCACCAACCACGGAAGAAGCTATATAAATATAAATTTTATAAGATCATACAGGTAGGTCAAACATCTTTTGGTATAATTTGATCTACAGTAATAAAAATCATATTATAATTAAAAAAAAAAAAAAAAAAGACCCAAAATACTTCTTTGACACTTGCACAGCTAATAATGTCATGCTCAATATTACACACTAGGTTTCCAGGCATTAGGGAAATTAGTCCTTTTTGGGGGCCATCATTAAGCCATGCCAAACAAGAAAAGATTTCTCCTTTGCAGCTAATTGAAGAGACTTTGTAAACATTGGAAAATGACATAGGTTTTACTCTGTCTAGATTGATTTCTTGTTATTTCTGCTTTTTATAATTTTCTAGACTGTAATACCATAATTCCTTAGACTTCCAGTACTTAAAGGGGGCCACAAGAAAGCTGGAGAGGGACTTTTCACAAGGGCATGTAGTGAATGGCCTTAAGCTGAAGGAAGGCAGGTTTAGATTAGATATTAGAAAGAAATTCTTTACTGTAAGGGCGGTCACGCAGTGTAACTGATTTCCCAGAGAGGTTGTGGATTCCCCATCCTTGGAAGTGCTCAAGACCAGGCTGGATAGAGCTCTGAATAACCTGATCTAGTGAAAGGTGTCCCTGCCCAAGGCAGGAGGTTGGAGCTAGATGATCTTTCAGGTCCCTTCCAACCTAAACTATTCTGTAATTCTATGATTCTGTGAATTCCACCTAGCAAAATAGTAAGAGAGACTACCTGCCATGGTGACCAGAGACAGATTACAGCAGAGTGAGAATTGCATGTGTAGATGTACCTCTTCCTTGGGACAACATGTAATGCTGCTAGAAACAGCTGGATATGCCATAGTTAAATACTGTGTATTTCTGTGTATTGCCATTCATGTGCTTAGTAAGTGTGATCATATATATTTTTCTGTAACACTAACAGATTTTATCAAGTGTAAACAATCATGTAGGTTGCAGAAAGTAAATTAATTTCATTTAGAGTTACAAAATGGGATAGTAGTAAGTTAGGTCATTGAGCAATGAGGGACCTCATGTCTCCTTGTCCCCCTGCTTAGGCACAGAGACAATCTTGTGAATATTCCATTGCCCACAGTGGTCTGAGCAAAAAACACCTCTCCAGGAACCTGGGCACCTCCACCAGGGAGAAACTTGTACTTAATGTCCACAGCTATCTCCTCTAAAGATAAGAGGTCCATTTGATGCCAAATTTGGCAAGTATGGCAATATTTGTCTCCTATCCCATTGGAAAGACAGGAAAAGATTCACCTGAGGAGAGGCAGGATTGAGCCATAAAGAAGTAACAAGGGGTTTACATAGGATGCATGTGCTACAAGACAAAAATGTCAGCATGTGCATTGAGAAGAAGAACAGATGACTGCAGGGGGATCACATACAAGGAGCTGAAATGACACTAATCTTCAGAGTGAAAATAAAATGATAGATTAAGACTGGAAAACATCCCTACTACTGAAAAGAAAAACAAACCCAAACCCAAACCAAAACAAAGAACAAACAAAAAACCAGCCAAACAAACAAGCAAAAAGCAAACAAGAAAAGGCTGTAGTGATATCCTGAGTAAGACTTTAAGGTTGATGAAATGGACTGATAAAATAATTTTGCTACTAATGCTTCTAGAAAGAAAAATATAATATAAACATTAGGTTAGCATAATGCCTTGTGTCCTGGCTTCTCAGAGTGACACAGCTGCCACTGAGGATGATTGGGGAAGTAAAGAGATAGCTCCTCTACTGAAGGAATCATGTGAGAGTAGTTCACAGTCACCCACTGCTGCACTGGCACCCAGTTTCTCCAGCACCATGGACCCCAGCCATGCAGGTCACTGCCCTTGTAGGTGTCCTGTGATAACCAAAGCATGTACAAAAGACCAAACTTCAGCTCTTTCCCATTTGATTAACAGCTTTCCCAGAGCCTGGAGGTGTCAGGAATAGTTTTGTCATCTAAGCCTACTCATGCTATGGTCTCCTCTTGGATGGAAGAGTCATCTAGGAGATCTGGGTACAGATTGGTAGAGATCTTCAGCACCTAACTGAGAGAAGGTAAAAGAACAGCGTTCTTCTGCCAATTAAAAAAGCCTGGTTTTTTTCTGAATGCAGTGCCTGGAGTCACATTCTATAGGG
The DNA here is from genome assembly GCA_013397815.1 of Aleadryas rufinucha. Taxonomy (NCBI): domain Eukaryota; kingdom Metazoa; phylum Chordata; class Aves; order Passeriformes; genus Aleadryas; species Aleadryas rufinucha. The sequence continues at coordinate 824,851 of VZTH01016957.1, forward strand.
CATGTCATAGTAGAGAAAAGTCCTCATTGTCCGGCCACAGAATTAGCATTTGCTGTACCTAAGAGAGAGTTCTGTGAGCAAAAAGAAAGGCAAACTAAAATTTATAGATACAAAATTAACTGTATACCTTTTTCTGCCAGGCTAAGGTCTTGCTAACTATGCTTTATGCAAAAAGGTAATAGTATAATGTTGATGACAGAACTTGACAAACCAGAGGCAGGATAAAAATATTGTCTCAGACTTTGGTCTGTAGTAATAACAAAGTAACAAAGTAAACCACTCCAATGATACATAGACTTCTGGTTGAATTCAAAAAATACTTGTCAAAATACTTGTCAAAATCACTTGAGAATGAAAATATTCAGAAGTTTAGCAAGCTGAGATGAGCAACTGTGTTTATTTTGTTACTCCAGGTTATTCTCCTGTCATTTGTGGTGTACCTCCTTCAAGCACTCAAGCCTGGTGTTTGCCAGCAGATGTTTATATAAAGTTGGCTATAATTATGGAAACTTGAGATGTTTGACTAAACTCTCCAATTTAGATATCAAGGAATTAAGTAATGACTACTTTGTTTGATATGCTTGTGCTGCATAAAACCATGATAAAAGTGTTTGGGGTGAAATTAAAAGTCTGAGTGTCAGTAAGGAAAAAGGAGACATCCCAACAGACAGAGAAAATGTGGGCAGAGTTTTCAGCTGTGGAGTGAATGTTCCCAAAACTTGGATTGCTTAGCTAACCTTACAGTTTGTCTGGACTTAACCCATCCCAGACCATGCCTTGGGAAGACATCCTGGCTACTGAGGGACAAATGCTGTGTGGTGGCTGTGGGCGTCAGAAATATTAACAAACCAGTATTTCTTCGCTGTTTGACCAACAAATCATTAAGAATATCAGAGGCAGCAGAAATGACAACTACTGTAAACTTTGTTGGGAGTCAGCATTTTTGTATCTCTTGAATGGTTGCTGGGCCTTGAAAGGAGGAGAGCCCCTACAGTTAACGGCAGGAGTCATTAAGCCAATATTCTTGGGAAGTAGTGAGGAATAGCAGAAAAGGGGAGAGGATCACGGGAAGAGGAACGTGGCCACTCCTCTAACCCCCAAAATAGTGCTTTGCTGTGCCTTGCTTGTCCCTCTCAGCACTGGGCAGTCCTACTTGCTCCATGCAATTGAGGACATGGCCTTAAGATGTGCAAGAGGAGGTTTAAATTGGATATTAGCAAACATTTCTTCACTGAAAGGGTATTTAGATATTGGAACAGCCTGCCCAGGGAAGTGGTGGAGTTACCAAGTTAAGATGTGTGAATGTGGTAGTTGGGGACATGATTTAGTGGTCAGCAGAGTGGTTCTGGGTTAATGTTTGGAATCTATTGTCTTGGAGGTCTTTTCCAACTTTAATGATTCCACAGTTCCATGCTCATGCAGCCTCCTGGGCCAACATGGTTGTCCAACCATACATATAGACATAAATAATAGAATGTTAAGGGTGGGAATACACTTTAAATATCATCTAATCCCTACCCCCACTACTGTGGGCAAGGACACCTCCCACTAGACGAGGCCACTCAAGGCCCTGTCCAACCTGGCCTTGAACTATTACGGTGTTGGGGCATCCACAACCTGCCTGGGAAAGCTGTTCCAGTGTCTCAATATCCTCCCAAGAAAGAATTTCTTCCTAATACTTAACCTATATTTCCGCTCTTGCACTATGTACCCATTATTCCTTGTCCTATCACTACAGCTCCTGATGACAACCCCCTCTCTGGCTTCCCTGTAGGCCCTTTCAGATACTGGAAGGTTGCTGTAAGGTCACCACACAACCTTCATTTCTCCAAGCTCAAAAACCACAACTTTCTCAGTCTGGCTCTGTAGGGTGTGCTTCAGTCCTCTTATTAACCTTGTGGCCTCCTCTGGACT
>VZTH01016958.1:0-82789 GCA_013397815.1 Aleadryas rufinucha
TTATTTTATTTTATTTTAATCTTGTGTTACTTCCTGACGAATAATCACAAGGAAATAAAATTCAGATTCATGTGTACCAGGCATTTCAGGATATAAAATGGCATTGTTAATTCCCTAAGCCATATATTACAAGATTACCAACATTAAGATTACACCAAGAAGACATCTGCAAATACTAAGGGCAGTAAATGTCATTAAATAACATCAACATTTCCCTGTACTTCAAGTAGAATAAAGAGTGTGAATTCCTGCTGCAGGTGTCAAGCCCACTCTATTTTGCCTCTCCAGTCATGACCATTTTAATATGGGAAGCTATCTTTATAAGAGGGAAGCTTCCTACAAGGTTTATCTGGAGCTACCCAACAACTTTAGAACAAAAACTAAACAGGAAATTTTAAAAAAACAACCTCCCCCCCCACCAATAATCTAGAAACAGTTAATGAGGGAGAATTACTGCTCCTTAACAAAATGGAGAAAGATTAAAATATTTGATGAGAACATTGTTGAAATTTTTCCTTTCTAAGGTGTTCTGTACTGGCTGGGAGCCATTTACTCCTGCACTGCAATTGAAGAGAACATTTGCCTCCTTGGTTTTCCACTCTAATATCTCATAGCCCAAGCAGAGCTTTTGTTATGCATCAGCAGCTGCCAATATTTTAATGAAAGGCTCTGACAAAACCGGTTGTCCTTTTCTTTTCAGTTCTTTTAGCTGGCAGCTCTTCAGAGTTTCTCTCCCCAGTTCAAACCCAGTCTGCTGCAATCTCTATCCACAGCCCTCCAGGATCTCCCAGTATTCTCCCATTACAAACTGATTGACTACACTGTCAGAACCTCTCAACAAACTTCCCAGTTTCATTTAGTCTGCAGGACTTTTGTCTTCGGCAAAGCAAATTCCCAATTCTACCCTTATCTCATATTAAACTGGAAGGAATATTTCACATCAGATGGGTTTCTGCTGAATCCAGATGCACTTAGCAAAGTCTCTAAGTCTGTCTCTTCATCCTATGATCTGCATTTGTTTTTCAACGTGCAAGGCCTTTCTTTGCCTATTTATATAATGTTTTAATTTTTGATATATATATATATTTTAAATTCTTGTCTGAGTGTGTATTTCTCCAGCACTCTTGGGTGCTGTGACAGGCACAAGCAAAATGTCAGGCACCTAAGTAAGCCTGTGCTTAGGACATATAGATCTGCAGAAGTTAAATACATGGCTACACGCTCCCTTGAACTCTCACTGACAAAAAGATCTGTGGCCTTTTTTGCACTGGACTCTGCTGATGTCTCTTTTTTATGCTATTGGTAACAACAGCACTTACCCAGCTTCCTTTCTGGTATGATATTCCAAGGACCTTTCAGTAAATCAGTTGCAATCAGGGGAAAAAAAAGAAACCCTTGAAAGATAATAAATGTCAATTCATTTGTACAACAAGAATAATGAGGCTGATTGCAGAACACAGGTTAGGAAAAAACAGTGGGGACTATGAATTCTATTCCTATTCATGACACAGAATTTAAAAGCACAGAATTTTCCCAGTTTTAAAAATTCTGGAGAGCTGATATTTTTTTACCCCTTTCTCCTGGCTTTGCTGATTTATCTGGCAGTGAGATGTCTGTGGAGATATAACACTGCTTGGCGCGCTAAATAGTGTCACTTTCTTCTGATTCTGTCGAGTTTTAATGTTGACTAGCACAAGGAAATGTTAACCTCTCCTGTTCTCACTCTTTCAGCGTGATTTCTAATACTTCTGACACAATCCCTTGCATGTCCTTATTTCTCTGTAATTACATTAACACAATGATGTACCTTCATCTGGGACTTCATCAGGATTTCATCTTGTAAAGAAAAGAAAAGCCCTAGATCACTGAAGTACCTTTTTTCTTATGGAACCACCTTCAAAGCCTTAACCTCAATGTTTCTAGAGATCTGTCAGCTTAGAAGTAACACCTGACATCGTCAAATTATTGCCATTATCACATCCAGGGCAATCCCTTCTCCCTCCCCTGCCATCCCAAGGTTTTCAGAAAACAAAAAGCAGGGTGCCTTTCAACTTTGAGAGTTGTTAGCCACAGGTGTGACTTAGATTTACTGAATTATTCTACCGCAGTGTCTCAGGAAGGTTTGGCAGAGATTGATTCCAGCCACACCGAGGATGACACATATCAAACTCCTTCACAGATGCTTATTCACCCATCAGATTATAAAACACTGACCCTGGAATTGCTGAGAACTAAAAGGAGTAAAGAGAGAGTTGGATGTGTGTGATCTGGATGCCAGGCCATTAAGATTATTCTGGTAAGACAAAACAGAAGGGTTTGTTGCAGACTTTCTACCTCAGGCTATGAACTTGTCATCTTTCAAGAGAAGTGAAGCCAGTCTGCCTAACTGCCTGAGCAATAAATAGAACCTCTTTCCTAGCACATAATAAAAGCAATGAACACCTTCTACTCCAGTTTTTCTTCTTCATTCTCTCATCTAACATTGCCCTGAGCTCTTCTGGGGTGCTTGTTTAAGAGTGCTCACTGTTGATTCCCATAAGCAATTAGTCGTGGTAATGGGGCTATTTTTTTGCCACAACTGTCATTTTACATTTACAAACACAACATCAAAACTTCAGGAAGTGGTGGGACATGGCTTATTTTTTGCAACATGAAACAATGCTTAAGATGGGAAAGAAAAATACCGTAGTTATTTCCTAAAAATTTCACCCACCGTGTCATTGAGTAAGCTGGAATGTGAGCAAACACAGGGTCGTTGTTGTGGAGCTGAGCTATTTCTCTGCTGACACAGTCTGATGCTAAATACGTGTTTGACCAGATGTTCCAGTTTAAGGTGGTTTCTTCCCTATGGCAGAAACCTGTCTGTGGTGCAGGGGACAGACAAGAGGAAACTCAGCAAAGATTCCATTTTGAATCCATTATTAGCAAAGCTTGGTTCACACTGGTCTACTGAGAAAGTGTTCTATGGGTGCACAAAAATTGTATTTAGGGTTTACTGAAAAGCCTACATAGCTGAAGGACAGATATTGCACTGACTGACCTCTCCCCACTCTTGATATTCACAGAATTTAGGGTGGCTGGGCAATTTTGGTCTCCTGTAGCTGGCAGGACATTAATTTCAGTTACCTTAATGTTCAGCCCAATACCCTGGTCTGGAGCACTTTGATCTTTGACAAACCTGTGGGGACCACAAATAGCAGTGTCAAAGCCATCCTTCAAACCACAGTGCTGACTGGAGAGGAACTGAAAAAAGTGGTTTGCATTGGCTCTTTTCCTATGGAAATACAGGAAACGCACATGTCGAGGCAACTAGCTGTGCTCCTCCTCCCACTGCTGCTTTTGAGCTGCCTCAGCTTTGCAGTAATAACAAGTTACCTTTCTTGCCAGATAGTGAAAACTTCATTCCTGGCCATTGTGTCATGAAAATTGTTGAGTTTCTTTAGAGAAAACATTTGTTCAAGGCTAATATAGGATCTTTGGTCTTGTGAGGAGTGTGTTTTCCTTCCTGTGAACAGCTCCACCTTGACCCAAATAAAAGCATGGCTTGTCCTCAGTGCCCTGGCACAGTCCATACACTCAGCTCCAGCCCTCATTTACTTAGGTCTTTAGGCTTTGAGTTGGCAGAACTCGTGTCTTCAGTTATTGCAACAAAATTATGCTTGAAACGAGGGAGATAATCAGGACCCTTTAAAAATCAGGTTTATGGGAACTAATCTAAATGTGAAGTTAAGTCATTTTTAAAGCAGCAGCTTAAACTGTCATTAAAGCAACAAAATAAAGGCCTTTAGAGAGAAGGGAACATTAAGAGGAAGGAACAGAGACATCAGGTTACAGATAGAGTTGTTTCCTGCCCAGCAAACAAGTAGTAGAGCTAACCACTTCATCTTCCACCTCACATAAACAAGTAGTTGATGATACAATAAACACAGCAAAAGTGAATCTCGGTACTGCAAATGGCTTTATGCCAAAGCGCAACAAAAATCAGGCACTGAGGCTGGATGAGCTCTTTACAAACAGGCAAGTTAAGACTGCAATATTGCACAAGATCATTTAAAGCTTCTAAAAACCCTTAAAATTTCTCTCCCTCTTTCACTGGCACTTTAATAAGGCAATTCCCAATATTTGACTTGTGAAATAGCCTGGAATATAACAGTTGTATCAGCAGCCTGTAGCGAGGCTGTTCCTCATTGGTCCTGTGTGCACATTTGAAACCCCCTCTGTAGCACGATGAAAGCCATACCTATTCCAGGGCTTATTTGCACAGAGGGAGTAGTTAAAAGTTTTGATTACTGGGACTGCAGATGGTGGGGCTGATTCTGGGAGTAGCAGGCTATTCTCCCAGTCCCCAGCATCTGGAGACCACTGGCACCCATTTTTTCTGAACTAAATCCTTTTCATCTGATAACAAATCTGTGACTCACATTGTTCACTTCAGCAAGCCAGCACAGTGTCACATCAGCTTTGTCCCCATGTTTAAATATATTCATGCCATCTGTCTCTTGGTCTCAACTGGTGAAACAATTGCAACGTGGGTTACGTACAATCAATTCCCAGTTGTTCTGAACAGCTTGAGATGTCTCACATCTTACTCAGTGGCTTGTGGAAGAGACTGGTAAATGACTTTTTATTGGAAGATGATCAGTTTAGGATTCCCTTTGCAGACATTTCAGATGGCAAGAAGTTCAGATTTTAGCTTGATATCTTTGCACTTTTTCTCCATATGGTTTTGGTTCTTCTTGCAAAGAAATGTGTTTGTCTCCATATGTCTCTTATCTTGAGTTTTCAGTGTCATCTTTAATTAGAAATTGAAAATCAGTTGGTTTGATTTATATCAGTATTTGTCATTGATGCTATTGTCTTTCAGGCAATCATATTCAGACGTTAATGTCAGATTAAAATTATTCTTTATAGGGTCATAAATATGAAATATGCAATTAAAAGGTTGCCATTTTGAAACAGCAGAGTGTATGACAGACCTCTTCTCACGGTGCCTCAGTCAGCACTGCCCTTGTGAGAGAGCACTGTGAATATCTGTCACTCAGACCTACCCCAGCCAAACACAGATTAAATCTGTGACTGCAGGTGTGACACGGTTCAAATTCAGACACCAGGGGAGTTAAATTTGCTCTCAGCTCTTGTGATCATGATGAGATTGTCAAAGTGAATGATGACGCATCACCCAAGTGGAGAATGTAGGTGGTCCTTGCTGAAAGCTGGGTATCAGGAGCCATTGGGTGTCCTTACATCCCTGGGAATGCAGCCCTGGCAGGATACAGCTGCTTCTTCTGGGGAGGGAAGCCTAACCATCTACAGAGAGAAACATGGAGATTGTGGAGAAGCACAGGCCTGAGCAGGCAGGCCTGCACTTGTTACACAGATTTGTAAGCAAAACCACTCTCACCCAAATTCTATTTCTGAAAGTACATCATATTCCTGGTTTTTTTTTAAACTTGAAAAACTTCCATCTTCCTTATGAGGTTACTCCACACTAACCTCTGGGTTCTAGTGACAATAGGTAGGTCCTTGCCTTGAAGCCTTGCAAAGAACTGGGATTTGTCTTTTTCTTTAAATGAAAGGAGCCTGAACAAATGTATAACTTCATTTTGGTAGGTCCTTTTTTTCATCCTGTGCCTGTAACCAGCATTCCTCTTTCATAGGGAACCCTCTTCAGTAACTTAGGTGACCCTTTTGTTCTGTTCTGCATGAGCACAGGTAGCGTGAGAATCTCCAGCATCCCCTCATTACCTCTCCCAGAGGTGGTAATAGGCCCTCAGATAATCCCTAAATAGTGCTAAGAGCTGTGTGTGAAGAGCTGTACACAAAAGAAGCCTTTTACAGTGAAGCATAAACCAAGGCATTTGATTTATCCTGCAAATCACAGGAACAAACGCTGCATACTCCTGCATGTCGGCTACTGACACGCTGTCTTCAAGCTAGTTATTGGAGCTGGTTATTTCCATTATTTCCACATTCCCAGGGATCATTTTGCCATCAGGAGTGGCTGCAGTCTGAGTGTTCAGAGCAGGGAGTAAATCCCTCTTCCCACAGCCCCTCACAGCACGGGGCAGGGAAAAAGGAACCTCAAGGTTCCTGGAGGAGTAAGGCAAAGCACGAATTTGGCAGGACTGATGGCATGGAGGACAGACAGGTCCTTACAAGTTAGGGAGCAGGTAAAATACTCATTTTAGCAAACTTCTAGAATTTTCTTAGAGGCAGAGGAAAGGACACAAATTCAAGCACAAAATGCCCTACTGGCCCCTCCATCTGTGATCAGCAGTGTCTGGAGAGATGACAAATACCTCTGAGAAATGGCCAGGCTCTATTCTATGGAAATTTTATTTCTGTGTAATATTTTTGATCATTCAGTCCAGTTTTAAAGTGGAATTTCTTCTGCTCCCAGCCATTCTGGGAAACCCTGTTTTTGAGACAAAGCATCTTGGAAATTGTTCTACCACCTGAGATGCTTCAGCTCTCTGCAGGGCTCTGGGGGCATTGACCATAGAGTAATAATAATAATATCTGAAGCACTGCTTCTGGACACTGACCTGAGTAAAATCAGTCACATTTTTGGAAGGCACCCAAGTAGTTTTAGCCTCCATATTTTCTTCTCTCCTAGTAGGTAAACTGAGAATAAATCAGGGTCTTTTATTGCGGTACAAAAGAAACAAACTGTTACATCGGGCTTTGTGGGTCAGTGCTTTGATGTCTGTGCCAGTATAAATCTGAGCTAAAATGCATTTCCTAACTACACAGGGAGAACAATAAAGAACGTGAAGGGAGCTCAGAGGATAAGTAGACTCAAACATGAATAATGAGATAGGCTTTCAGTGGACATTGCATTCGTCTGCATGAATAAAACGGGTCTGGTGTGGATTTTGCCTCCATCCCAGTCACTGGCAGCCCTGTCCCAGGAGGAATGGGACCCCTCAGGGTGTCACCTGCTGTGCACCTGCACGTTTCTGCTGGAACAAACTGGTGCAAATACAGCTGACGAGGGGAAGGGAGCCACCTGCTCATCCCCCTTGTCAGTGGCACCTTTGATCGCTGGGGAAAACCCTGCCCTGCTTCTGAACGGCATCTCACCTGCTTCCTGGAGCTCCCCTGTAACATCCTGCCTGAGAAAGAGGGAGAGATGGTGAGAAGACATTCAGGAATTTGTCTAGTGAACTGTAAGAAGGGTCAGTGAGATTGTGGAGACATAAAGTTTATTGAGAAGCGAATTAAAATGCAAAATGTGGGGGACTCATACTGCAGTGTCTCCGGTGAGAAGTCCAGTGAATATCAATCTAAATTAATTTTGGCCTCTTTAATCAATCATCTCTTTATGAAACACAAATAAAGCCACATCAGTATGACATGTTATTAAGGAAGAAAAGACAGTTGCCCTAAACTTCTGGTGACAATTTACATAAATGTCGTTTGAGGCAGCAAGGTTAAGACCTCAGGCAGAGCATTATAATATTCTAAAGATCATCAGCAAGTTCACTGTATACAAAACAAGAAACAAAGAGGATTGGTGCCCTGGAACCAGGGGGTGCTGGAGGAGTGAGAGAGAAGGAATTTAACTTGGCATCTCTGCAAATCTTAGGGAGTTTTTAAAGCATAAAAGGAATGTAAACAAGTCATCAAAATAAAATGGCCTGAAAGAAGAATATTTAGTGTATTTTTTTTTTTTTAAGAACTGTGATCCTCAACTCATCCAAAAAGATCTGTTTTTGTAAAAGATCTGTGTAACTAAGGCCCATGGTCGGTGTATTTATTATATTATGGTATCACTCTGATAGGATTTGTGTTACTGTAAGTCCCAAGTCACCAGATGGAAGTGGGACCCTGTTATGTCACACGTGTTTGCTATAGAGGAATGTCACATGGGGAATTTTATTTTCTAAAGAGTGGAGAGATGGAAGGAGACAGATTTCCTGGGGATAAACTGAATATGACTGGTTAAACCCTGATTAAAGCTCAGAAAATGCCATTCACAGCCAGTGCCCAAGCCAGTGCCCAGCCCAGCTCTTGCACCTCTCTGTCTCTCATATTCACCATGGGTTTTCTTCACAGAAAGGTCATCGGATCACGCCGAAGTCTCACTCGTAGCCAATTTCTCTCATCAGGTCTCTAATGTGTGTTTTGCTTTCCTTCCCTCCAGCCTGTTTATCATTTATTCCCATTCTCCTGTATAAAAAAAATGAACAAAGACACTTTCTAAAGGCCATTTCACAGCTTTAGGGAGCTGTATTCAGGAGAGTAATGTGTGATCTAAGGCAAGCTGAGGAGCATTATTTTCCTATCACCACCCCACAGATGATGGGGAGTGACAGATTACATGCCAGTCACAGCACACTAGGCAAGGGGCCAGGCTGCCAGGAGTTCTGTCCTTTCTGGCTCCAGCCAAAGCATTGTTGAGAATGAAAGAATGATTTATAAATAGCTCACACTGAAGTCAGTCTATCATAGAGGCTGCAGATCAGCCTGGTCTTTATTCAGGCTGTTCAAGATGATGTCTGTACGCTCTGTATGTGCAGGTGTTGCATACAGAGCCTGCAAGGATCATGTCCCAGAGCTACTCCCTTCCTAGCTGTCACCTTTCTTTGCAAGAAAAAGAAAGCCTACTGTGAGCACATTTAGCTTCACTCCCTTCATTCCCTTTTAGCTTCCCTCTCATTTGATAGATTCCACATTAATTTGTACTCTCTTAGAAAGACTTCTTTAAAAAAAAAAAAATTCAAGTATCTGTCCTTTCTCTGAAAAACTGACAAAGAAAAAAGAACAATATCTTATTAGCAATCATGTTAACAGATCTCCCACAGAAAGTGTAATATGGATAGTTAGGATTCAGTGACAGAAGTGAGCAGAACCTTCTGCCAAAACTGAACTGAATCAGTCTGGAGCCATCACAAATGAGTCATTATTCTCTAACCTTTCCCTGAATGTTCACACACAAAAACGATATGTTTTTTCAAGATTTTCTGCTTATTCTATGAAATGAAATCTATCTAAATTGAAGTATGAGTATCCTCAGTCTGATGAGAGAATTTGTTAGCAGTCCTAGTGGGCCCAAGACACCTAGTGGGCCCATGACACACTTAACCTGTGGGCAGACCCCAGAAGACAGCCCCACTCCACCTCACCCCAGCATCTCGTGATGCCCCCAGCCTCTCTGTCCTGTAGCTGAATGCAGCTACCAAGAGGTGTCTCCTTTTCCAGGTGAGTGACAGGGGACACTGGTGTGGAGCCAGCTGCAAGCCATCTGCAGCAGCATCCCCTGTTTTGAAGTGACCCCTGAAATGCTGTGGTGTGGCATTTTTACATGAAAGGACCTGAAATGGGACTGGCTTTCTAATGGATACCTTCACCTGGTGTATTTTTAAGTAACTTCTCTGAAATTAACTTTCTGCATTATCCATTAAACTCATTCTTGGCACTGCCAAAAGGAGGGAAGATGAATAAGGGCTATTTCTTTCAGAAGAGAACTCTAAGCTACCATAAAATTTTATTGCCAAAAGCAAAACCAGAACAGATTGGAAGAGAATCTGTGCCCACTGAAGATTTTTTTTTTTTTAAATTATCACTAAATATCATTTATCCTGTTTTAATCTTATGCACAGAACATCATTGCTCCTGATATATTGACCAAGAATAAAACCTGACAAGTTACTCAGGAGCTGAAGGTGTAAGACGAAGACTAATGAATTATACATATGTTTTGGGCATAGATGAAATCAAGACAGTATGGGTCTAAATTGGCACTTACAGCTACCAAAATCATGTAATCTGAAATTTTCAGCCATGTACCTTCTGTCTGTTCCACGTGTGTGAGCAATGACTGCCCGGGATATCAATAATCATAAAAACCAGAATTACACTGCAGCTCATCACATTGTTTGTGGACTTTTTCCTTTGGGGTGGGAGAGGAAGAGAGACCGAAAAGCAGAGAGACAGAAAGACAGAGTCTCAGGCAGATTGGGTGCAACATTCTTGTTCTACCATTTACACCCATAAATCACTGAGACAGACAGAGCCTCTTGCCAGTGGAAGGGTATGAGTGAAACCCTGGCTGCCATGGAATGGAGAGGTCCCCAAATTAGCTTCCTTACAGGATTAATTTACCCCAAAAAACCTCCCTACAATCAAAGGCTGCTTCTAATATCTGACACAGAGGTTTTATGGTTATCTGTGCCTCTTAATGCCACAGTCCTGCACATTAAATCTGTCCCAAGTGGAAAATGGATCCAGCTCCTCTCCAGTGTTGCAGAATTCATGTTTCAGTGTTTGTGGTGTTTTTCCATTAAGTGTGGGTCTGGTTCTGACAGTGCTTCCTACCAGGAGCAGTGCAGGGACACAAACAGGACAATTCTGGGCTCGCAGTGCCTGCCGTGTTTCCTGTTTTGTGCCTGCACGGGGTAATGCTGAGCTGGCAAACACCAGGAAGATGGTGACAAGCAGCTCTTTGTGCACCAGCTGAAAATAGATCTGTCTTAAAAGAGAGCCTAAGTGTTATTCATTGATCATGTCTGTTATTGTCTACACAAATAGAAGCAGCTGATTGCAAAAGTCCTCCACTTTGGGAAAATGAGGATCACGCTGCCAGTTTAAGGCCAGATTGCACATGGCTGATCAGCAAACTAAAGGCAGAGGAATGGGCCGTGCTGTACCCCAAGGCAGCAGGATATTATATGAGTTTTGTGGCTGATCCTCTCCTAGGGGTTCTTCAAAGCAATTAAAAGTCTAGGGAATCTTTTATTTATTAAGAATCTGCATAGTTCATGAACTTGAACCCTGAGAAGCTGATTTACATGGGTAAGTAGACAGTTACATTGAAGTCATTGACAGGAAAAACAGAAACTGTGTTAGCAAGGATAACTAAGTCTCAGAAATCTGAGCATGAACTTAATCAGCAGCAGAATTCTAAAGCTTCTGTGCTGCTGGGTGTTTATATTGTGTGCATTGGGAGTGGCAGTGTCCAAAGCCAGGTTGGACGGGGTTTGGAGCAACCAGGGATAGTGGAAGGTGTCCCTGCCCATGGCAGGGGGTGGAATGGGATGAGGTTTAAATTCCCTTCCTACTCAAACCATTCCATGATTCTATGATCCTATGAATACTATTGCAATAACCAGTTACAAATAAAATTATTTGATTAGGTTATTTGCCACTCCTGTGGTCATTTTTCTCCCATTGCCCACGTGACCAGAGGAGGGATTTACAAAGTTTGGCAGTGATCCTTCATTGTGAAGACTGAAAATTTAATTTAAATTCTACCTGTTTTTTTTCTTTAACCAATAACCTTATTATTGGTTCATCTCAGACAATAGGCCTGCGATTTTCCCTGAATCTTGACACAAGATGAATTCTAAAGGCTGTTAAGTGCCCCTAAAATCACAGCAGACGTTTCTTTCAGTGAATCCAAAATAATTATGTTTTACTCTGCTTCTTCAGCCTTTTCAGTGGTGGGAGGTCAGGACCTGCCCTACCATCAACTGGATGTTGCAGAGGATGAACTTTGCTTGCAGAAGGAGAAATATAGAAAACATTGGGTCAGGTGTCTCAGCACTTCTGAGAAGCCAACCAGGGGCCCAGAAACATCATTTGGAGGCANGACGGGGTTTGGAGCAACCAGGGATAGTGGAAGGTGTCCCTGCCCATGGCAGGGGGTGGAATGGGATGAGGTTTAAATTCCCTTCCTACTCAAACCATTCCATGATTCTATGATCCTATGAATACTATTGCAATAACCAGTTACAAATAAAATTATTTGATTAGGTTATTTGCCACTCCTGTGGTCATTTTTCTCCCATTGCCCACGTGACCAGAGGAGGGATTTACAAAGTTTGGCAGTGATCCTTCATTGTGAAGACTGAAAATTTAATTTAAATTCTACCTGTTTTTTTTCTTTAACCAATAACCTTATTATTGGTTCATCTCAGACAATAGGCCTGCGATTTTCCCTGAATCTTGACACAAGATGAATTCTAAAGGCTGTTAAGTGCCCCTAAAATCACAGCAGACATTTCTTTCAGTGAATCCAAAATAATTATGTTTTACTCTGCTTCTTCAGCCTTTTCAGTGGTGGGAGGTCAGGACCTGCCCTACCATCAACTGGATGTTGCAGAGGATGAACTTTGCTTGCAGAAGGAGAAATATAGAAAACATTGGGTCAGGTGTCTCAGCACTTCTGAGAAGCCAACCAGGGGCCCAGAAACATCATTTGGAGGCAAAACACTTTTCAAAATCTTCTTCAATGTTTTAGACTCTCTTAAACCTACAGCATAAAGGACCATATTTTCAAAGATTAAAACAAATATCTTTCATCTTAGTGTTCTCTGAGTCAAGCTATTGTTAGAGGAAGCATAAAAAATGGAAAAGAAAAGAAATAAAAGCTGTACCACTTATCTCTTTAGTGTATAGAAATAGCAATGCTAGGCTAGTCCAAATATTACTTAGCCAGATCGTGGTTTGATATTCCAATGGTGCATATAGTTCTAAAACAATATTTTAATATTGAATTCCCTAAATAATTATTCACTGTAAAATATATTCAGTCCATAGAATTTTTCCTTTTATTTTCAGGGACTGAATCTGGAAGTCCTTATTAAGGTAAGATGCTGCAGAAATCCAAGGGGTTTACCTGAGTTAAGAGCTCAGGAACTGGTCCTGCATATGCACATAAATTGCTTTGGGAGCTGGAAGATTGTAATGTAACAAAAGAAGAGTCCATAATGCATGCAGGCTTCTGACAGTTTCTGCAAACATCAAGGAATATGACACCTACCCTTAATATGTTTCTGCTCTGATTATGAAACCCAAGCTGCAAGGAGTCCATCTTTGCATATGCCAGATAAATCAGTTTTCCAGCCTGAGCTGTCTGGCATTTCTTTGAGTGGATGATGAACTTGTTAAAAATGAAATAGAGAGTAATGGGTACTTATAATTTAAATGAACCACTGTATGCAAAGTAATTTCTTTAAACTATCTGCCAGGTAAATCTTGAATCACCAGCATGACACATTTGAAAATTTAAAAATGTGAACATATATTATTTAAATACGAGCACCATTAATTGAGATTCAACAGAGTACAATTTGTTGTTTAAGGGGAAAATCCCAAGGTGCCTGTGCAACAAAAACTTCCAAAGTCGAGAGAAGTTACACCTGCAGATGGGGAACAGGTTGCAAAGGTCCCAGCCTTTGTCAGACAGGCCAACCTGATGTTTACCTTTACAAAATTGCGAGGAAGAACTTTCAAACTTGGTATGATGGAGGAAAATGTTATCTACCTCATTATCTAGAATCTGCTAGTAGGCAGGCCACAGGAGGCTGAGGAGGCTGAGCTGCGCTGCTGCCCAGAGCTCAGGGTGTGATGTGTGAGCTGCTGGCAGCAGCTGCAGGAATGCTCAGTGCTCACCTTCCCAGAGCTGGGTCAATGCAAAGTGAGTCTGAAACACCTTGCTCTAAATGCAGCCTGACAGATCTGGAACTGGCCAAAATTGTTTATTTTCGCCATAGACAGTTCAAATGTAAAAGTTTTCCCTTTAAGAGCAGCACATTGTTTTAGGAAGATCTCGATAAGAACACAGGGGGATGAGGCTGGTTGGCTGGAAAGGACTTGAGGTGGGGAGTTCGTGTTTGGGGAGATTTTCTGCAATGTTATTTTACAATCAAATTTCCATCAGCCCTAGTGGTAAAATCCAGGCATATTTTCTCCACAGCTGAGTGAAACAACCAGAGCATTATGATGAGCAGCTGCGCAGATGCATCAATCTGTGCACGTTCTGTTCAGGTCTGAAGTGAGGATGGGCGAGGTGGACATGAGTGGTTTTTGGCTTGCAGGTATAATCTCCTTCCCTCTCAAACTGTGGATCAGTGCTTTGCAGTACCTCAGGTACACTCCTGAGCTCATATGACATGGACTAAGGACACTGTGGGATGCAGTTCCCGCATAACAGCAGCATCAGGCTCTACGTGGCTGATGTATCACAAATTTCTCCTGGTGTGGTTGTTAATTATATCTAATATTTGCGACACCTTTCCAATACAATAAAATGCTAAAAAGTCAGATTGCTGATAGGTGGGTTAAGCCAAACATCCCTATTCTGAGAAGTGTTTTTCCCATGGATATTCCTTCTTCTCAAAGGGTGAGAGGTTGAGAGCTATCATGGGTTTAGCTCAGGAGCACCACTGAGACTGAAAACAGCAGTGAGGAAAAAAGGAAAATGCAGCGTGTTCAACAGAGAACATTTAGAGATTTTAAAACTCTGTATTTCCCTTGACCAGACCTAAAACAAAACAGTGTTATGTTCTGCTATGCCTTCATCACTGGGAAATCAGAGTAGATTTTTAAAATGCATTAAGCAGTAGGATGGGGTCACATGAGGACTGATGCTAAATTGAAGAAAATTGAGAAATCTGTTCTTTAACTGTGGTTTTGTGTTACATTTGAACTTATTCTTCCCATGGTGATTTTGAAATCCTTGCCTCACACTAAAAATAATTAACCTAACACTCAGTACTGCATTTGAAATCAATGAAGTTAAGCAGGTATACAACTGGTGTAACGAGGATCACCTATTAGTACAAATTCTGAAATTATTTGGGTTGCTTTATGTCAAGGGGTAGTGTCTCATTGACTTCAATGAGCTTTGAATAAAGCTTTAAAATTCTCTGTCTCACTAGAGTTTGGATTTGTTTAATGAGAACAAAACAAGATGGTTCCACTTAAATAAATAGAGCTACACTTGTAGAAAATTAAGGTAGAATAAGAACTGGGATTACTGAAATTATGTTTTTGGCAATCACAACATAAGGGTTCAAAATCAATTTCCTGTTATGGCCATTCTGGAACAGCATTTTCCTTCTGTTTTTTTTGGTAAATATTTTTAATAAGACAAAAGTATTTTCCAGGCATCACTCATATTACCAAAACCAATTGGATTTACAATTTCTTTTTATTAACACTAAAAGAACATTAAGTCAAGTTTTAGATGCAGTGTAAGGCCATGGAACAACAATAATCTTATTTTTATAGTCCTACATGTGTAGAATAGCTTAGGCTTTCTTCTATTAAATACAGCCAAGGCATTGCACTTGGTAAAGGCAGCTGACAGCCATGGTTTGACTTGCTCTTGCCTTCATGGTTCTAAAACCAAAAGAGATTAGGCCAATTCTTCAGGATGCACAAACCCTCTACACTTTCAATGCATTTCAGCTACAAAGCTGTGACTGTTTTATTCAGCTTTCTCAGGCCCAATTACAGTTCTCAGAAATGCTGCAAACATGACAGGTAGAGTTATCCTAACACAGAACACTTCAATAATATTTATGTATTTTCGCAGTTCACTTCTTGACTTTGTTTATACTCAATGCCCATCTTTCTGTTGTCTCCAGTGGCCTTTAAACCGACTCGCTCAAGGCTCCACTAACTCAGACCCTGTGGGAAAAGCCAGCTAAGTCAGGTCAGCTAAGACCCTTTGCTGGAATAAGCTGTTAAATTAAGGTTTAATTTGGGAAATAATATTCTCAGTATAAATAACCCACTGCAAACCCAACGTTATCAGATGACAAATTAACAAACCAGTAAATGCCACTCTGGATTGCAGGTTGAGCAGGCAGAGCCCTCTATCTTGTCCCAGAAGATAAGAAATGTGTTTGGAATTGAAAGCTGCTGGAGGAGTTTTTGCCCTGCAAGCCAGTGGGGTGCAGGGCTTGTGCAGGAAATCAGGATGGGGGTGTGCCCAGAGCCTGGGCAGCCCCATACTGACACAGGCATCACCTGAGCAGGGAGGTCTGGGGATCCATCTGGAGTGCAATCCACTCTCCCTGACATTTTCATGTCCAAAGCATGGAATATTTTGCAGTTTTGACTGGATGACTGGCATGAGGAAGAGGACATAAGCAAATCAGAGTGAGCACCTAAGGTCACCTGCTGGGAAGGTGCCATCAGGGGAGTCGCCACACTGAAGCTGCTGGGGGACAGTTCAGAGCTTGCTGTCCCTTTGCAAAGGATTGTTAGGCTTGATTGTGTCTTTCCAGGTGATTTCACAATCGAGGGATGGCACTGATGAGCAGGGAAGGGATTAAATGCAGGGCAGCTGATGAGAGTGGGACCTGATGAAGATGATATTTCTACCAGTCCCTGTATTTGACACTTTTGTTCAAATAGAATTACAGGAGAGAGTTCTACTCTTTTGTAAGCTCTGTTTGATTGGTACAATTTGTGTTTAACATCTGCCTTTGATTTCCTGGCTTTATAAAGTGACTCCCACAGCTCCTATTATCCAGCCCAGGCACACCACTAAGCTAAAACTGGCAAGGTGGGAAGGGCAAGATTGAGGCTAACAGCAGAAAGCCCTGCCAAGTACAAACTACCCGATCTTTAAACAAAGAAGGCAACTGACAATCTTTTATATACATGCTTGTGTATATATTTTACCATTAAACTTGATAAAAAGTTTGTTACAGAAAGCAAAAAGCTCATGAGCAATGTGCCATTGCTGTATTTTGAAGTGTGTGCTTGGGGGAAGTTGCTGGGAGACATTAGGGGAATGCCACTGTTGAGAAATGGTTGGCTTTGTTCACAGCTGTGTATTTCCAAGCTGATTGATAGTCTACACATAGACAGAGCAAATATGTATTGTCCTGAAACCCTGAACTTTCTTTTTGTTTCCTTTTATAATATTTTTTTTCCAGTGTAGAAACCCCAGAGTGCAAATGTTATTTCCCACTGCTAAAGTAGAGCCCCCATAACGCCACTTGCGTCCATCATTCTTACCCAGGAAATGGTTTCTTCAATGGTATTAACAAAATTGACAAATCAAACATTTCCCCAAGTGGCAAAGGGGGATATTTTTGGATATAACTTTTATTTATTATGTTATTGTGCTACAGTTTATCCCTAAGAATCAAATGAAATTAAGACACCCGTCATCTACTACACTGAAGAAGTTCTGCAAATGGGCCATGGACTCAAATAGTTCTTGAGTCTGTGTAAAAGGGGCACAAGTACTGCTCTTTTTAAGATGAACCCCATCATTCTCAGGGACTTGTTGTAGTCCTCTAAATGCTTCAGCTTGTGCTAGTGAGGGGTGTGAGATGGTGACTGGAACCAGTGTCTGAGGGACAGAAGGTGGAAATGTTAAATTTAGAAAATGGCATGATAGGAAAGTACAGCAAAAAGAGCAGTGAAGGCCTGGAGACCATTTCAAAATGTTCCCCCTGCCCAAGATATTTATGTCTCTTACAACAGTTCCTGATGTCAGTAAAATCACAAGCATTGGCCTCAGAGATAAAACTTGAGAGCCAGTGACTGAAGTGATCTATTGCCCAGATGCCACTCCTGCTCCTGCTCATCTGTGCTCCTCAGTGTGCTCCACTAGAGTGACTAAATCCAGAACAGCTCCACTGGCCCTACTTTTAATTAATCATTTATTAATAGAAAGACGTGGATGTTACGGATATATGATGAAAGCAGGGGTCATCCACTGTACATAATTTTCCACACAGCTGGTTCTTTATGTATCATTTTGATAGTCTATAAAATGTTCTTTGCAGATTCTGTTCTGAGGTAATTTACAATAGAGAGTAAATCATTGCTGTACCATAACTGTTTATGTCCACAAGGCTGGTGACCTAATCTTCCAGAACTTCTTAAGCAGGCACAACAAACACATAGCTAATAAAGTTTTAAACTTATAGAAATATAGAAGCATGAAATGGTTTGGGTTGGAAGGGACCTTAAATCCCATCCAGTCCTATCCCCTACCATGGGCAGGGACACCTTCCACTACTCCAGGCTGCTCCAAGCCCCAGTGGCCAACCTGGCCTTGGGCACTGCCAGGGATCCAGGGGCAGCCACAGCTTCTCTGGGCACCCTGTGCCAGGGCCTCCCCACCCTCCCAGGGGAAGAGTTTCCTCCTAATATCCAATCTAAACATACTCTCTCTGTGTTTAAAGCCATGCATGTTGCACATACCTAGTGGGAAAAATGTTTATTGTCTTGAGACTTGATGCCAGTCAGTCTGTGATTTTCTAATTAATAGTAAAATAAATATATCCAAAGATAAAGATTCTAAAAATATTGTCTACTTTCCATCTCCCTTCATTGATCAGAATCCTGGTCTTGAAAAAGAAAAAAGAATTTCAAGAAATTCTCTTTGTGCTTAAGAGCATTGTCTCTTTCTTTCTAGAAAAAGGCTTTTTTGAAAAAATAACTGATGTATAAGCCACTGTACTTTGTTATCCCAGAAGGATTTCCAGTAAGAATTTATGGTTTGTGTTTGCTTTTACATTTTCTTTTTCTAAGAAGGGCTGGGTTGCTAACACTGTACTAATAAAGCCCATTGTTTAAATACTCAGCTGTGTTTCAGTGTGCCTTTTGATCAAGGAAAGAATTTGGCCAGCCATCACTAGGTTAACCAATTAATATGCACAAAACAACCAACGTGACAGCAGACACTCACCCTCAGCTGTAATTAACCCTATTGAGATATAATACTATTGGAATCCTGTGTCCTAATTGTAGACATTGGGGATCTTGCAGGTCAGATTCTCAGAGGAGGATAAATTAGTGTCATGGAATGTGGGGAGCACTCCTGGAGCAGCTGGACAGTGCGGTCCTGTGTGTAGCAGAGGTGTTGGCACTGGCAGGGGCTGCTCCCTCCTCCAGCCTTGCCCTGTCACCTGCCACCAACCGAGGGCTCGGCTCTGCCCCCAGCGCTGGCTCCAGCCTGAGATGTGAAGAAGACAAATTCCTGGGCTGTTCACCAGAACTTCCTCCATAAAAAACCCTCAAGCCAAAGCAGTGAAATGCTTCTTCACAAGCCTCAGATCATTTGTATGCTATCAAAGTAAGGTGTGGAGAACTGACTCTCCTTCCTTTCTGCTAGAAATAATGCAAGTTTTCTTTCCCCAGTGCAGAAAGGATGGCCAGGTCATAGGATTGAATAATCCATACTCAGACTGAAAAAACACCTTTCCTAGAGAAAAGTCTGGGACAAATTCTCTCTGTGAAGCCATACATTTCCATCTTGTCCTTCCTGTGTAAAGGATAAAGGTGTGCAATCTGCTCCTCACTCCCACTCCCCAAGGCTGATGCAGATGAAGGGAGAGCCTGGAGCAGTTTGTGGGAATGGGGGATGATGTAGAATTGGAAGAGGCAGTTCAGATGGGATAAAACACAAAGGAATGAATGAAAGAGATAAAGGATGACGGGTGATGTACATGAGGATAATATTTATAGTATATTCCTCTTAAAATGACTTCATATTGCTCTGTGCCTCCTAAAAAGTCTCAAGAGGTTTTTGGTAACACCCAGTTGTGCCATAGTTTGGGAAATAACTCGAGAAAAAATGCCATTTTGCTGCCTTTCTTAGGTAGTTAAATTATTCATATTGGCAATGTAACTAATGAAATGAGAAATGAGAGACAGCATTGGCTCTAGCACAATTCCAATGCTGATGGATTGGTCATTCTTAAGAAGGGATTGATTCATTTTATCCCAGAGTGATGCTCACCACCAGTTCATTCCCCTGAAAATGGAGGTGTGAAGGTCTAAACATAACCTACGAGAAAGAAAGCAATTAGCATTCCCAACGCAGAACTCTATTAATCTCATGGCTACAATATTCAAGCCCCAAACAATTTACTAAGATGATGTATCTCTATTTAAATCTAAAAAAAGAATAACTCTGTATCAAACTGGCAACTTGTAGGGGTGTGGTTAATAAGAAATACACATATTTATGGGGAGCACTTGGCTTTTGTATAGCAAAATGCCCAAGGATAATATTGCCTCCTGATAATCACATCCCATGCTGGGTTTTATTGCTTATAATTCTCACTTTCTTATTAGAAAAAACATCTTCCATTAAGTTTTTTATATTATCAACCAGAATAGACAGTAACTGAACCTTATCTCCTGTCTTCAAAGTAATTATTAGGAGAGTTCAATTGTTGGTTTAGAAATCAATTATTTAGAAAACTCTCTCATTTTAGTGCTTCTCTAAAAGGGCTGGGGTTTATGGTGTGCTTGCATTTTGCTTGCATAGCAAAGTGAACTCCCCAAATCCATCTGTCAAATTTGTGTGCTGTGCAAATACATTTGTGGAAGTAAACAGGAATGTGTCTGAAAAATGATTATTATATCCAAAACCTAATAGTTGAAACTATACAAACAATTTTTAAAATGCTTTCTTGCTGTGGCACGTGTTGGGGAGCAAGCTTTAGGTCCTTGCCCTAATTCACTGGTTTATGTATTATGATTTTGTCATGAGGGAAATGAATCATAACCCTTAGCACCATTCACAGGGGTGAAATGCAGGGGGACTGTGACTGTGATGTCTCAGGGTCTGCTGACAGGCTGGGTCCCAAACTTGGCTTTCACTGAGTGATGAAATTGTGCTGTTTTCCTACACTTTAGAATCCTGCGGGAGGCAGAAGTGAAGACATTTTCATCCTTTGTTGCTTTTTCTACTTTAAGGCACTCCTTACTTTTTAATATTGGTCTGGAAATACCATGGTCTATATATTTCTCCTGAACATGATATAACAGCCATGTTCATGAATACTTCTGACCTAAGAGAGAAAAAATCATAGTGAGAGTAGTTTGGCACTGCACCAGGAGTCACATAAAGCAGTATCCAAAAGGTGGAGGTTCTCAAGTCAGCCCTGGTCTGGCTTCCTCCCAACTACACTCTTCCTGTGGTTCTGTGGAGTGCTGATGAGGCAAAACAAATTCACTCTAGAAAGGAACTCCCAGCTCTCTGGGCCATGGGACTTTGTCTGCTGACTCTGCCATCAGCATTTCTCAGGAAAAAAGGATACAAACCAAATAAGTAATAAGTTATCTACCCCTAAAGCAGAAGAAGCCGAGAAAGAATAAATAAATGAATAGCAAAAGCTCCAGGGTTATAGTCCTGAGAGATGTACTGTTTGAACTGCACTCACTTGTCTGGGAGCTGAAAACTAAGAGAACTTGATGAATCTGTAGGGTTTTAGTATGTTTATAGCTTTTTCCTATGTAAAAGAACCTGTTCAATGCCTCGGGCAAATTCCAACGGGTATTTTGCACAACCCCTGCAGAAAACAGCTTTCATTGCATGGCTTGCTGGTTCAATCTCTCCTTGCCAAGGAGTCATTTTTGAGGCATCTGAGTGAACACTGCACTACAAACATTCTATTCCAGCTGCAGTGGCACCAGCCTGTATTGGACANCAACAGTGTGAAGAACTCGTGACTGGTCGTCCATCTTGGTAGCCTTTGGCCTGCCAGGGTGTACCTCTGAAGGCCTTTTGAATAAATATCTCCTTTATTCCTCTACCCCTGTCTAGTCTCTGTTTCAGGTTGTCGTTTTTAGGCATCAGGACAGGTGGGAGTAACTCCCAGGGCTAGTACCTGTTTGGAAACTTGCTGTGAGAGGTTATGGTTCTGCCAAAGCAGGAACTGCAGAAGCAGCTCATTTTGCAGGCTGCGATATCCAAATCTAAATTCAAAGGTAGGATTTCTTTTTCAGTCATCCCCTGGTTGTACCACATCACCTGCTGCTTACACAGTGTGCTGCTCCTCTTCATCTACAACAGTCACAAGGAAACAGAGAATAAGACCTTTAGCTGGTGACCTGTGTTTCAATGAGAGGCTGAGGCAAGAATCCACATTCAAATGCCTGAAACAAACCCAAACCCAATATCTGACCTTTTAGATTAGAGTTGTTAAGAAGACCAAAATAACCAAGGTGGGGGGCGTTGGGATTTTTTTTTTTTTTTTTTTTTTTGAAGCTTGGTTCTTTGTCAGGCTTTTAATGACTCTAAACCAATCATGCCAGTTTTGACTGCTGATGGTGGTGCTGGTGTCCAGATTTACATGCTGCAGATTAACTCAGCTAGTCCAGATCAGGGTGCAATATTAATTGAAGCAGAACTGCATGAGAAAAATCTGCTCTGCTTACGTTTAGCGCTTACTTGTGGCAAGTGTTCTCAACATACTATTTTTATCACAGGGCAAATGAACAGGGAACAACTTAAAAAGCACCAGAGCTGTGACAAGAATGGCATTTTCATTTTTCTAAGGAATTTGTAATTTCAAAACTGGTTTCATGCCCATCAGGAAGCAAATCCTATCACTTCAAAATTCACCATGAAAGAAGATTCCAACCGTAACAAACCAAAATACTGTCTCAGGCCAGCTCCTGACAGATTTTATTTTGACAAAAATCAAAATGCTTCATTTGGTTGCAACTGCACTTTAGTGTAGAATACAGAATAGAAAAGAAGGCCTCATTTGAAAGGAAAAATAAAAACGTTGTTAGAAAATATAACAGCTGAGAAAAGAAAAGAGTGCTTCATCAGCCCATGCCTCTATTTTTCCCAAAATAAAAATTCAACAAAATTAACAATCTGTCAAACCATTGAGGTATGAGAAAAGTGCACTTCCCAATAAAAATTAAGAAATGTATTTTCAATAAACACATAAAGAACACCTCAGGTGTTTTTGGATCCATCAGTTCCTGGTATCCCACCTCTGAGAAGCCAGAGTCAAATACCCTTTTTGGACACACGTTGCAGGTACTGTGCTGCCACAGCTGGTCGCTCTCTAAGTGCCTTCCAACGCAGCCATGGATAAGATTCCAAGAGGTAAAACACATGATCAGAGCCAGCCTTGACAACAGCCAAGAGACTCACAAGTTTACCAAGCACTTGCTACTGTGAAAGTCTTCTGAGTAACACCCTGACATGAACACCCTTAGGAAAACCAGTGATTTTGTTATTAAATGTGTAATTACCTGAATTCAGCTTCTGCATGAATAATCTCTTGAGTACAGCATTGCTTCTTACTCGAGCTGTTGGACCGTAACACAAAATAACCACCAGCCTTTTCTTTTGTCCTTCTGTCCCTTGAAATAGGATCCCTCTGTTCTTAATGCAAGGAGAGCTATTTGAAAAGCAATATATTGCCATTTAGCAGGTCAGATTTTAACACAGTCTCCAATGTAAATTGGGAAATGCTCCAATGAGCTCCACGAGTTTACACAAGTAATCTGCTCATACCCTTGCATTCCTAATCAGTGCACAGGACCAACATGGGGAGACTCTTAAAGGTTAATAACAGTCATTTATTTGTACAAGGATGCAGCAGTACTGTATCCATATTTCACAGGCTGCTGCAAGCAGATGTAAGTCAAGGAAAATATTCCAGGCAAAGAAAATATACTCCCACACAAAAAAACTGCTAGAATTTTGCAGACATTTCTGGAGTGCACTCTCAAGGAACATAGCATTCATCAAGCTACTTATTATTCTTTACATTTAATAACCACACTGGAACTGTTTTTTGTCTTATTTAAGAAGTGTAATTTCTCGTTGACCTTAGATTTGTGAAAATTACGTAGAATTAGGCATAGTATGTCAGACTAGAACACCTGTTTAGTGACATAAACATATTTAAATATCAACCTTTTGCTCTGATTGGTTTTTGTGGGAGCAACTACTGATTAGAAACAGAAATTTCAAACCATGACCTTCCATGGCAGGAGCTAACATATTGTACCATTAAGTTCTGATATTGAATTATCTCATTAACTAAAAAGGGCAGTGTTCATTTTTTCTTTTTTTAATTTTAATTTTGCCAAGCGCCATGACTTGCAGTGTTGTGAAGAAACCTTGAAAGCAGACTTTATGGTCTTTCTCCATGCTTGCAAAAGCCACCATAGCCAACACATCTCTCACAAACAGAAATAAACCACACTAAAGGCATCTCTCATAATGAAAATCTTCTTTTTTCTTTCAGAGATGTTTTCAACGAGCAGTGGATTTTTTTGTGGCACAGCTCTCTCCACTGCATTGGAAGAGATAAAGTTCAGAATATGGGTAAGATTGTTGATCTAAATAGCACCTGATAAAAGGAAATCTATTTTTTGTTGAACATTTATTACAACAAACATGTGCACCAACACCAACTGTTCAAATCCTTGTATTTGCTAATAAAGACTTTGTTGGTGTTCAAGTTGAAACTTGGAGCAAATGTAGATGCAAAGAAATGATATATTTTGGGAATTTTTTTGAAACATAATCTTGTCAGAACAGATTATCAAATGATCAAAGCAGTAACAGAATGAATTGGGGTTTAAACGTTTATGAAAAAGCAGTTATGTTGTAGGATCACACTTTTTAATAGACTATAGGCATTAAACAGACCTTGTATTAGGCTTTGAAATTAATGGGTCACTGTATAACATTCCAGTCTTCATAGATTGATAAGATTAATGCTTGCTTATATAGCAAATTCAATGGCTCATTTAATTTCATATGAATGTTTAAAGTTAAATTGCTTTTGGATTAAGTCTAAACTCATTATTAATTTTAATGTCTGAAAGAACTTCCATTTTTCTTTCATTTTATTTAATCAAGTGCATCATCATTAAGTAAAGGCTATGCACTTAGATAGCGGAGAAATAAGGAAGTTTATTAATTTCGTTTTTAAAGGTCTATTTATTAAAGTTTAATTCAGTGGCCATTTTAGGTTCCATAAGAAGTTAGGAAATAGTGGCTGCAGCCTATTCAGTTTTCCTGTAATAATTTAGAGGGAGAGGGTGCTCCTGGGCAATATGTTTGCATTGCATGAATCCCTCTGAGAAATTCAAAGGTAAATTCTGTATTCACACCTCTTTGGCACTTTGAAAGACTGATCCCCCTTCACTGTAGCTCAGCGAGGCTTTTGCCCACACCTGGCTCACAATGTCCATGAATTAATTGATTTCAGTGAATACCCCTCCAGTTTACATCAGGAGAGACCCTGGCTCTGTACTTCCCATTGATGTTCCAGCTGAGAAAGGATTTTTCCTTAATTCTGTATTAAAAGTTCAGAAGTCTGAGTGCCAAGTAAAACCTACAGCAAATTTTCAAATGGAAGAGGGTGCAGTAAGTCACTTATCAAGAGGAGCCACACATGGGTTTGTGCTGCCACTTTGTGCAGAGTCACTCTGATACCACACAGAGGCACTTGCCTGGCACAATTAGACACTGTGCACTAATTACAAGTTCCAGAACAAATATCTCTTTAAAAACACTCACACATCCTCTTATTATGTAAAACTTAATGCATTTGATGAGGAGCATGGCTGAGCGACCACAAAACTCCTCTCTGGGATTTACCTGGGACTATCAGAGTTTAAGAGTGTTAGCTAATGAATTATTCAAAATTAATTAATAGCTTGGGAGAGTCCTTCACCTGTCTGACACAACTTCATTTTCCCTCGATAAGGTTTCTCAGCAGAGTCAGACACTGGCAAACAACTTTGTTTTCCCTTTTTAATGTGTGTGAAAATGTGCACTGTAGAAAATGAAAAAAAAAATTTCCTTGCATAATAATAATGATTTCACCTAGCTGCAAGGTAATTTAAGGATGGACCTTTGAATGCTTTGCAGTGGAGACAAAATCACCAGCTGATACCTGCCCATGTCCAAAACCCAAGAGAGAAACCAAGCCCAGGGCACAAGCCAGGCTGTGCCCAGTTGAGCACTCTGTTCTCTAGGCAGCATTGCTCATTTCCTCAGAAAGCAACCACAGCTCTCCATAAAGTATGACATAACATTTGAAGTTATTTTTTCTTGTCCATCATATACAAAATACATTTTTTAATGAGAAGAGATATTATACTTGCATCATATTTGTCAGTTCTTTCCCACTGAGTGTCTTACTCAGGAGCTGAAGAACAATTTGCCTTTTGTAGTACTGCTGTCTCCTATTTATTTATGGATTTATTTAATTAAGAGCACGAACCTACTTTTCTTTATAATTGGCTTTGCATGGTGTGTCTACTGCCAGTATCTCATTGTTTGCAAATGGTGAGAATCTGTGTGCACAGACACACACACCTATGAAGAATTGTGGCTTCATGGCTTAGTTTGTGATTTACTGTAAATTGTTAAGCACTTCTAAATCAAAACACTTTATTATAATGCCATTTACAATGTTTGAAATAGTGCTAATCACACAGTAACACAGTAAATTCAAATGAGGTCTCAGTCCTCTTGCTGGATGTTCCTTTATTTAAGAAAACAGAAAACAATTCCCAGAGCCTGTGGTAACCTGTCACCAAAACCGGACGTTTCTAACTCGATAATGACTTTGACTCCATGCTGAGTCAGGGACAAAGAAAATTAAGATTCCTCCCCCCTTCACCTCAAATGTCATCCGTGTGGAACATCATGATCAAGGTGGGTGAGTTTTATGGTGTCTGCTCCTCCTGAGAAGCCACAGGAGTTACTGCTGTGCTTTCTCTCCCGTCTCTCATGACGGGCAGATGAACTGACCCTCTGTCAGGACGTGGAATTTGTTGCTGCCTCTGCTTTACAGCAAATTACTGCTGCCCTGAAGCAAAGGAGAAGCATGGAGGGAACATGTCTCTGAGGTACATCTCCTTTGAGGTTATTCCAGGGGGGACAGCAGCTTATGCATCCTTTTTTTCTTCTTTTTTTTTTTATTTTGATCAACAACTATCTTTAAAAATAAATCTGCTCAAGAGTCGCAGGAGGTTTGTTACAGCCCCTCAATCACTCACAGCTCTCGGGGGATCCTGCTGCAGCACTGCCAATCCTCTCACTCCCCTTTCTCCTCCGGGGAAGGCCAGCTACAGCTGGGGTTAAAGCAGACAAGATGGGAAAAGAATATCGGCTCTGGGCTGGAACAATGAAAATAGTAATGGAACATGGCATCAGTAGTCACATGGAGGCTGAAAGAGCAGAAATGTTGTGGAGATCAAAGCAGTGGGGAACAATTCTTTGTACTATTAATATCTCCCATATTTTTAAAGTGGAGAAGAAATGTAAAAGCCAACTGTGTAGTGTTCTCCCTCAGGCCACCACCATTAGTGGCACTTGATAAGCCTTGCAAACTCCTACGGAAGGACAGCAGACCACTGGAGTATAGAATATAACATGCACTATCTAAAAAGCTGACATGACAGATACAAGGACAGGCAAGTATTCAATTTGGGCTATCATGAAAAGAAAGAAAAACAAGAGAAGAATCCTTAGTGACAGCTCACTGAGGAGCTGGCTCGGCTGTGTCTGGCAGCAGAGCCCTGAGCCAGGAGAGCGCCCGTGCTCTGTGCCTGTTGGAGGTAAGACAGTCCTTACCAGGAGCAGCCTGGGGAAACACAGACCTTCCCTACCATTTTTGTCATGGTTCTGCTTTCTTTCCTCCTTATTCTTGATGAATAACTCTTAAAGGCATTTGTCTTTTATTTGCATCACTCTTGCTGCTTTACTGCCCTTCACTGAGACCCTGAAGGGTGACACGAGGCAGGATCAAGCTTCACCTGCATGTAACTAAGCAAGTTGTGTCTTTTCTCCCACAGGGCTGGGCTGTAGATCTTTGTAACCCATGCAGAAAGCAGTTTCCTTGCCAAGCAATTCGCAAAAATGGATTAAGAGAGAACATGGACATCTAGACACGGCAAAAAGTTCTGTCATTTGGTTTGTTTTACTCTGACAGTCCTCATTTCCCTTACCCTCTTTCCATGCTATTTCCCTCTCTGGAGCCAGAAGCGTCTCTCCCAGAACTCATCAGGGCTGCAGGAGAAGGGGGTTTGATCATGGCTGTGTCCACGGGTAACATTAGAGCACAAATAATAATTTTAGAAGCAGGATTACTGGGGAAAACATTTGCCAAAGAAGACAGTGGATATTGTAACAGCAATTCACTGCCTGCTTGACATAGATTGAATATAAATGTATCCTGAGATTATAAGTGAAAGAATTGGTTTAATATATTTCCAACAAAATAAGCTTCTCTTGGAAAATATCAGTGAAATGGAGCTTTGCTTATTTTTGCTTCTTATTAAGCATTTCTCATTGAAACTTCTTAGAAAAAGCCTTGAACTGGTTTTATCAAAATTGTATATTTATTTCAACATTAAAATTTAATTTAAAATATTCTGTATTTTTATTCACATTATTTCATGATCTGTCAGTAGAAAAAAATGTGAAGTTTTATCCCACATAAGGATATAGAAAACAGCTCCTTCTGTATTGTACTGATAAAAAAACCAGCAAAGTCTCTGATGATGCTTTTGTTCTCAGCAAATTCTCCCATACACTGTCATTGCTTTAACCAAACTATGACATTGAAATAATAAAAAATAAAAAGACAATTTTAAACCTAAACTTTTGAGTTTGAAACGCACATTACTTTTTGAAGCAGCTATTTAGAATTTTCCTTTTGTAGGAAAGATATTTGTTCCATTTCTGAACAAAATTGAACTTCAAGATGTCCACATTTCCCAAATAGAAATTCTATATTCTGTTCAGCTCTGTTTAAAAATTCAGCATGTTACGTGGTGCTCTCATTGCTCAGAATAGTGCTATTTAGGATTGTGCTATTTGTGGAATATTTGACAATTATTAACAAAACATCATTTCAGCCTAGCTTATAACTTCAGTTCAAATTCTACTTGATAGTGTTTATGTGCAGGCTGAAGTGCTTTTCATGTGTTACAATGACATCTTCAGATGTCTTGCACTATCTCACAGTTTTCAAATGAGGCAGCTCAAACGGGACTCTTTTTAGTGGCAATTTCATGAAAATCATCTAAAGAAAAAGATTATTTAGAAGTAAATGGAAGGGGGGAGAGCACGAAAAGTAAATGAGGCAATGCATTTCCAGCTAGGTTAAATGTCAGATTAAAATTCAAAGAAGCAATAACAGTAGGCAACTGTTGTCAAATTGGAATGACTGAGAAGTGATGGGTCTGATTCTATAGATGCTGTAGAAGCTGCTGTATTTGGGTATTTTGAAGGCTGAATGGGGCAGATTCTCTGTGGAGGCAGAACTTTAAAAGTCCTCTAAGATGTCAAATGGAAGATGACAATTTATATCAGCTGAAGATCTGACTCATGTTGTATTACTTGTATCAGAATCACAGGATCACAGATTTATTTGGGTTGGAAGGGATCTTAAAGCTCATCTCGTTCCACCCCCTGCCGTGGGCAGGGACACCTTCCACTGGAACATATATTATATATGCAATATAAAACATACCTCTACAAACACATCTAATAGTTCACATTACTTGTATGGCCTTCCCTTAGCATTAAAAGACAATCCCATCCTTACACCATCAAAAACCTCTGTTTGTTTTAAACTAAGTGATATAGCTGTGCCAAATCCACTGTGCAAATAAAGTGCTGTGTATTTGTCTGGAGCTATGCACGTACCTGTGCTTGCCCAGGCACGCTCAGCGGCACACCCTGCTGCACAAAGGACTCGCTGGAGCTAAGAAATGTTCTCTACTTGCCTTTTTCCTTTGGCAGGCAGCGATTTTGGTAGTGCAGGATCATCCCCTGAGTAGCAGCACGTGAAAACATCATGTAACAAATTGCCAGATTGGTGGTGGAACGGCACAGGCTTCACGTGTGCCTTCCTCCCTGCGGTGCTCTGACTTTTAGGAACAAACATGCACATTTCCCTGGTGGTCTCCAGCAAAATACACAAAGAATATATATTTTTTTCTTTTCCTTCCCCATCCTTTGTGAAATATGGAGTAGTAAGCACATTTTTAAATACAGCTCTGCAGACAGTGAGATACAGTTCCACTCTGTGCAAAACGAACTGAAGCTCATTTATGAAAGTACATCTGAAAATGCCAAGGGATTAGACTTATCAAAGAGATGACATCGAGTTGTCACTCACCCTTCATACACGCACCTGTGATTGAGAAAAGTGTTTTCTTTAATATAACTTGATATTTGAAGAGAACATGACAAAATGAAGTCCCATCCCTTCATCATTTACATTATGCCTTAGGGGTACAAAGCTGATCTAAGGCATTTTGATTTATGCCTATTAGTGAAGCTGTACCTACAGATATCAAAAGGCTCATTCTGATTCCTATAAAATAGTCAATATCACAATTAGGGAAACATATTAGGTGTAATTAAATTACAGCTATAAATGACATAGAACTGAGATATTTTATGATAAATATCATTTGATATACCAGCCTTTTTAAAGAATTCATCCCATTCATCCTCCTTCTAAAGACAGATCCTAAACTACAGGACATGAAAAATGATACACATAAAAAAGAGCCTTAGAACTAACCCAGCAACCTCTTGTGCTTTCCCATCTGGCACTGGACAAGCTGTACCATGACAGAACAGGCATAAGGAAAGCACCTTTTGTCTTTATTTCAACCATAAGTATCCTTTGCAAGCCAAGATGTGGTAGAGATGAGCAGAGAGGGAACACAGGGCAACCCATGCCATGGGAATCCAGCAGAGCTCAGTGTACATTTTACAAGAGTCAGGGGGGTTTTTGTATGCAAAAAAAAGCTTGGGATGGTCCAGAGGCAAGGAAAGAAAGCATGCTGCAAGAAGTTCATTCCTCATATTCAACATGCCAAAGACATAATGCAATTAGAGATATCCACCCAACCATGTGCAATGAGCTCAGGGACACTCAGGTCAGAAGTGCCCAAAGTCAGCCAGGAGCACAGCAAACCCAGCTGTAACATCCTGAGTGTGTCTCTTTGCAACGATTAGGTTACCTCTGGAACGTACAGAAAAGGCAAATAGCTTGCAGATATGCTAAGGGGAAAAAAAAGCTGGGATTCATACATCGTTTCTGTTTCTTTCAGGAGCAAAGATGTGGAAATTATTTCCACATGGAGAAAATCCTACTTAACCAGTGACATGAGGGCATGAGAGCAAACATGAGAACTGCAATTATGTTTGACCTATGCTCTGCCTAGTCTGTTGTATTCCCTGGATGGTGCAAGCACCACATCCCTGGGCTAGGTGTGAGAAGCTTCCTGTGAAATAAAAACCTAAAATTGTGCTAAATCCCATTACTGAAGGAGTTCTTGCTCCTCTCACTTGGTAGGCAGCTCCTTGTAAATACACATTGTATAATCCTTGCTCCTCAGGACCTTTCCCCTTCCTAGAGCCTATGGAATGTGACGGGAGGCAGGTTGCAATGCACTGAGCCAGCTGCCTGCCATGCTGGGAAGTATCATTTCCAATACTGTTCTCTTTCAGCAGTCAGGATCCTTCTGTCAGCTCTCATGTCATTTTTAGGCTCCAGCTTTCCTAGGCATAAAAATAATCTTTTTGTTCCTATAGGAGAAGACAAGTGCTGGAAAGCAACAGGGCACCTGACCTCCTTAGGGCTGCCCATACACAGCAAGTGGACTGGCCAGATCAGTCACAGGGAATACCCGAGTGACTGGGGGGAAATCAATTCATACACAGATAGGAGTGTGAAAAAATGATCCAAGAGAAGTCCAGAGCCAGCTCAGAGTGCCTTGGTGGAAAAGGACAGTCTGCAATGTGGCCAGGCCTTTGATAACCACCTGAAACGAGCTCCCTCGCTCAGGCTGCAGTTGAGCAAGGGTGAACATTTAATTGTAATTGTTTTGACTTCAGTGAAAGCGCTCATCTGTTCAGCATTAGACATCTGCTTAATTTCCTGAACGGATTGAGTCCTACAGAGCTAAACATCCAGGAGTGACAAATGCTGGTTCAGGTGTGGGATTATGCCATTCTGAGACAGATGCTCCTAAGCCACCGCATGCATCAAAGTCAAAGGCACTAAAAGAGGGTTGAATTTAGCTCTGTTCCTCTGTTTATCCATCCTGCTGCATTATGTCTTTTCCTTTCCTTCATTTTTGCATTCCACTGTCTCACTTCAGTACAAACTGTATGAGACACAGGCTCCTGGGGGAGCAGCTGGAGATTTGAAATTCACATCACTGTTCCCCTTAAGCCTGTCAGATGATCAGATAGCCGAGGAAGTGCTAATAGCTTATGCTCTGGTGAAATATGTTTTTCTGTACATGATTACCTTTGTATTTTGTTCCCCTTATCCCTGATTGTCAGCATTTTAATTAAAAGTAGAGGTGTGAGAACATGGGAAAACCTGTCTGCAGAACAAGGCTGACTTTGATTTAAGTTAGTGTACTAAGTTTGTAAATGTGGTACCCAATTTTCTGCTGCTGTCATCTGTCTGGAGCGAGACCGTGGAGCTGGATGCCAGGCAATTCTCTCTGCTTCCTGAGGCCCCTGTGTCTGTCCAGTAGGGCAGAGGGGGTGTAGACAGCAAGTAACCCTTGATGGAATTTTCCAAAGGTGCTTTGAGCTGCTGGTGCTGCTCTGACTAAAAGTTTCTGTCCCTACTACAGCACTGGGACACCATTTGGTGTCCACTCATCTCCTCAGCATCTCCACAGCCAGAGCTGCAGTGCTCAAAGGCTGTCTCATCAGCTTTATGGCTGGATTTAGGAGATTAATATCCACAGATTTTATCTTCAAGGGAATACTGACCTTGTAGACAACACAATAGGTAATGTGCCTAATTTCTCAACTGCTCTAGTTCAGACTTCCATTATTTTGGTGCAAGTGAATCCAATGGTTGGTGTGGAGCACATTTGTGTGAATTCAGTCATCTCTGCCATAGGGCTGCATTTCCAGAGGGAAATCAAGGGCAGGAGCAGATGGGAGCCTCTCCAATGAGCACAACTTGAGTCTCTGTGACACCCCTGGCTGAAGAGAACGCCACACTTTGGGCTGAAAAGATTGCGGAAGACAGCAAAGGGCAAAAAAAAGTAACCTCTTAATCTGCCACCACCATATTTGTTGGTTTATTGCCAGCTTTGGAGGTACCTTACATAAAAATCCCCAGTAACCCCATCTAGTGCCAGCAGCCCTGGCTTTGACAGGGTTGGCCTGTTCAAAGCTGTGTCTGAGCACAGTCATGATCCAGAATTAGATCTCTTCCATATGCCCTGGGAAGCCCAACTGGTAGGAGCCACAGTTCTGTACTGGATTCAGCTTTGTGTAACTCACCCACTTCTGGAGATGAAAATTTTCCTCCTAAGTTACAGAAAGGTTTTTTAAAAGTAGCCAATCTCTACTGAGGACTATGAAATAGAAATTGTGAAAGAAAGAGAAATCCTTATGTTTTCCCTTGCTGTACAGTACTTGGAATTGTTAATTTATTTTTCTCAGGATTTTTATGGTCAAAACATACCTTTTTGATGTTAAAACTAAAAATTAGCACTTCATCACAAGCGGAAAATGTACTATTTTATCATAAATCTGTGTGAAGATAACATTTTGGTGGGATTTTTTAGGTGGAAACATGTTGTGAAGCAATGTGCCAGGGCACATATCTGATTGTTGAGGTGACATAACCATTTGACAGAAAAAATTGCAAGATGAAAGGAAGTAAAACAATATGATAAAGATGAAAGATGATGCAGCAAAAATACCATGAGGAAAGAAGCGAGCTTGAAATAATAGCATTAGGACACAAGAAAATACAATGTGATGGAAAAGAATTAGCCTGATATGTTCCTGATGCTGCTGCATAGGAAGAACTATTATGATGATATATTGCAGAGACAAAAAGCAATGTTGGATTACTCAGAATAGGACACATAAATGGACAAAGCAGAAAAATGCTGCCATACACTGGAAAGAAGACAAAGTGTTTTGATATTTATATTTTAATGATCTCATTCTAATTCCATGGAGCTCACGTCAATAGCAGTGTTCATATGGACACTTGTTCATTGAAACATTCATTTGATATAAGTAACCTTAAGGTCTCCTCAGGGACAGAGGGAGGCAGGAGAAATTCCCTGCAAGTGCTCAAGCCCTGCTCCCAGTGCTGACTGGTGCAGGACTGATGCCTGGCTGGGATTTGGGATCATCAGGAAGGGCCACGCTCGACCCCCGCCTGCGTGAGCAAAGACAAGATGTGCTTTTATTTCCCTGTCAGCTACCACACTGCTGGGGCCCTAACAACAAACCCCAGCATCTCTGCTGTGTTTATATATTGCCATATTTAAGGTAAAATCACTGAAGTTTAGACAAATCTCTGTTTCAGATTGTCTCTATGACTTTTAGGATGCTGTGTTCCTTTCTGTGGCAGGAAAGTAGGTTGCTGATATTCTTGGTTCATCTTTGCTCACAGAGGTAAAATTAGAGGCCTTGAGATTCCTGCTGGTAGAACAAGCTCTCAATTTCTCACTGTCGAAATTCAATCTGATTTCTATCTTTTTCACTAAAAAGCTGTCAACAGAAAATAAGCAATTCCCATCAAAGAGCTATATTAGTTTCTGAGGTGTATATACATTTGGCTGGTGGATGAAGAAAACCTCAAAGTAATTTAAATTGGTTTTTTTTTTTCATTTGCATTTCCTAGAAAACTAAGCAAAAATGTTAATGCAGGACATAACTATAACCCATTCAAAAGAAAAGAATCAAAAAGAGAGAGACTGATTCACTGTTAGATCACTAATAACTTTTCTTACTGTGGCCCAGGGTCTGATTTTCTCCTCCTCATGCTGGTGTAACTCTGTCATCTTGGTTGTCCTTTATCTACTGTGGTGGAAGCAGGAAGGCAGCACATATTTGCAATGACGAACATGTAATTAAAATTAAAACCAGAAGCTCTCTTTGCAGTACACAATAATATGAGAGCTATTAGGAGCCAATGGGACTGGCTTGATATGCCAACAATATAACTCCACTCCTCATGTGTGGAATAGCAGCTTTCAAATGCAGAGACTATATAAACTAGATTTTGGGTACGTTTTTGCATTTACAAGCCACATTTTGAAACCTGATTTGTGTTTTATTTATAAACAGACATTGAAAAATGTGTAATATTTTCAACTTTTTAAAATTGCAAAAGAATGGTGGATTTTTCACTGACATTTCTACATTACTCAGTTTCTCAAAGGAACCTTAAAAGTGGGCGACTTCTAGTTTGGAGTTAAATCCACACTGTGAAGCCCCCTTCAGCTCTCAAATCTTTGAGAATAACACCTGAGCTGCATACTTCTCCCTCTTTATTGACAGATATTCAAGCAAAAATATTGTTCAAGTGAGAGTTCTGTGGTCATTTAAGATTTTCAATTTCTTTGTTACACAAATTTATTTACAGCTTTTTTTTCTGTGGCAGCTGAGCCTTTACTCCAACTTCCCTTCTGATAGATTTACCACAGGGTTGAGAACCTCCTCATGGGGAAAGAGAGCCCAGGGAGAGCCCAGTCTGTCCCTAAACCCCAAAGGAACCAAGAAACCCAGGCCTGACCTTTAAGAGTTGCCTATTTATTGTATTCTCACAATCCCTGTTCTTGCTCATTTTTTGCTCCTCTTGGATTCTTCATAAGAACTTCAGTCACATTTCTTCCCTCCCTAGCTTTCACTGCTCAGAATTATCAAGATAGCCCAATTAACTTCAATTCCATCAGTTTTGTTTGCAATATAAAAGATGAATGAAAGAGAATGATTGTGTTCCAGCTAAATATAAGAGTCCAGCTGCAGTAAAGAGCATGAAATCCTTAAGAAAGCCTGCAACAAGAATTCCAATGCTCCAGAGCATTTGCCTGTGCA
Source organism: Aleadryas rufinucha (assembly GCA_013397815.1). Taxonomy (NCBI): domain Eukaryota; kingdom Metazoa; phylum Chordata; class Aves; order Passeriformes; genus Aleadryas; species Aleadryas rufinucha. Next base: position 35,384 of record VZTH01016958.1, read on the forward strand.
AGTCCTGGATCCCACCATCTACAAAGAGCAGCCTTAAAAAAAAAACAACAACCCACCCTGACAGCAAGTGAACAAATAAATGAAATAAATGAAAAATAGAGAGGAAATGAAACTTGATACTCAGTTAGAGGTGGGCAAAAAGCAAGCACATGACAAACTTGGGGCTTGTTCTCCACAGCTTCCTTAATGGGAGCTGCTGAGATGCTTCAGAGCAGAACCGTCTGAGGGGAAACATGGAAGAGAACAGAGAGCAAGTAAATATCTGAGCATTAAACTCAGTGCCTTGTCCCATGGGCTACACGGGATACTTGTAATGCACTGGGGATATTTACTGTGCAGCAGTTAATGGCACTTAAAATCATGCTTTCTCCCATGGTGTCTTGAGGAAGTGCCCACTGTATAATGGAAAACCTGTAGGAGAAGGAGATTTATCCACAGCTGCTAATGGCTTTCCTTTGCTCTCCCTGAGATTCTTTATTCATCCAAATATATTGCTTTCTACCTGAAAAATATTTATCAGAATGGAAAGACACACTAGGAAGCTTCTTCCCAGGAGGGATTAAATGACCACAAGTCTCACTACTTTCAGGAAAAAATGTAAAACTCTGTAATTTGTCCTAGCTTTTTTTTTTTTTTATAAGTAAATCAACAAGAAAAGAGGAGCTGAGAAAGGAAACAGAAACCCTTGACATTTATCTCACAAATGTTTAAGACATTTCCTGACCTAACAGGTTATAACTACAGAGACAAATAAGCTGAAATGCTACATACAGAAAAGTTTAAGTAAATTGAGATATTTCAGTGACTTCTACTGTTTTTCAAGAGAACAGGCCCTGTGTTAAGATTCAGGACAAGAATGTATGAGATCTGAAATCAGGTCTGTGCTCTGTCCCAGAATGTCTGGGTGGTTTCAAGCAAGTCCCTTTGAAGCAGATTTCAAAGCTGCTTACACACCTAAAGAAACAAATCGAGGTGTGAGTCCCTCAGGCAGGAGATGGACATTTTCATGCATTTGAAAATCCCACTTGGCACCACATCAGCCATTTGACTCTATAAGTCTCCAATGGTCTATAAAGAATTCAGTCCTTAATCCCTCTTCACCTCAGTAGTAAAACAGGAACAGTAGCATTTTCTTTCCTGCCCAGCCTTTTTCATTTGCAGCTTAAATCACCTTAAATCAGCTTAAAGCAGGGGTTCTCTTAGTAACTACACCTATGTCCTCCAGCTTTCTCCAGTGAATAATCACCTGCATTCTCAGGGCTGGAGTCAGAATATTCCAACATCCTGGGGCTGCAATGCAAAACTGGGGGTCTGGTGAGAAGAGAGTGAGTGGTGTAGAAGGAGAAGCAGCTCCAGTCTCTGTTCTCATGCAAAGAAGGTGCTTTGGCTCCAGATGCCACCAGAAAGCTGAAGGGTAGGGAGGGATGAGAGTGTGTAAATGTGGAGTGGTGGAAGGGTAGAAAAGTCACTTTTTCAAAGCTTCAGAAGAAATTTAGATCAGTTTTGCACTGAAATCAAAGTTTACTGTGGAAAACCTTGCAGAAAATCCATGCAAAAATGCAAACAACAGGCAGTAAGTGACCCTGCTAACACGTGAGCATTGTGTATAGCTGGGGATGGGCTGGGGGAAGGGAGGGAGGGCAGAGCAGCCTTCCAGCCAGGCTGCAGGATGTGCCCCTGGGACTGGGATGGAGTGGCTGATGGCAGTGATGGCAGGGCAGAAAAAGCCCCCTTGGCACCAGCATTCCCCTCCCACACAGCCCAGCACAGGAATTCACACCCGTGGGACCAACAGGATCCCGAGGGTGTCCGAGCCATGAGGAAACCTGAGCCCAGAAGGAAGAAAACTCAGAGAACACCAAAAATGATAGGCCTGAAAATGGATAGAAAAGGGTATAGAAAACAAGATGTTGTGGTAAACAAACCTAAAATATGAACAAAAACTCAGAAAAGAAAGGGAAAGGAGGCTCTTAATCTTACAAAGCATTAGCAGTTGGGAATGTTGAACAGCTGCACTTATAAATACTTTGCTCAGTTCTAGATGTCTGAAAAGCAAGATTTTCCCTCACCAGTGGCACAAAGCACCATACTGATATTGTTTTCTGTCATATTTTTGTGCTCGATTGCTGCAGCTGGTCTCAACCCTTTATAGTCTTAGTGATAAGAATCCAATCTCCCAGCTGGATGTCCCACATGCTGGGACTGCCATCTTCCCATTACATTGTCCAGACAGCCAAAGCTCCACAGCAAATTCCTTTACTTTTGAATATAGGGAGCTGTCTACTTCCTTAAACCCTTCAGAGGTGAGTTGAAAAAGCCTTTTTTATGGTACCCTCATGGGTTTGATGAATATTCCAACAAGCCAGTGCTTCTATTCTCAAAACAACAAGGTGAGGCTGAGGCACACTAATATTCCTTCAGAATTTACAGACTGAGAAGCACAGCACAGACAGAGCCTGGGAGTTTGTCTGCATGATAGGAGTGAATATTCCTGAGCCCTGAACTGGTGTAAAGAGAGACAGTTCTGGTCTCAAAGCCACTAAGTTGTGTTATTCTGGGACTTCCAAATCATGACAGGCTCATGTATGGGTTCAAGAGGACCTGAACTGTCTTTTCCTGACTACTCTGACAGATCTTAATCAGCCTTCTCAAGGTCAGCAAGAACCTATGGCAGGAATTCCTCCTAGAAATCAAGCTTTTTGTTTCCCCATCAGGGAGCTGTAAAAATGCAAACAGATATAAAAGATATCTTCATTTCATGCAAATATTTTACATTTTCTTCCTTACTCCTCAATTCTTTCTGATATACTACTGCAAGTTACAATTAATGAGAAATTTGTGCCATCATTTCACAGAATTTCAGCTGCCTGGATCTCCGCATTAAATTCCATCACCCCAGTCACTGTCACGTCTCTTGTCATCCTACTTTCAGCTATTTGAAAACAAAGAAACAAACAAAGCAATCCTTATTTTTGCAGAACAAAAAAAAAAAGGTGTTTGTGGAACTGAAATAAAAACTGTAGCCAGCTAGTTATTTTGATTAGTTTAGAAATAGCAGAGTTGGCCACAATCAAACTGCAAACAAAGCAGAACTCTGCAGGACAGAAGCCAAATGAAGAAACAGTGGTGTGTTAAATGAAGGGATGGCACTCAAAGCACGTTATGCCAACTATTTAAAATAGTTAATAGACTTTCCCAGAAAACTTTAGAAAGAACTGATTGGACATATATGCATGTAAGAGATGAAATTGATTAAATTTATTTTGATTAATTTACTCAAACCCCTTAATTCTTTACTAATTGATGACTATTTTCAGACTGTCTGGAAATATACGTAGCCTGAAGAAGGGAAAAGAAATTAATAAAAATTCCAGCTGCAGTGTTATTAAATAGGACACAAATGAAACAGACCTTACTTTAACAGTCCAGAGCACAAATTTACACTTAGTGCTGCAAAGTGAAAAAAACTGCAATCAAGTTGGATTTCAGAAAACAGAACAGTTCCGAACCTTAGTAGGGTCGGTGTTTTAAAAGCTTTTTCAGCAGCACCCACCATCAGAGGCTGCTAGCAGCTAAAAGGACTGAAAATTACATTTTTTCCTGAAACTAATGCTGGAATTTTTCATCTTTCCTGACTTATACAGAATTTATTGGAGACACATAGATCCCTCAGTGAAATTCCCGTGTCAGATTCCAGTTGAGCTCTGTGAACAGTGCATTATTAGTGCAATATTGGCAATAATCCACTGATGTAGAAAAAATATTAGACCACAGATGGACAATGGACTGCAATACATTTTAGGAATCATTACTTTTATCACCAGTGTTCGTATTTGGGGATTCCAGTTCCAAAATAGGAATTATGATGGCAATTTGAGCCAGGAGAGAGAATACATTGTTTGTGACTAAGAAACTGATGTTTTTGGGAAACAAAGCATGGCTTAATTTTAATTAGTCTGTCCAATATGCTCCTTTCTTAAGAAAAACAAGATAGTACATTAGGAAACTTAAAAATGAGTGCACAAATGATGGAAAACTCACGCTCAGTGTGTAGGAATCAGTAAGAAAATGTCCCGTTCTGAGGACACAGCACTGGTGATCTCCCAGGATTTTGCCCCAGGTCAAACACAATTCAGTGTATTTATTGGCACATTTGTGCAAAGGAAGACAAAGAACACTACATATTGTGGGTGCTGGGAAGTACTTTGGACAACAGGGTCAGAATTCATAATGATTTTGACCTTGCTAAATTGGAGAGACAGCCTGGAGTCAGTAAGATGAAATTCAGTAAAGACAAGTACAAAGTATTCTATGGAGGAAGGCAAAATAAACTTGTAATTACAAAACTGGGGATTAAGTGGCTGAGGCTGGAACATGCCACAGACTGTTTCTGGCTGACCAAAGTAACACTTTGGGTAAAAAAAGGAAGGAAAATCTAAATCAGAGATGTAATTAAGAGACACTCCTTGAGAACACCAGTGAGATAATTATTGCACTTTATAGGCTGCAGGAATCCTTGTCTAGAAGAGCTGGTCTTCACACCAGGACACTTGGAGCCAAATTAAAAAGGCTCCTGAGGACCGCAACAAAAATTACTAGGATCATAGAAAATATTGTTAATCTTAAAAGGTTAAAATAGTTGGATCTGTCTGAACCAGAAAAGATGGAGGGGGACATGATAAATGTCTTCAAAAGTCAGGTTATTATAATGGAGATGGAGATCTGTTGCTCTCTATCTAAACTGAACCTTAGACAAGAAGAAACAGGTTTAGTTTTCATCACAGCAAATCTAAGTTAGATATTAGGAGAACTATGGTGACTGTTAAGAGCAGGTAAGCATTACCTGAGAGTCCAGAAAATCCTCTTCATGGTAATATTTTTTAAAAAAACCTAAGGAGTGTTCTTTAGCAAAGATCTAGATTTACAAGGTTTTCATGAGACTGGAGACAGAATGAGATGTATTAGATGACTTTTGCTGCTGAACTCCTACAGCTCTTTCACAGGTGAGAATTCTGTCATATTTAAAAAGACTAGAAGAAATCCCTCCAATGCTGGCAGGATCAACATCAGTGTATTATTCTGCTACATGTCTGACCCTTTTCCACAAACTATACACTATTTTAATAGCTTTTTGAAAAAAGATACCAAATTCCTTTCCTGTCCTTTATAATGACAAATCATTGGCATCAGCACTAATGTAAAACTGGTGCAAGTGAAAAAATCTGAGATCCACTCCATTGAAACAAACACTACAGATATCCATTCAAAATTCACAAACCTCCCAATCTTGTCTTAAAACATGAATGTGTGAACAGCCCAGAAATAGTGCTGCTGATCACAAATGCATCATCCAATTCTCTCCCAGCAGAACAGGAGGCATTTCTTAATTAAGACAATTGAAAAGGCTGCAACTTGTGAATAAAATCTTAGAAAAGGTTGGCACATGTCTGTCTTCTCTCTTGTTGACCTCTTTGCAGCTGTATCTGCTGCCTCATTAACTCTAACGATTCTGTTGTACTCAGTGATAAATTCAGCCAATAAGGTCAATAAGGTCAATAAGGTCAATATCTTTGTGTGACAAAGACACAAACCAGATTTCCTTCTCCACTGTAGCTGATGATGATATTTCCAATGACTTCAAAAAATTTCACTGACAATCTTCTACATCTGTGGGTCAAGGCCTAAAATCTGCATTTTTGACCATGCCTTGATCTAAATGTATTGTGTTGTTTGTCTGGGTAAAGTAAAATCCCCCTTCTAGCAACACTTTTGTTGAGAGTATCCTGTGCAATTTATTTTAGATTATTTAGAGAGCTTGTGAGTATCCCAAAGGACAAAGCACAAGTATCCTCCTTTCTGGGGCCAAGGTGCTCCACACTGACCTGTCACACTGATTCTTTTCTTTCCTTCTTGTCAGACACTGACTGAAAAGGTTTTTCGTCTGTTTATGTTGCATAAAGGAAGGAAATGAAGAGGATGATTCTGAAAAGGTTTCTATATTTGTCCAGCATGACACAGATTTGCTCTTTGAAGATTGCAGATTATTGATAAATACAAGCAAAGGAATAAAATGTTGTGATGCTAATTGTTTGTGAAGTCTATCATAAACAGTGCAGCTGAATAAAAGATGGATGTTACCAATTATGCTTTTCAATATAGGAAAAGACATTTAATACAAACTATATGAATAGAAGCCAAAATAAATTCACTACAAATTGGAGTTGTTATTTTCCAGTGATCAAGGTCCAGGATGCTCCCAGATAGATCTACTGAAACACCCATTGTTTTAAAAGGAAAATAAACCAAACCCTCCCTGAATCTGACATCCATTAATATTAACTTCCAATGTTACTACTTGAGAAAAAAAAACAACTTGTTTCATAATCTCTGTGACCTTTCCCTACTAACATTAGTATCCTTGATAAAGTCTAAATACTAACTGCTACACATAAATACTGTGACATTTCTTCACTGTTATGATAGACAGTTTCCCAGCTGAGCATCCAGAGGTGAACAGGCTGGTACATGTTTTATGCATAAGATTATACCTAGAAAATTTAAGAACTCCATGGGATATCTGAGAGAATAAAGACTAAATGTTGCATTGTCTTGGCTTTCTTTCTTCCTTTGCAAAAGCTCAGAGGCTGGTATTAAGAATGACTTATTTCATGCAGACCCATGAAATATGAAACCATGAATATTTGAAAAACCTTCCTAAAAAGACCCCATCCAAAACCTATCACCATCGTGGCAAGTGAGGTACAAGGGCAGGCACAGGGATGGGTGTGGTGACATTGCTCATTCTTTGTGATCACTTCAGAAAAAATTATCAAATTGGAGTGGATCTGGACAAAAAAAAGGAGGCCAGCTAAGAGCTTGTGCGCCTCTGAGCTGCCCCAGACAAATGCTGTCACATCCTGTGATGATATCACTTAGTGAAGCCACGGCAGCAGCAGGTTGAGGCAGTTGTGCCCAATCCTGGCAGAGACTCTCAAAGGCAATGCTGGAGTGTTGGCTGCTCGGGGAGCTTCTCAACCTGCATCAGCTCTGCTTGGCTGCAGAGCAGGGCTGGGTCACCCACACAGCACACAGAAAACATCCCATGGATTGAGGTTTATTGTTATTAGGGAAGAAAAGTTCAGGTGCTCACATGAGAATTGCCATAGAACCTGTGGTAACTGTCTTTATAGATTTAAACCGATCCAGCATCCCATCCCAAACACTGAGCTGAAGCAGCAGAGAGAAAGTTCACCAACAGGGCACAGGGAAAACATGGAAATACAAGAGAAAATATGCCAAAACTCTAAGTGAAAAAGCAAATTCACCAACAGAATGCAAAAGAAGACCTATTGATACTGTAGAGGGAAAATATGATAATGGAAAATGCCCTGCGTACGAGGTCATAAGCAATAATTGTAGCAAGAGAAAACATCATGTCAAAGGTTGTAGATGAAAAAAACAAAGTACAAAGGCATCATATCAAGGAAGCAGGCAGTGACTCAGGGGGTGAGATTTTGCATGTCCAACATAAAGGCAGCACAAAAATAAATAAATGGTTTATAAAGCTCAGGCTGGCATAAGATTCAAGGGCAGGCACAGAAACAGCCAGAAAACTGAATGCCAATGAGGAAGGAGAGCATCAGAGACTCTGCTGGCCTGTAAAGTCTCACTTACCCTTAAATAAGAAAAAAAACCCCGACCAAATAACCAAGGCAAAGCTGCACTCACCTGAACCAAATTAAAATTCGACTGGTGCACAGACATAATGCACAGGATAATGTAAATTATAATCAGAATGCAAAAGTATAGGACATAGAAGAAGGTGTGACTGTAAAAATATGAGACACAGCTACCTGCTGAAACAAGTGAACTTAGGAACCTAAAGAAATTATTAATAAAGTACAAGAAAGCCCAAAACACAAATAACTCAGAGCAGGGAATTCTCTGTGGTATTCCTGTAGCAAAGCTGCTAAAAATTACCAAGCTGTATTTGAAACACTGGGACACTTTCCAAGGATGTTACACCTGGAAATAAATAAGACAATTCAGTGTGTACAACATCTGTCTTGCAGACTACCCATTGCATTAAAACAAACAAACAAAATAGTGGGAGCAATAAAGAAAATGAGGGAAAAAAGCCCTAACCATCCCATCCATCATTGCTAAACAAATAACAAGGCAGTCATTGAGGACTCAGGGCAAGCTGGGAATTCCAAAAGGTCCAAGGAACTTAAACAAAGTGCTAAGAGGAGATAATTACCAAATACCTCTGCAAAATTTTGCTTGATTTAACAAAGCGTATCATACTTTGATGGCAGATACTATCTGGATTAGGAGCACAGTGACATTTCCACACACCAGCAGAGACAGTTTTCCTGTGGTGGGTAACAAAGGACTCATCTCTCCAAACTATGGAAGAAAGACTTGAGGATGGAGCAGACAACCCTACACAGGCAACAGGTTCTTAATGCAACCTCCTTGTATCTTTGTAAGAATGAGTCAAGAATGAGTCAAGAATTAGGAGCTAAATATGGTTAAAAGAAAATTGCAAGAAAACATAATATAATTTGTAGCTTTGCAAGGGTTGCTGATCCATCCCTAAACAAAAAACAAGAATTGAGGGACCATACTAAAGAATTCAGGTCCGTTTGAGGATTACAGAGATTCACCAATCACATGCAAAACATCATTTCCATTGTCCCACCTGTTTGTGTTTGGGCCATTTTCTGGTCAAAAATTCAAGTATTATTAGTGTTCACTTTGTACAGTAACAACTTACTGAGATCCAGACTGAAGACAGGGAAACAATAAATACAATAACTGAAAAAGAGAGGCTGCAATAGTTGTTGGCAATTAAGATCAGTATTTCCCACAGATTTCCACATGAAAACTTCAGTCTGCATGCTAAGAATGGAGAATGTTTGGGGCAGAAAATGACATAATTGTCAGTGCCTTGTACACATTCCTCCACTTTCCCTCCCTGGGGGCTTGGCTGCCTGGGCTCAAGCTGAAATAATGCAGCTGTGTGGCCTGGAAAAGCAAATCAGAAAGTCTCAGTTCACTTAGGAGCTGCTTGGAAACTCAGTGTCTCATCCTTGGTCACTGCATGGTCATCTGCAGCCATGGCCCTGCCCTTCTTACCCTCTGCAGGCCTGTGTGATGGTCTGGACTCTTGACTGAGCTGTCACTGCCCCTGGGCTGTTCTGTCCCTTGCTCAGGCACTGTGGGACTCTCCCTGGCAGTGCCACCGTGTCCCTGCCTGCCCTGCTGGCACACTCTGCTCCCAGCGCTCGCTGCTCTCTGGTAGCAGCACAGGGAGAATGCTTTTGTGACAACACATAAGGATTCCCAAAATCTTCAGTTTAATCTATTGAAATCTCACGAGTTAGGTTTAGAAACATGCATGTCCAGGAAGGATTCAATTTCTCTTTGGCTGCCTGCTTATCCTGAGCAGAACAGCACTGCAAGATCAACAAACAGACAAATCTCCAGAAGCATTGTCCAAGGCAATTGTACACCAGGCTCAGTACACGGCTTGGAGAGAGTCCAGGAACCCACTACAGACAAAGATTTACATGTGCTGTGATCCATCATCCTGCTCAAACTGCCAAGCACTGTAAGAGTAGCTCCACCTGCCACCAGACAGCATCAGAATCAATGGGATTATTTGGATGTATAAATTGCTTCAAATAAACAGTCAGAAAAATCACAATCCTGCTTTCACATAGCCAAGCACATGCTCGCTCCCTGGAACACAGGGATCTAGAACATGTCGTATCCAGAAGGCCAGACATGCTGGACTAAGATAAATAACAGTGTGTGAGGTCTGGCAGATGGATGTGATACTTATGAAAAAATGCAAGCCAAGTGACTGAAAGAAACAAAATACGTTTGTGCACAAGGACCCAGACTTAAACAGGAACATTTTTTTTTCCCTCAGAACTAACCACATACAAAATATCCCATTATTATAGACAAGTCAGAATTTTTAAAAGTAGAAGTGGCAGGCATGATTGTGATGATAGTCACTGGCAAAGCAATGCAGCATGACAGTAGCTTGATGGAAGAACTGGGTTTCCTCGCAGTGACTTCCTGCAATCTTCCCATAAATTAAAATTGAGATTCGTCATATTATCACCACTTCCATAATCACCCCATATAAAGCAAACCTGGACCAGTATTACAGTTTCAGATCTTCTAATAAGGAGGTGTGCTAAAAACCTTACCCCAGGCCAGAACAAATCATCCAGAAGGGGCAGGACAGTCCCACAGAAGAGCCAGTGAACATTCTGGTGTTGAGGTGCACATGCATGATAACATGTGTGGTGCCACTAGAGATCCTGAGCTGAAGGGTTACACACTAAAAGGAGCAAGAGACACGCTAACAGCAAATTCTACTACAAGGAACTAAAGACAGCTGAAAACACAGACTCGATATCAGGTTTGGATCAGAGTGCTCCTTATTTACACAGTGCTGTGGTGGATTAACACCAGCTTCCCCCAGACCAGACAGATTGACTCAGCGGTGACACAGACAGGGGCTGATCCTCTGAGGGACAAGAGAGACACACCTGAGTTCCAGAGCTGTTTTCTGGTTGTGAAGCAGACCCTTCCCCGCAGTCCCAGACAGGACTGGTGAATCCTTTGCTCACCCTCGGATCTTGTCTTTGGTGACTTTCAGCACCTGCACACAGTTTGCCTTGTCTTGGTCAGAGCGATCACCTTCCATCGAGAGGTACCTGCCTCTCCCTGTGATTGCAGTGAGGCACCAGGGAGCTACACTCAGGAATTCAGGATTTCCCAGTGGGAGTCTAATGCTTCAAAGTCAGAAGTTTCACAGTGAGTCCTCCACTAGATTTGTTCGGGGCATTTGCAGTCTGCATACATTTTTAACGTAGAGAGGCAGGAGTAGAGCACCTTAAAATGAAATAATTAAAAGAGGCACTGAAATGCACAAAGATAAAGATAAAGCCAACAGGACTGTGAGAGATAATAGTTATCTGCAGTAATAAACATTAAGTGAGAACAATTCATGATTTCTGATAACATTTAATGTGAGGATATAAATCAGATGAAAAGAGCACAGCTGAAAGATGGAAAACACACACAGAGCTAGGCAGAAATAAAGAAAATATAAAGAGCCTTTTGTTATCTTCACCTTGTAATTGAGATAATGCTTGTCTTTAATGATATACCCTTAGAGCAGCTCCTGCACTTAGCTGCAAGACTGGAAGAAAGACACAATAACACAGAGGTTTATGGATATTCTTGGTGGGCACAGGTCTGTGCTAGGCACTGCTGAGCCTGTTGCTTGCTGAATCACACTGAGCTCCTCACTGTGTGCCTGCACTTTGGAACAATCAGTTCTAAATCTGAACACCAGCCAGGGGTTCCAAATCTATTAGTCTAATGATGTATTTCTTGGAGTAGTCAAAGCCTGATATATAAAGCAATTCATGTTGTCAAGGCCTGAGCTGCATCTGCACAGGTGAAATGAAAGCAGGTAGGACTGAGGCAGGGGTGTCCTGTGACCAAGTGTCAGAATCCTCCTGTTGATCCTGCCTGTTACAGGAGGTCCTGCACAAGCACTTGGAAAGCAAAAAGTGCCAGTTTTTTTTCTGTCTCGGAGGAATAATATTCAAAAGAAAAAAGAAATTGAAAGAGCCAATATACCAGAACTATAAAGAAGACAACATGCTCATACTGGTTCCCTTGCAGCTTCTGACGTTGCTTCACACAACATTTTCTAAACCTGTAGAAGTATTTTACAGATGAAAGCATTACAATGGGAGGGAAAACAGAATGAAAACTTTAGCCTGAGATTAGTTATGAATATTTCATGGCCTTACTGAAAGGATATTTCAGGTGAGTCTGTATAGCAATCTGCTTTGTATCTGGTATCATTAAATAATTTCAAATTAATGGCTTGGTTAATGGAGCAGACATTAAATTTGCACTGAAAACTGGGGTGGAAGGGACTGCAAATTTGCTGGAGCAATGAAAATGGCAATACCAGACTGGAGAAATGCTCCAAACAAGGTGCAGTTGTTTGGGGATGAGAACAAAGCTCTGCATACAAGCAGGAGGAAGAGTAAGGCAGGAACCTGCCAGCAGAGAAAAAGCTCTGCAAGAGCCCAGGGGTGTTTGCTGGCTCAGAATCTGCACAGAGTCAACAACAACTTGCTGTTGTGAAAAGCATGCCACAGGAGGGTGGGGAGAGGCTGCAAGGCACGGGCAGCAGTCCCTGGATGGTTTAGCAGTGCTGACTTTAGCTGGAGCACTGCTTTGGGCGCTGGATGGCAGCACGGCAGGGGAGCGCAGGGGAGCGATGACAAACGCAGCGCACCTGCCTGTCCCGGAGAACCGAGGGAACCGGCGCTCTCCTGCCCGAAGGCGAGAAGGGTGAGGCAGGAGGGAGTAACAACCTCCACAGGCAAAAGTGGCTGTGAGGAGGGACCAGGGAACGACTGGGGAGGTGCCTCTGTGAAAGATGAAACAAGAAGCACTGGGCTCAAACTGCACCACAGTGTTCAGGCTGGACCTGAGAAAAGCGCTTGTGCTGTAAGGACAGTGAAACAATGATGAAATAAATCGCCAGAGGAGAGTGCAGTACTGCCACCTTTGGGGGTGTATAAAACAGGATGGGCAAGCATTTATCCAGGATAACAAAGAAAGAGACTGACTTCCTGAGTTATTTCTAGCCCTCATTTGTTATTTCTTTACACCTCTCAGCAACTAAGCTTCCGTGACTCAAAAATCATAGCTCTCTAGTGTTCTGTTCTCCCACTTAAGCCTTCCTCTTCATATTCAAAAATGCTGTGACTTTCCATGACACTGGCTGTGCACAAAGAACTTGTCATGAATATATATGGACAAGGAATTTTCTTATGAGTAGCATTGAAACATTCAAACTCATTCTTAGAAAATGTAACAGTGTCCCTACCACTAGTGGTTCTTGAGAAATCAAAAGGCAAAATGGAATTTCTCTTCACAGTACTTTTTAAGTGTCATTTTTACAGCAGGGAGTACAAGGCCATCATTTTCTTTAGAAAAAAACCCCAATAACAAACCCTTAACATGGATTTTTAATTCAGATTGATGAAGGAAAAGAGGCAGGAGAAATGTCTTGATATGGACAATGCTTTACAGGGTGATGAAAGAAATAAAATCACACTCAAATGCAAGATTTAAATTATTTGGAAATAATTTTTTCTGCCTTTAGAATAAATAATTTAACTGAGAATAAGACACTTTGGAACCACTCATATTTGGATCTCTAAATATTTTTTAAAAATCTGATCACATATAATACTAATACTGTCAATATTCTCTGAGGCACACAGGATTTAATGAGTTTTTTTTCCATTTTTATTGGCCAAAGAATATAAATTTTCTGACTGTTCATAAACAAGTATTAACTTCAGTTGTGGGAGCTCTTCTCTTACTCACCTTTTTAGAATGAAATAGCCATTTTCATTAATTTTTCACATGCATTCCATGCATGCTTTTTAACAATTCAGTTTTGTTTAAGAAATAGCACAGCAGCAGTCAGGATCCTTTTCTATTTCAAGAATGTTCCAAAGAGCCCATCAATGCCTTTGAAAATCCCTGTCTGTTTATTTGCTTTCGGGATAACAATTCTGTATTGTGAAAATATCTGTATAGTCCTTTATTCACTGGTAAAATGTTACTAACATTTTAATTTAATGTCTCCAGCAAGCATTTAATTCAAATTTAGCAAGCCAGATACTGCTTTTTAATTAAATATAAGATGATTGTTAAAAGAGAACTTACTGAGTATTTAGAAGATAAATCTAATAGTCTTATAATTAGCTCAAAATTACATAAGCAAGAAATGCCTAATCTCATTCGTAATAGCACATGGACTTTGTAAGGAATTTGTAGATACTTAATTAACAGTTATCAAAATGGCCTACAGCAAGACAGGTTTCTACTAATTGTTAAAATAGTGATAGTTAATAAGCTTGCTAAATGATAATGCACTTGGGACAACAGACTCATTTAGTTTTTCAGGTATTCCATTGTTATTCCCTAATGTCTTTATCAATATTTTACATTGCTGTTTTGTTCCGTGTAACCAGTGATTTTCCATCATTTCATTGTGAAGTCTGTAAGGAGGTGCCACCCTCAGCAGCAGCTGTTTGGCTCCTGTCAGCATTGCCAGTTCTTGTTCACTTTTGCTGGTTCTGATCACAACAGGCTCAGTTTTAGCCTTTGGGCAGGGGGCAACGCCTCTGCAGCTCATTTTTGTCTGCAAACCCAAACTGTTCATGTTCCATGAGCAAGTTACAGACAGGAGGTAACTCTGCTGGAAATCCTGTCCTTCCATGAGCCTTTCATTTCCCCCTCCTTGCTCCTATAAGCAAGGTGTTTTTTTTGGTGAAACTTAGTTTTTTAGCAAGAGGAAATCTCTAAGCAGTTTAGAGAGGCTATACTGGCACTGCACTGAGTACTTCAGGAGGACTTTATTCTCCTGGGCTAAGCCTGCTTACACTTGCTCCTGGGGTAGCATTACCTAGAACACTTCCTCCTGCTGGAATTTTCTGCAGGACAACAGCAAGGTCTAAAAATTTTCTACTACTGTAGATGAGGCAATAAAGGCTGAGCTTATTACCAAATAAAGAAAGATATATTGATGGTGATATGATATGATGATATGTGATTACAAGACCAGATCTGTGAACCAGTGAAAGAACAGGCCACTGTAAATCCCACAGTCCCCAGGTTTAACTGTTAAACCCCTAAATGCTATTTACAAATAGGAAAAGGTCTGCTAATGCAAGAAATAGTAGCAGTATTTTTATGAAATTAAACCAAGGAAAATGGAACACCATTTTTTTGGAGTTCAAAAGTGTAGAAGTAACAACTCCACCAAAAATTTCTTAGAAGGACTTAGGAGAGAATATTTACAGGTTTTTTTTCATTTACTCAAAAAAGAAGGGACTTCTGCAGCATCTCTTCAGTCCATAAATGAAAGGAATCATATCCATGTAAAAGAGATTTGGAGGGAAACAATTGACCTATATAATCTTTTACAGTGAGGACTGGCTTCCAAATATATTTTCTTCAGAACATCCTTGAGGATCCAAACAGTGAGAAATTACTTTAACCCAAGTAACTCAGCGGAAAAGTAATTTTCTGCTTCTTTTTGGTTTGTGGATTCTTTTTGTTTGATTGTTTGTTTATTAAAGAGCTGGCAGCCTGGAGAGCGGGCACTGCCCCACGGCCCCTGGCCACGTGAGGTTAAATTAATTAGAGGAGTTAGAGCCCTGAGCATTACACATTGCACAGCGTGGACCATACATCACACAGCATTCATTCAGAAGAGCTCAGGCTGCAGTTGCTGTTGCTAACTACGTGGTGATGGCTGCCCATAGGGTCCTTCCCTCTGTAGGGGCAACAAGAGAGCATTTCCTCCTCTGCAAAAAGGAATCGGCTTTCCAGGAGCCAGGCCCTTCATGACACCTGAAATGAACCACCAACTCCAGTCTGACCAATTCCATCACCAGCAGCTAGACACCTTGCAGGTTAAACGAGGACTAGTGAAGAGACTGGCAGGATCATGAGCTGGCATTGTTCAGACCAGTTGGAATTAGTGCATCTGGAAAAGTATTCCCGCTGTACCCCAGCACAACAAAGCTGGCTGTCCCGGCAATGCCCTGTGGATCACAGAGAACAATGCCTGTTTAGATGCATATTGATGTGCACACACTGCTTTAAATGCCATTTATTACCTCACAAGTAGCATGGGAGTCAGTGATGTGATAATTCATTTAATTTATTTAACCTGTTTAATATACTGAAGACACTGTGCAAGTGCTTGTCAGTCCATTAGCTGCTACAGTTCTAGGGGCTCTTTCATCTACATTTAAGCCCATTACTACCTTAAAATGTTGAACAGAAGTCCAACATTATGGACAGAAATCTTCTTTAGGCAATGCTTATAAAGAAAAAATAAGTATATCCAGTAGCATCTGTGATAAATGCAGTTGCAGCAGAGATAAAATGCATGTTTGGGGCAAGGGGCATGGAGAGGTAAGGAATAAAATCTGCCTTAAGTTTTTATTTCCTGGCTTTTGAAGTTTGACATCAAGAACAATATTGGCAGAAGCTTAATTTTTTCATTTAACAATATTTTTGAGAATTAATTGTATAGCTTTTTATCAGTGTTTTAATGTTTTCAATAGAAGCAAGAGCTTTGTGAAATAGCTGCTGAAGTTTTGCCACAGAGGGGCAACTTCTGATAGAGAAAATTAAATCTGAGTGGAAAGTTTAGTTGCTGATGAGGAAGATTTTACCTGCAGAGGAGCACAGATACTGCCAAAGCAGATTTTATCTGCTTGCTAACAGAAAAGATTTTACCAGGTAGTGAAATGCAACTATTGACAAAGAAGATTCCACTCAGCAGCAGCTGAACTACTGTGGCACATAAAACTTTTTCTGTCAGACACTGCACATAAATTTTTGTCTCCATTTTAGGATAAAATCTAAGGAAAAAAAAAAAAGGAAGTTGCTGATAAAGCTTGTGTGAATATGTGATGGGAAGGAGTTCACAGGCTGTGGCATAAATTTTCACCAGGTGAGAATCTGGCCCAGTTACATGACAGACACAAATGAAGCACTGCCTCTTGGAGCAGGAGCCAAAATGCTCCTGAACTCCAGAGAAGTAACCTTCTTATGCAAAATTTAATATCAACACTGTAATGACTTCATTTGTAGAGCAGTGGTGGAAAGAGGGATGCTCAGTTGTTATTGCTGCAGAACCAGGATGACCTGCACACAATGAGGGAAGCCAAGAGCCCCAAAGCAGCCTTAACTCCAGTGCACTTGTGTTTGTCTGTTTTTCAGCTTTGGGTTCCTGAACCAGCCATACAATTTGCTTCTCCAGCTTTTTTTTTGTGAGGTGAATGTGTGAGTGAAGCCCTATTTGTGTGCACATGAAGTCTCTGTGCATCCAAGAGTCCCCTTGGAAAGCACAAATACACCCTTGGCCACACAGGGACGTGCAGGCAGCTGGCAGAGCAGGAAGTAGTAAAGTCTGAAGAGATGCCATGTTATTTGAGGTAGAGGAATTGATTGGTAATAAAGACCTTTGTCTTTCTAAATACACAAGTTGTTTTCATGGGTCTCAGGCAGCTTTCTGCTTCCCCACAACTCCTAAACAACTTGCTCCAGTGCTTTATTTTTCAGAAAAATGCAGAACTGCAAGATAACCACATATCTCCCAGAATGCAAAATGTACATACAAAAGACATTCTGCACTATTTTGGATTTCAGATTCTTTCCACGTAGGCTATTGAAAGAGATGAAAATGGATAAATGTGTAGCCACCAATGGAGTCTGCCTCTCACTTTATAGAGAGCTACCATTTCATTAAGTTTGAAGTTTTTGAAATAATATAATCATAATGAAAGAAAAGAAATAAAATCCTCAGAAAGTTCTCAAAGGAGTATTAAAAGATGAGATTTGAATAAGACTGATCAAATGTTGGAATGGAAGATGCAGATAGGTCATAAGCCTTTGCTTTTTTGATTGCCCATATTGTCTCGAAACTGTTCAGCAGAACAAAGAGTTTTGTGGATGAAAGACTGGTGTGAAGAAACATGAATGTCAACTTGAGTTCTGAAAGACAGTCTGCTAATGAAATATTCTAAAAGTCATTTTCAAGGTGGTAGAAAGTTCTCACTGATGTGCATCAATGCTTCTGATAAAAAGCATCAAATAGTTATGCAAGTATTGGCTTTTAGGTCTGAGGAAATAAAGCAATGCTTGTGTGATTCCAAATGTTGCAGAAACGTGTTTAGTTTTTACACTTTCAGGGGATTAAAAATAATAATTAGGATGTTGTTTAGTTTCTAGCTTAGGCATACAAAACAATTCTTGATCAGTTAATTTTCAATATAGCAAAATTAGATGATATATAGTGAAAATGAGTACACTGAAAATAAAGACTAATCCTAAATGCATTTTTAGTCCAAGAGAAAATAAAACCACACTATTTGTTTGTGCAATAAATAAAATAAGTATAATTTGAGACAAACAGTAAATAATACATTCGGCTGCTCCTAGTAGGATAGACTTCTGAATCTGACACTGTGTGATATTTAATAGCTTCTTCATAATAGGAATTCATAAGACAGAAAGATCTAAAAGCAGTAAACATATTTCCAACAGTTCTAGGTGAGCAGATCTAATTAAATTTTGGAATATGAAAGCCTCTGAAGTAGTGCTGCCAATTCCTATCTTCTACAGGGATTTTCTTGCACGCTTGAACTAGCTTCTAAAAAACTCCCTTTATCTTTGATTTATTGTAGGTCCAAATTTTAACAGCGCTGAAGTTCACGAAGGGGAGGCCTCATGCACCTTGAGTGGCCATTGCTTCACCCTGGCACCCCTCATTAAAGCACTGGACTGGGACTGTGAGTCTGGTGCTTGGTGAGAGGATGAGCTAGCACACACCAGGGACGGATCCCAGAGAGATATTAAATACTCAAAGGGAAATTTAAAGCAATGTTTTTTGCTTTAAGAGCAAGATATGGGAGCAAGAAGCAGTGCTGACTGCAATTACCCAAACCCATCAGGAGACTGCTCCTCTCAGGGACAGGACAGTCACCCCAGTGTTTACATGGCTGGGGCTCCTCTGCACTCAGCTGTGCCCACTCCTCACTGCCTTCCAACAGCCAGGAGCCCCAAATCCTCTGAGGCACTGGAACCTGTTGGGAGATTCAGAATATGCAGCCCAGAAACCAGCAGGGGATGGAATGTTACAGAATTAACTGGCAATAATCACTTATTTGTCAAATACAATCGAAGGAGAGGTGGTTAAACTCAGCCCAGTAATGAACACACTGCAAGAAGTGAGAGAGTCCCTGTCAGAGTGGCTGCCATCCCACCTCTGGTACCTTCCAGAAACCCCTAGTGACAAAGACAAGGCTACTGGAAAACAGGGCAGGGGTCTCCCGACACCATCTTGCTTAAGCTATTTCACACTAGAGGCAAGAAATCAAGTTTAAATAAGTCAGAAAGGAGGTACAAGAAATCTGATTCAGTGATCCTTGTGGCTCCCTTCCAACTCACGAATATTCTGTAAATATTCTGTTATTCTTAACAAGTGAGGGTAAACAAGGTGGTGAGATGTCCAACTCTGCTGTTACCCTCAAAGGCTCACTCTGAAGAGCTGCCAAGTCAAGGCCTTTCTTACCTTAAATCTCAAGTGAAGGCCCTTAGCTTTTGCTGTCACAGTCTGGGGACCTGGGCAGGTAAGAAAGAGCTCTGAGCTCTCCACAGGCAGCCTCATTTTAGTGATGCCAATCTTACAAAAATTTGGCTTTAAATCTTCAACACGCAGTCCTTTCCTTTTGTTTCTATTTTGAGACTGACACAAATATATATCTTGTGTGAGTTACAGCTCCAGCTTTTATTCCTCGGGTCACTCTTTTCCTTTCGATTGCAGCTGGGTGTGGGTTCTTTGTTCTCAAACAATTCAGCCAGGTTTCAAAGAGATAATACACGTTGTATGCTAAGTAACAGACACAGTAAGTCTGTGCCGGCTTTTATCACGTATTCCCTTGGAAACAGGAAATGCCCGGCTGTTTTTGGCTGCCCTCCCTCATGATTTAGAAGAGGAACCATAGGAAGGCTTTGAGGAATGGCCTTTGATTCTCTGTCAGTGCAGTTTTGCCAGAATTCTAACCAAGGTCCCAAAAGTAGAAATAAAACATTAATCTGCTCCATCAGTCAGTCTCTGGACAGGCCTTAGAAACTGAAAATCTGTTTACAACAGAGATATCATAACCCTTTGAATACTTAATAAGAATGGTAACAAAGCCAGTTACTCTTTGTTTAAAACTAGTTAAAGTGCAACATTTCTGTTCTAAATCTAGATGAACAAATAAAAGCCAAAGATAGGTTACAGTTTATATTTTAAAGTTACTTAGCCTTTTTCTTAAAACCAGCCCTAAATGAAATGTTTAACTCTCTCTTCAAATGTGTGACACCATCCATCACAATTTTATAGTTAGACACATAATAATGTATAATCTCAGCTGGCTGTCCACTTGTAAAAATGGGAATAGACTTCAAGAAATAAGCAATTTCCCGACAGAAAATTGGAAATTCTGCCAACCAATTCCAGGTGACCTGCCATCAATCAGTGTTAAATTCTCCCCAGCTATTGCTGAAGGGTATTGCCATTACTGATGGGCTTCACCTGGTGACTAATGGTATATAACAAACACATTCAAGAACTATAGAAATCCTAAGAATCTGTAATTGTCAGTTAACTTCCAGCAAAGACCTTCTCAGGCAATTCAGAAAGAGTGATATTTCTATAACCTCAAAACTACTCATTTTTATTAAAATGTTTTTTAAAAAAGTCAGAATGACTCGATGCCATGAAATGAAATTAAATCAGACTGCAAAACACTTATTTGTTGCAGAATGATTTCATGTAACTACTTTGCTGTATGCACTGAATATGTGCTAATATGACAATTACTGTAGGCCTGGACTTACATTCGAGTTTCTCAAAAAACTTTGTATGATTAATAATTATGATTAATGTTTGAAGTGAGCTGTTCCAGGGTAATAGCTTCCTTCATTTGCCAGAGTATACATTTAGAATTAAGTATTCAAGTGCTCTGGTTACTCATGTAAAGCCCATGTAGCTATGATTTACTGTACAGGTGAGGAACATGCTGCAAACAAGAAATCCTGACTCTGTTCAGCCAGTAGCAGAGAGGCAGAGAGAAATGATGATGTATTTGTTACATGGAATCTCCAAGATAAGGAAATAGGGTTTTCACAGTTGTCAAAACCAGAATCTGTCAAGGTTTAAAGCTCTTTGTGAAGCATGGAAACTCAAATTTCCACTGAACTTTCAGATTAAAAAATAAAATAAAATTGAAAAAAGTAGTGGGAAGTACTGATGGGCTCACCCTGGAACTGGATCAGATCAGGAAGTCTCCTGTCCATAATAACCCTTTCAAAGTCACTGTTCCTGAGTTTAAAGATCCACAGGACTGTACAGAGATCCATTGCACCATTCTGCCCACCTGATTTCTATGGGGCACTCATAGGGGAGGAGAAAAGACATGTATATTAACAGGACTTATATTTAGAAAACCTGCAACAAGATGGATAATTAATCATGTGTTAAGAGGGGCAAGAGATAGCAGTACCAGAATAATTCTTTTGTTCTAACTAAATCTGCTTCATGCTGTGATGTGTTAGGATAATAATGGTAGGGTTCTAAGAGAGAGAGTGTAACATTTTAATTCACAGTAAAAAGCTGTATTGTCCATAGTTCTAACGTCCATGGGATGCTGGGCCACTCCCCAAAATAATGCAAAGCAACAACAAAAAAAGGTAATGAAAATATTTTAAATTGCGTTCAGTGTCTGCTTTGTCCAAAAAGGTGGAAGACAATGAAGGCAGGGAAATAGATGTGAGCAGAAAAGAAACAGTCTTTAAATCCCTGGTAAGGTTCAGAGTAAGAGGCTTGCTCATGCCCTTCACCACGGCTCAGATGAAATGTAGACAGAAGAAGATATCTCTGTGTAAAGAGAGACATCTGGATTTTCCTTGTATGTGTGCAACAGTGGAGATTTCATCCTCTGTGATGCCCATGGCTCAGGAGTTCTGGTTTTGTTCCTAGCCCGTTCTGTCCAGCCCTCTCATCCTTTGCCCAGCAGTAGTGGCAGGAGCTGAGCCCTTGGCTCTCCAGAATCACTGCTGGGAGCAGGAATCTTCCCTCCAGCACAGTCAGACCCTTTGGCTTTCAGATGACATCACCTGATTCACTTGGTCAGGTTTGCTTCTTGGTGAGCAGATTAAATGCTGAAAAGTAAATTTTCAAAAGAGCAGCCAACTTCTCAATAAATGCAGGGCTTGCTCTGATGGGCTGCAAAGTTACCATGCACATTCTTTTCTGTTAAAACCCCACATCCTGGAGTGTTTGCACTCCCAGGTCAGTGCCAGTGAGGGCAATACTGGGAGCAGGCGTTGGTTGTGAATATTGGACTGCAGTAATGCTCAGGTCTTCATTCCTAAATCTGGGAGATGCTCAGCATTTCATAACATTCTGTGGATAATCAGGTCATCTTTGCAGTGTTTATTAACTTTCCCACTGCACCCTTCCAAGAGAGGTGTTACTTAAAGCCATTGTACAGATGAAGTATAAAACGGAGATGTGCTGTGAAAGAAGAATTAGTATCCAGGAGTGGGTTTCAGTCCCTTTGACATTCTCAGAAATAACATGTCCCATTCTCTCCATAGCTCCTGTGCTCTCTCTGGGTGCTTAACATAATTTGTAGCAAAAATCGTCTTAGATTTTCAAAGTAGAGTCTTAAAATAGCCTTAAATACTTAATGGCAGATTGAAAGATTGGGGAATAAAGGCAGAAATATATTGAACAAAATAGCATCTAAGAAACTAATTTAATTACCAAGTCTCCTCTAAGGGTTGGGTAACTCATCTGTGGTAGCATGGACCTAATTTTTCCCCTCAAGTTCAGAATAGAGAGAAAGCAAATGACATGATCTTCTATTATTCTCTAGATATATATCAGTGAACACTGTATTGCTGTATTTCACAGAACAATGGTCCTTCAAGTTTAGTATCTTGTCTCGAGACGTGTTTTCTGAGAGTACAGTCACTAATGAAACTTATTGAGAGACTTCAAACTGAACATATAGTTGATTTAAAATTAGATTTGCCTTTGAAATCACATTTTCTGGGATAATTGCTCTTTTAAAAAATTTTAAAGGCAGTTTAAAAACTATTTCAGTTTCCTGAGCTAGACCATTTTTATTAGATACTGGAAGGCTCCCTGTCGTGAAGCAGCCTTAAATATTTTCAGTCAATTCAGTAACTCCCCATAAAAATACTGATATTCACTTCCAAATGACTTCTTGTAAAACCTGGACTTTGGTTATTTGGATTACTTTAAAACAAATGAAATGCAAGCATTTCTCTCATTACTGTGAAACCCTCAGGAGTATTAATGCATTTCAACATACTGAAGTTTTCAAAATTCTCAAATTCTGACCATAAAAATTCCATGAGCAAAGGATGAACTCTCCATCCCTGTACCTGGGTAAGTTCTGCTGATCATACAGGAATAGCAGAAGTGTAAACCAGATTATTTAGAAACAGTTCTAAAGAGATTCAGGTCTGTAAGTAACAGATCTGTATATGACAGGATATATTCAAGAGATAATCCTAAAAAGACCTCTCTTCTTATGAGTACTTGTGCCAAATTCACAGGAACAGCTCAGGCCAATGTTTTCTACTGAGCAGGAAGAACATTAGCCCTGTGCATGCTGACACCTGACAGATGAAATAAGCAGGTATTTTCAGAGGACATTTTTCCTGCATTAGACAGAGTTGCCTCAGAAATACAAAGACATTATTTATGACAAATAATAATTGAAACTGCTCAAGCCTGGAGGTGTGTGTTTTCTTCCAGCTTTTCTGAAGCTCTCCCAAAGCCCACCAGGCTTTTCAGGTCTGTCCCAAACTGTTCACACATTGAGCACCAGCATTGCCATCTCTGCTGCTCCTGAGTCGTGGCACACAGGAAAGGTGTCCCAAGGGAATATGGGCTATGGATTGCTGACAAAAATCAGCACATACAAAAAACTACAGTAAATAGCACCTTGCACCTACAGGCCAGGAAGAGCTTTCTATCTGACAAGTCTCACAGTAAATGATTATGGGAACTATAGGAACACTTAGCATTACATCACTATGAAGAATTCTGCCATGTCTGTAACACCAGAAAAATTGCTCATGAACCTTAGGATGTGATAAAGAGTTTACCTCAATTATTTCTCTCAGAGGATCTAGATTTTCTGCAGGGCTAAATTCTGACACCTGTATCCATGCTTAGTGGAACCTCACTTCATGATTTGTCTCACTGACTTGACAGACTTACTCATTGAAGAGTTTCTTAGAGGTGTCTGGAGGCCCATAAACAAGCCCCCATTTTTTAATACACAAAGACTGCTTTCCAAATCCTTCCTCAGCTGACAATTTCCTCATCAAAGGCAGAACAGCATTAAAAAAACCTATAGCATTTCCAAGCTCAAAATAAATGATTTTGTTGTTTTAAATACAAATAATGATCCGTCATTATGCACTCTGCAAGGAAGGCATTACCCTGCCTTGAAAAACACAGAAGAGAAACAACGCTGAAGTAGTTTTGATAAATGCTGTCATTCTCTAAGGAAATTTAGAAATTAGAATGCTATTAAATGAAGCTGCTTTATGTCCTCTTTGAGTTTTCATTCCTTCAACAATGGAAACTGATATTGGGAAGACAAGAGATGCAGGTCCCGTGAGGATTTAAGTGGCTTGATCACGTCCTTGTGAGCAGACTGAGGCAGTGAAAGCCAAAGACACTGCAGTCCCCTGGCCTGCTGCTTCTGGTGAGCTTCTTCCAAGCCATTGAAATGAACATGCAAACAACTCTAGCATTCTTCACACACACAGAGAAATTTCCATCTTCAGTACAACTTCAAAAAGTGAAAGCGTATGTTCTAACCACAAATATGCTTTTTTGGAACTTCTGTGGTTTGGGCACAATAGTAAATTTGGCCCAAAATTCTTCTCACATCACTTCTATCAGTGCCACTGCAGCTCATTTTCAACCTGCCAGATCCAGGCAATATAAACTTACCTCACTTTTTCCAGCTGTCCCCTCCCAGCGTGAGGATCCCACAGTCTGTGCTGGGCACGGGGCACCTCTGAGATTCTGGATAAGGAGCTGCAATTACAAGCAAGCAGGAGTGACAAGCTCAGTGTGTGGTTTGAAGTGTAACTGATAATACCCTATAATGGGGACAAACCAATTTGGGAAAACTTAAAGCAAAAGGACACGTAGTTGTGATGGGAGACAAAAGAGAGGAGAAAGTCAAGACAGCATAGTGTGAGCAGCAGTGTTTTGAGATTTAAATATCAGAGGTTTTAGGGGCTATTCATTCCAAAAATGAAGGCAATGGAAGGTTAAAGAAGGGAGAGTTGTTCTCTAACCCAGAACAGTGTGGCTTTCCTCATAATGGCCTCCACTGCAGTCTGTCACTGAGCCACTTCCTATTCCCCCCGAGTAGGAGCTGTAGAATATTTTGTAAAGTTGCATCTTTTAAAGTTCAGAAAATAAGCAGTGAAGCAAGATGCATCTCCTTTAGAAAGAGGAATTGAACTCACCCCATGCTCCATGAAGCCATCAAGCTCATGGCTGAGCAACACATTGTTGAGTTGAATATAATGAGGCTGCTGTATAATGTCACGTTATAAAAAAACTGTGCAACACTATAAAAAAAATCCTATTGCATTCTGATAACACAGCTCCCTTTCCCCTGCTGAAAAAGGTTCAGAAGAAAACTAGGAAATGGATTTAGGCATAGCAATCTTGTGCAGTTCATGTTAATTAGCCAGTTTTCAGTCAAAATATATGCACTGAACACAGCTGAGATTCTTTAGATATTATCAGAAATTCAGTATATGAATTGCACATGCTGTTCTAAACAGCTCCTTCTTCACTATAAATTAACACAACTAGGGAGAGCAAAATCATGGTCATTTGATCGCAAAAATATTATTTTTATAAAATTAAATTAATTAACGCTTCATTTGCAATTTCACTAGTTGACTGTAACTCTTTAGCCTTGAAAACTCTGTTAGAAGAGGAATTCAACCTAAATTCTAAGTGGTTAACCTCTGAAATGGATGTTGAGCTTAATTATTTATTCATAATTCTGAATTTGAGGCACCCTTGATTATCCCTAACTTAAACAGACATAAGCGTGACGATGCATCAAGCCTTAGACTTTTTCTTGGCCTTATATGTCTGAAATTTGGAGGCTTACCTCAAGAATAACCACTCAAGGACACAATCAGTTGCTTGGTAGACTGCAAGGAAAATGGAGTAAGGCAGAGTAAATATGAGAAATCCTCCACATGTCTCCTAAGAGATGTGCCTGATGGCCAGAGCCATTTTCCTGTGCAGAAATCCCTTCCTTGTTTACAGTTTATGTTTGGCCATTTTTTTTTCTTCTTTATTTTAAAATTGAAAATTCGTAGTCTTTTATATCTTACCTTTTAAGGGTAAGGAAAAAAACCACTCCAACAACCAGAATATTCTCCCACAGCCCTGAAAAGAGAAGCTCAGCCATGATCACCTCAGGCGGTTCATGCAGTGCCTTCCCAGGGCTATGCCATGGATTTATCCTCTTCCATGGGGCTCCCTGGAACACTACAGACACAGGTCAGTACTGATCTCTACCCCATTTCATGTCAGACAAGCAGATATAGTTTGTTCCGTGCCTTAATAGGCACCAGGCTGTGGACTGTGAAAGGCAAGTGTTGATATGAAATTTTTAAGAGTCTCCTCATAATGAAGCAGTACTAGTGACACAGATCTTCTAATCAAGCATTTAGTAATTTTGCTTTGCAGCTTGGAAAATGTATTTCATTTAAATTCACCTCCTAGGAGCTGTGTGTCAGGCAATTACTCTGTACCAGAAGATTTCAAAGTCCAAGCAAATTAAATGGGCTCTGTTCTTAAAGTAATGCTGCCCTCAAAGCATCATTACTGTTGTTAAGAAATAGCAAACCTGAAGGCACAATTTCTGTTCTCCCCTACGAATACAGGTGCAGTTCCCATTAATGTTATTGGCAATCAGCTGTGCATATTTACAGATTTAATGCAGAGTCTCTCTGAGTGAGGAACACACCTGAATACTCCCAGTTCTGAAAGAACACTACTGGAACAGAGCTGAGTTCAGTTTCCAGAACGCTGAGACTTCTGAATTAAATTCAAAATGTGATGGCCTGTAATGATATTAATTCCAAACATACCCCAATATTAGGTAAGTAGAATCAGGTTTTTTCATGAATAGACTCCTGAGGAAGAAGAACAACCTTCCAAGGCATGGCACCAGCGAGCATTTGTCTTCCTTTGACTTACTACTAAGTGAATGTTCTTATAAAGTGCAGTAAGACTCCACATGTTGCTGAATTTTAGTATTAAGTTGCCTCCTCATTGGAATAGAAAGTAAATTCTTGATTTTGTGTCAGACATTTAGAAAAACTTGTGGTTATTTACTATCAGTGTGAACCACTGCCCCA
The DNA here is from genome assembly GCA_013397815.1 of Aleadryas rufinucha. NCBI lineage: Eukaryota > Metazoa > Chordata > Aves > Passeriformes > Aleadryas > Aleadryas rufinucha. The sequence goes on from VZTH01016958.1 coordinate 62,534, forward strand.
AAGACAGACCAGCTGGGAGCCTGCAGATGGGTTTGATACCAACCCGTCTGCCCAGGGAAGTGGGAGAGTCACCATCCCTAGAAGTGATCAAAAAAGATGTAGACATGGCCCTGGAGGACGTGGTTTGATGGTGGACATGGTGGTGGTACTGGATTAATCATTGCACTTGATGATCTCAAAGGTCTTTTCCAGCCTAAATTATTCTGTGATTCTATGATTCTATTTTCTGTTGTGTTACTATTTCCCACTCTTAGTTCCAGAGCTCTAGATTCCCAAAGATCCAGAGGCATTTGTAGAGCAGAATAATGGAAAGGAGGTCAGCAGGCACTTTAGAAATTTCTCCTTTTTACCTATCTTTATTTACTGCCACTTAAACGCTTTCAGAACCATCTAGAAGTGCCCAGGCCCCTTTTTAAACCCAGGCTCCCCATCAGCTAAGTGGCACTGAAAATCTTATTCAAAGTGGCTCTTCCAAGTGTACACAAAGAGCATCTGATGATGGTCCTTGGGCACTGTCCTGACTATAGGAGAGGTCAAATTGAGCTGAATAGAACTCTTCATGCTATTGAAGTTAACAGTAAGAGAAACACTTCCCTAAATGGGGAGCATATTGCCAGAACTGCATCCAGAATGAAAGGAATTCCAGCCTTGAATACTGATACTCTGTTTTTCTGCCTCCCACGCTTTCAAACAAGCAGCATAAGATACACATAAATATAGGCAAACAGACGTAAATAACCTGTCCAAATATTTCTGTAAAGCGCCTTCTTTGTGCAGCAGGCCAGAATCATCTCCCAAGCATGTGTTTTGTAAAGGATATTATCCCTGATTAGTTTAAGTCATCTACTGTTAGAGACTAGAATGGGAATTCTGCAGGGCAGGTAATCTGTCTGTCACACTTTCAGAGCAGCTACTGTCAGAGACTGGCTACTGAAACATCTAAAATTTGGGCCAGATGCCAGTTTTTATGCTCCTACAGTAGTTTTACCTCATAAAGATCCTTACATTTGCTCATGATATTCAGTGAAGTTCACCTGTTTCAAGCCAGCACAATATCAAGTACTCAGTCACTGACTCCAATTAAATCTCTGCTTAAAACCAACTCTTTCCACTCACTTTTCATTCTTCTTGCTCCTAGATTGTTTCCCTTGCAAATAGAAAATAAACTGTTCATTGTTATTGAACCAAACTCTTGTAAGCACAGTGACATAGCAGCAGTCTCTGTCAATGATTTAAAAAGAAAGTTAATATATTTTATTGTGTGTAATGCAATGGGGCCTTGACATTTAGCCATTAGTGTAATGCAAATAATAAGCAATAGTACATTGCTTATTATTAATAGTACCGTGATTCAAACTGAAACACTGAGCAAATGTAAAAAGAAAAGAAAAGGTGGTCTAGGTAGTAAACAAGGACATAGGAAAATCCATCAGGAGTCAAAGATAAGTATACTTGGAGCCATAAAATTACCTCGTGTCAAAACTAATTGAGGGAAGCAGCTCGTCACTAATGCAATTGTGCTTTAATAATGGAGATGGCATCTCCATGAGCCTGGGAGAGAGGCAGCTCTGGGAGCCAGAAATGGAAACTTTGCAGAGATTGAGCTCATTCTCCCAGCCCTCTGTGTTGTGCATCAGGCTGAAATAATGGGATGCATCATTTCAAAACACACCATTCGTGCCTGAGTGGGCAGCAGGACCGCCCGGAGTTGGGGGCATCCCACGGGCTGCTCTGGGGACCCGCAAAATTCACCAGGTGATCCCCTGAGAAGCCACCCGTGTCACCCCATGTCCTAGCTCCTCTCTGCTCCAAATTTATACAGTCTGTCAAGGTTGTCAATGTGAAGCCATTTAGATGTTGTCTTGTTTCGCATTTCCTACTCTAAAATGTTCCAGAAATGAATCTGCTATCTCTGAATAGAGAATTGGTCTAGGAATTGGCAAGGACTTCATTCCTACTTTTATTAAGGGCTTATCAAGTAAAAAGGACTGGAACAAAGAAGAATAAAATATTTGATTTCCCCACCCTCCACCTAGTCTGAATGACAGTCCTTTTGAGGTCAGTATTGCTTAAGTCTGCAAAATGAAAATGCTACGAATCACAATCAAATAACTGTCAGGCGCCTTATTAAATTTCATTCAACTCCATACAAAATCTTAAGGGACCATTGCTATCTTCCAATTTAGACAAAGATTAAATAAAAGCTGATCAAAGATTTATAGAATTCTAAAGTGATACTAAACACAATGTGCTATGCCTGGAAAGCTTTCCGTGGTACAATGGAGTTAGAAGTAGCCTGCTTTAATGGTTTCATTTAAGCACCACTTTCCATTGGAAGAAAAAAATCAGCAGTTTACAACCACCTCATCTAATTAAAATCTCATAATTCACAGTCTAAATCAAGTTTAAATTGATGCTAGGGTTCATATTGTTGGCCAGACCGAATAAAAAATCAGTAACAATTTCAACGAAAGAGGCATTCCCTTTTTTTTTTTTAAATTCAGAAAAAGAGCCAAACCTTCACTTTTGGTGGGTTTCCTGACTAGCAATTTTCAGCCTATATTTGCCATAAAAGAAATGTACAGGTAACCTAAGGAGGTCTCCTAAATGCAGGTAGTAGCAGTAGTTCCTAGAATGTCTGTGTCTGTTACCTCTGTCTGTCCATCAGTGGCAAAGCATGGCATGGAATGAGTACCCTGCTACACTAGAAACATTAACAGGAAATACAGGGGAGGAAAAGAAGCAAAGAAGCAACAAGAAGGGAAAGGTGCTTTAACGGAGAGAAGTTGTTTCATATTTTCTTTTCTTGCTGCTGATGGAGAGAACTAAATAAGAAGAATCGCAAGCAGAGGAGAGTCTGCCTTACACATTTAGGGAAAAATCTCTTAAAATTGTGTTTATTTGTTTTCAAGGCAAGCAGGTTCATTACAAAATGAGTCTTTTATAGTGTTCCAGTGTTCATCTAGAACAGAAATCACATTTCTGTACGAAAAATTTCTGCCTAAGGCTTAGCAAGAAATTTATGATGCTGAACATAAGATCTGAATTCTGTGGTCAAACCTCTTGTGAGAGAATATACAATTACAGCAGACATCCTGATTTCTGAAAAGATTTAATGATATGCAACCTGGAGAATATTTTCACCATTTTGTGTACCTGGTCTACTTTCTTCTGGTGGGGCTTGTCTGAATGCCCACAGAGCCCTTTGTTAGTGAGGTGCTGCTGACTATTGCACTTCAGGGACTGGCTGTGCCCCAGGAATGTGATCTTTATCTATTGAAAAATTAAACGTGGGATGAAGATGTAAAACCAGATCCTGCCATCCCTTCTGGACAGTGGTGCAGCCTCAGTGCCCTCAAGGAGGTGTGAAAGCAAAGGCAAGTTTGCAGCAGAAATGCCAAACAACACCACTTGTGACTTCTGCAAGCCACGGTATTTCAAAATCACTTTTAGATCCTAAAAGGAATGTAAAGGAAGGTATCAAGTAAGCCATCATCTTTCTGTTAGCAGTGCATGTAGTTTTCCATATTTTGGCACGAAATCCTAAGGAGCACACCAGTGACAGTGTTTATATGTGTGGCTCACATATTAGGTTATTCTGTTATCTGTACTCGATAAACCCAACCTGAGAAGGCAATTCATAAATGTCAGCCAGAAGGGAAAAGACAATAAAGTGGTTTACAATAAGCATGTTTGCTTTTTATTAGCAAGTTCTGACTGAGAATCTTTCCCCTCCAGTCAGGAGCATCACAGGTAATTAAGCCAATGCCCTTTTGTCATGCACTAAAAAAGGAAGATGTAAACTGAGACGTAACAAGAATCATTGCCTGCTGGTCTCAACTTCAGCATGGGGATGACTAATTCCTTTTGATACTGCTTAAAATATATGATTTAGGATGAATTCTGAAGGGGCAAGGTAGCTGTATAAAGAGATTGATTAAATAAAAGATAACAGACTTTGCTGTGTATCATTTCAAATAATCACTTTGGCCATTTTTTTAGGATTAGCAGAGATCAAGGTTCATGATCAGCAGATTAAAAAGTAAGAGCAGCAAAAATGAGCTGAAGAGAAAACACATTGTGTCACTCATCTATCTGCAAAAGATTTTCTGTCTGTTCTTCCCTCAATGCAGGATCTTCTCCCCAGTGTTAAGCACGGGAATTGTAAGTACTTCTGAAACATGGTAATTTCCAACTGTCAGTGCCAGAGAAACCTCTCTGTGAGTCCCTCCGATGGGACTCGTGTCTGAGGAAGGAGCTCCATCTGAATTCAGTGCACTAGGATAGTTTAATATTTCTTTTTTGGAGCTTCTCCAAGGAAACAGAGATGAATAGAAATGAGACAAAAATTGGGAAATCCCGTCTTCCAACTTCTGGTGTTAAGAGCCATCTTACAAGCCAGAACAAAAACAAACACAACAGCCAAACTGTCCCAAATCCCAGGACATATATATGGTGGGAATTCGGGTTAAAAAGGTACACACCACGATTTTCCTTCTTGTGGGGAATGAGGGATGAAGTTCTGTTATCTGGGCCTGACACAGGCAGTGCTTTGTCTCATCATCTGTTCCTGTCTGTGAGAAAAGAATTAGAAAAGCAGACTCCTAAATTTTCCCTTCTACTATCTCTTGACCTTGAGGCCTGCTACCACCCAAACCCAGGAAAATACAGACAGAAAGTGCCATTTATATTACAGAGAAAGAAGCATATCCTTAATCCAGCCCTTGATGGCCACAGAGAATGATACACAGAGAAAAAAGCAGGTTTTTTTTCAACTGTCCCCTTTCCCAAGGGAGCTGCCTCTCCTGCCTCTCAGTTTCACCCAGCACATTCCTTATATATTATTTTATAACACTTTTGGATGGGTCAGCTGGCAGAGGAAGGTCCAGTGACACAGCAGCAAAGGCAAGTGAATTCTACTTTGGCCTAATTCAGGGGCAAAATATAAATTAATTTACTCTCAGCTCTATCACTGGTCATGAACTCCCCCCCCTCAGTTCTCTCACTGTTACTGATGCTGCTCCTTGCAAAGAAATGCCATTTTACCACGATTTCCCAGTTCCCACCTCGGTTCCAGAAACGGCATTCAGCAACACCCCACCTTGAAACCTTCACCCATTTTTGCAGCTTAACCCTATTACACAGAACAAAATGTGAATTTGTGGAACATCCAGAGGGTGATGCAGGGAATCTACTGGAGGGGGCCAAAGCAGTTTGAAAATGGGTTTTTGGGCTAATATGTGGACAGGCAGGATTAATCACAGTTAAACACAAGGGGTCTAACTCTGATGGAGCAATCTTTCTTTGTTTCATCAACAATGCCCACTATTAGGTGAGCATATACCTTGAAATTAAGCCAATAGAACCTGGATGGAAAACTTGGTATTAACTCTTTAGACAAATTAAAAGCCAGGCACCCAATGAAATTACTTGTGCTCTCAACCAGTGCTCTTTCACAGCCATTAAATTTCTACCTACCTCATGTAAAAAACTTCTATTTTTCTTCACTTTGGGAATAAAAAAGAAAAATAAAAGAAATATTTGGCATTTTTATGCTGAATTTGTATTTAGAACTAAGAAGTGACAGAAGAAAAGCTGAAATAGAAGTTAAACTGCATGAGCAACACTTTCACATCTATTAGGAAAATAACTTCAGCCCTGAAACCTTTAAAGGACAATTCATTTGATAAAAGGCTTATACAAAAAGGAAATTTTTTGTTGTTTTTTTTTTTGTCCAGAACTATTTGAAGGATGAAAACTCCAGTGTAAGTACATCCAGTGTATGAAACATTTCTAAGTAATTTTTGACGAATCAGCTATGAACTGCTTTAAAAAATTCAGTATGGAAGTAGAAAGCCTTAGTTGGGCTTAAACATACAGAGATTGCTTTTTTTGTTTTCTTTTTGTTTGAATGGAAAATCAAATAATATATTTGTTCATTTAATTATTTATAGTCCATAAAACCAGTTGTAGAAACACACTCAGTCTGTAAAATCCAAGTACCCTCATTTTCAAAGTGCTCTTAAATTTTCTAGAAGCAGGTCTGAGAACTGTTCAGGGACCTGATTTCCAGCAGAGCACTAGACATGATTGAGCTTTTCTATTTGTTTCCTATTTATAAAACATAACTTTGGATGACAGATTAGCAATTATTTTCAAATTGAATTTACATTATCTAAATATTTTGCTTTATGCAAATCATCTTGCACCAACATTTCTATGACTTTTGCCACTTTTTTAAGCTCAAAGCCCTTCTTTCCCCATGAAAATGATACTTTTGAATCCCCCATTGACAAACTAAGAGCTTATGCACAACATGAAAAATTGCAAAGAACCAAAGAATGTTTACTAGCAAATGGCATCTCTAAAGGACAAAGAAGCCAAAGCAGTCTCTTGGTAGCTAAAACATGTGACAGAGCCATGGGCAGCTTCAAAGCTGCTCTGATGCTGCAGCTGCCAAGCAGCAGCTGCTCCTGCTAGACAATCTTCTTTGTGACTTGGCACCCAGGCCTTGTGCTTGCCATTCAAAAGCAGCAGAAAGAGTCACAGGATGCAGGATGGCAGCTACCCCTTCATAAATCATACAGTATCTGCAAAACTCCCTGTGGAGATAGTGGGTGCCCTGGCAAGTTACAGTATTGCTCTGAAATGCTGACGCAGTCAGTCACAGGCTGGAACTGCAAGCTGAAAAATAAATTTATTGTTAGACCTCCTCTGTATTCCTGATAAAGTATCTCAGGACTCAGAAAAGCTCCTGCAGCATAAAGAAGCAATATTTTCATTATTTTGAAGAGAAGGAAAGTATCAAAGATTAGCTGGCTGAGGAAAGTCACAGAGGCTCTTTGAGTAAGGGCTCGAGTATGTCTCCCCAGAAACAAGGCTGACATGCTCCTGAATACATCATCCCTTCTTCCCTATGAAGAACAGATAATTTCTACATACAGCAAGATGTTTGCCATCTAGCAACTGTTGGGAATGAAACCAGTACAACTAAGTTAAATCATAGTTGCACAGAATCTCCTCTGAGCAGCCTTTCCCAGTGTTAATGAAGGATCATGTCTTTCCTAGATATCATACTTTATGCCATTCTATACAATGTTAAAGCAAATCCATAAGTCATATCACTTTCTGTAATATGATTCTGAGAAGTTAGCCTCTTCTCTCAAACCTTAAAGAATTTTATATTAAGAGCAGGCCTGATTTGATTGCTTCAGGCTTATATATGAATTCTTATTTTTATGGCTCCCTGGAAATAAATAGATTGCTGTTCAATCCTCTGCAAACTTAAAAGTAGCAACATGATGGAAAAATTTGGTGTTGGTGCTACAGCATCAATGGCCAGAGTTAGAAGCTCACAGAGTGGTGATTTGAAAGCCTCAGATTCATTTCCAGGCTCATTCCCTGGCAAGAAGGGATGGGGTGAACAGGACTGCACTCACTCCCTCTTGCAGCTGTTTGTCTCCAAGCACTCACTTCACACACATTCACTGAGCGAGTTTCTGTGTCTAGAGGGCAGCCTGGCATCAGCTTCTCTGAAACATTCATATATTATATCGTATCCAGGGATCCAGCAACATTTAAACAAGACAGATGATTAAAAGATAGTGGGAGCTATGCATTATGGATTAAAGTGTAGACTGAGAAGTTTTCGGAACATTAGTGTTCCAGAAATATGAACTATAAACCCATGTGAAACATTGAAAATCATCACATTTAGTGATATTCTATGTTCTTTCAGTGGAAAATTGGAAATAAAAATAGTAGAGAAACATATCCCAATAGTATGAACAAATTATATATTTATAATCCTTTATTAGGATTTTCTGAAAAACCCAGTGTTCTCATAATCACACAGTGGCAACAGAGAAGTTATAAAAGCTAATATTTGGCCTTAATATGGTCTTATTTTTATTGCAGTAGTTTGTATGAACAACAATCAAGGATCTTCAGCTTATATAAAGCTGCAGAGCTAAAGAAAACCTGAGTGGAGAGATATGTCCAAAAATATACTGACACGTTCATTCTCTTTGTTGTGTCACCTGTGGATTCCATCAAAAGATGAAGGCAAACCGAAAATTACTTTGCTTCTGAAATACATGTACAGGAAATATTTCTTTGCTATATAACTGATCAGATATTGCAGCAGTCTTGGAAATACCGAGGATTCCACAGGAAAATAGAGACATGACATCCTCTGGGAGGCCAACAGAACTGACCAGCTGGGCTGTCCGGGTTTCCTGGTCCTCAGGTGGCCAAATGCCATGGAGGAGGTGAATCCTACTGAGCTGTTCCCTCAGTCACTGCAGCCAAACCAAACCTCTAAGCAAGCCCCACTCTGACACAGATTCCTGCTGCTGATCCCACCTTGGGCCTGGCAGTGGAAAAGATGTGTCAGAGGTGGGACCCCAGGCACGTTCCCAGCTGGTGGGACCTCACTGCCATAAACTGGACCTTGGGTAGGCACTGCTTGGGACATCTCACTGTAGAGAGATGCACAACCCCCCCTGATAGATTCACATTTCAAAAGTACACTGTGGTCTTAGTTAAAAAGGAGATGCAACAGCTTAAGATACAGTTCAAAAGGAAAATGACACAACTGAAGCACGATCTGCGGTATGAGAAGAGGGAACAAATTAAGTAAAGAGGGTTACAAGACTGGAGTAAGGACCAAAAGGGACCCCATGTTGTACTGTAGCATTTTCCACTCTTTGGGAGTTCTGCTCTAGGGTGTGAATGATGACACAGACCAATAGCCAGGGCTCTGTGCATTCCAGCCATGGGCAGGATGCTGCAGTAATGAGGATGTCTGGTGAATCTATTTGTGTTCCGAGGCCGGAATTTATGGGAAGTTGTTACATTTGTTGAAATAATGAGGGGAAAGCAGTACTAGAAAATGTACAACTGCAACAGAAAGCTCACAAGAAGGCAAATAAGCCCCCATGGATGTTATTTAAATTAACTCGCTCACATTTGGGGTAGTAGATGCTTGTAAAGAAATAAAACATTATTATTATGCCTATGCTGGTTTGTTGCTCTGTTTGGCAAATTTCCTGATCTCTCTTGACTATCACTTCTGAAATACACATTGTCAGGAACTAAAATGATTAAACTGTGTAATCTGTTTATTCAGATCATATGCTGAAAAGTATCTTATTTCAGTTGTATCTACTGTAGAGTGATTCTAGCAAAGACACCAAACAAAAGATGAGCTCTCAGATGAAGGAACACAGTCTTTGCCTTCTCTTGGCAGCTGCCTGCAGCCTTAACTCTCCATTGATAAACTTCCATATAAAAATTGACCTATTAAATTATTTTTGGCATTTAAATCATATCTATCATAAAGGCAGGTGAATCCTTAAAAGCACTGCATTTTAACATGTGCAGCCTCTGGATTATGCTTCAAAAAATGCTGCAGCTCAACAGTACTGAGATATACTCTGTACAGGTTAATAAAAGACATTTTCCCAGATACTTCTTAGCCTCAGCCTCTGATTTCTCCATAATCTGCTTCCTGAGATCTTCCATCAGTATAATTAAATATGTCTGTGCTATTCCATGATGCTAAGTCCACTTATACCAGCTAAAATCCTTCAATTGTTCAATCTGTCCACGCAGCTACCTCACGTTCTATCCATCTTTTGGGATACGTGACAAATACAGATGTCCTGCCTGAGAAAATGTTTGTACAACCCAATCCACCAACACTGTCAATATTGGCTACAGCTTACTAATTAACTTGAGAAAAGTGAATGAGCTAATTAGCAGGGCAAACTGAATAGAATATCATTAGTTAGTCAATCAGTGCTGGTTTCCACTAAGTGAATGAGTAATTTCCACACATTCTGGGTCACTGTCAACCTCTTAAATTTCCCATTGGACTTCCCTGTCCTGCAGCAAATCCTAAACTGAAAATACTCAACAGGATGACCTGGTTCAACTTACTACTTGTGCTCTCTCAGATCACCAGTGGTTACACTCTGGAAAACAGTGAAACAGCCTCAGTTGCTTCAGGCTGGTTTCTGTTTCCTTCACTGAGAACAGAAAATGAGGCCAGAATTCTTCCAGGTCCCAGGAAACCTTTAAAGTTTTTTTAAAAAATATCCTCATTTAGGAAAGCATTTACTGAGGTATAAAACTTGCAGCCATAAAGAGAACCTGCCACAGGGACAAGTGACCTAAGGAAATGTCTTTAAGTGGCCATAGAATCCCAGAATGGGTTGGAAGGAACCTTAAAGATCACTTAGTTTCACCCCCCTGCCATGGGCAGGGACACCTTCCACTGTCCCAGGCTGCTCCAAGCCCCAGTGTCCATCCTGGCCTTGGACACTGCCAGGGATCCAGGGGCAGCCACAGCTTCTCTGGGCACCCTGTGCCAGGGCCTCCCCACCCTCCCAGGGAACAATTCCTTCCCAAGATCCCATCCAGCCCTGCCCTCTGGCAGTTTAAGGCTATTTCTCCTTGTCCTGTCACTCCATTCCCTTGCCCAAAGTCCCTCTCCAGCTCTCTTGGAACCCCTTTTTATTAGAAGGGCCTCTAAGTTCACCCTGGAGCCTTCTCTTCTCTGGGTGAGCACCCCCAGCTCTCCCAGCCTGGTTCCAGAGCAGAGGGGCTCCAGCCCTGGGAGCAGCTCTGTGGCCTCCTCTGGACTCTCTCCAGCTCATCCTTCTTGAGGACCCCAGGGCTGGGGCAGCTCTGCAGGTTGGGTCTCACCTGGGTGGGGCAGAGGGGCAGAATCCCCCCTCTCCTGCTGCCCACACAGCCCATGTGCTTGCCTCGTGTCTCACATTAAATATCTTTGGCCTGCCTGGGCCCTTCCCCCAAGTGGGGGCATTGCCTGGAACTGTTTGAGTGCTCCATCCATCAAATCCACATCTCTCCTGTTTAGAGACCAGGATCTTATGTGGGACAGCGTCAAATGCTTTGCACAGCTCCAGGCAGATGGCATGATCTGTTAACTGGCAGCTCCCCAAGACATTTTGAGTGTGGCAAAGTAAATTTAAGATTATTGGCATCAGGCCCACTTTTCCTGCTTACCTTTCCTGTGTTCCCCCAAACCAGCCTGCTGACCCCCACTATGCTGCCAGGCCGTGGGCTGCAAACCCTTCTGCAGACAGGGAACTCCAAAAATAATAGCACAGCACAATATAATACAACAGGCAGCCCCCAAAGAATGTGCTCAAATATGCTTTCACTGCAAGGTCCACTGCCCAAACTTGAGTTCATTTACTTTAGTGCTTAAAGACTTGCAGGAATGTCTCAGCTCTCTGAAGGCTCTGATAGCTGCAAGTGTAAACACTGAGTTTCAGTCATGGCCCTTATCCTTTCACTGATAGCATGTAATTGTTTATGGCACCCTCTTAATACTAAAATAACAACAAATACTCAGCTGGAGACAAGGGAAAATGATAATGCACCAAATGCTCATGGTGCTTATGAGTCTTGTCATTCTCTGATTTCAGAGCTTTTCTTATACAAGTTGTTTATTTTGACTAATATCCATCTTTAATGTCTGTGCCATGCAAAATCTCCTGCTACATGTGCATTCAGACATCACAAGCAGTGTTTTGGAAACGAAACATTTCCATTAGTTTAGATAACATCATCAGATTCAGTGGGAGAGAATGACTGATCCATATAAATACTGGTTGGAACAAGTGTGCATGATGAAGCATCTCTTATTGATTAGCAGATTTGCTCTTGTATATGGTATTTCCCAACATCCTTAATCAAGCCTTCTCTGGATGATTCAAAGAAATTCTTGATTTTGATGAATAGGCTGTCAGGCAAGGTTAGACTTGTGATGTTTTTAACCATTGGTTGGACCTTAGATCCTCCTTTCAGATATAAGTCCTAATATATAACAGAACCCCCACAAAACCCACATGTAATCCCAGAGAAATGCTGCATTTTGCTATGGCAGGTTTTGAGCACTCTCAGATCTCAATTTTGAGAGAGTGCAAAACTGTACTTTGGGAAAAACCTGTTAGCAGCACGTGAGGGGATTGCATTCTGAGGGGGTACATGCTCCCTGTAGCCTGCTCTTCCCAAATCCGTGTCTTTGTGTGGTCCAGCAGAGCAATTTGTAGCTCTGCAGTAAATACAGGCATTGGAAGTCGTCTGAAATGCACTTTCCAACATGATGCCTTGTTTTGGCTGCCATTTCAGATTTTCCAGTGCATTTTCAATGCATTTCAATGCACAAATGCATTGAATCATTGGGAAAGCCAAAGAGAAAGCTCAAGATGTGGGAATTTTTCTCCACCAAGCACCATTGTGCTTGGTGGAGAAAGGAAGGGGAATTACAGTGTCAGTCAGTGGAGGTGAGAAGACAGCAGAAAAATATCCTTCTGTGCATTCTGCATGAAAGAGAAATGAGGCTTCATTCAAGCATTCCTGTTTCCCGAAACTATTCCATTTGCAGGACATCCTTCAAGAGCATTTTCTCCTAATGTTGTCTACTGCTGCAAATACCACTTTAGAGCCACAAGAATTCTTGGTTGTGTTATACATAGGGAGTTAGTTGCTAATGATGATTAGAATTTGTATAAATAATCAATTAGTAGTATATAAATGGCAAATGTCTGGCAGAACTTGGAATCAGATCCTTAAAAATGTAATTTGTTGTCTTACACTGCAAGTTATCTCCATCAGAGGAGAGATAACTGCACATGATGCTGACATATAAATTTCAAAACCTTCAAATATGCATCTTTAATTAATAATTTAATAAAATGCAGATTTTTTTTTTTTCAAATGCTTCAGTGAAAAAAAGAATATCTTCAAATACATCACTGCTGTTCTTCAAGGACAATTTTTTACTTTCTCAAATAATAGTTGGATTCCTTGGAGGCAAGCAAGACTCCAGTACAGAAAGCAAACATTAAGGCAATAAAATCCCATCACCTCTTTTGTCCATAAGAGACCTTTCATGTGGAACACCAAAAATGGGCATTATCTCCTAATACCTACTGGAGGATTTGAGCTAGCCCAAGTGAAAAGACTAAGCACTGCATCATTGCTATATTACATTTTTAAAGTATTAATCTCCTTTTGATTTAGAGCTGATACCACTTCATACTCTCTCCACTCTTCCTGCAGGTGTATGCTGAGCACGGAGCATGTAGGCTCCAAAGAGCTCTGAAATGAAGCAGTGCTCAAAATAATGGGAATGCTTCTCCTAAAGTTACAGACTTGATTTATTAGAAATGGTTCAAACATTTTTCCTAATTAATGTGAGCAAAGTGCCTAACAAAACCAGAATAATGTCTCCAGCTTGGACTCCACTGAGACTAATACTCATCCTTCACACTTCAAGGGGCAAAGTTGGGTAGGAGAAAAGAGGGAGCACTGGTTTTAGTCTCAGTGACAACATTTGAAAGGTCCATTTAATGTTGGTATGTGAGCCATGGAGGGTGAACAAGTTCTATGTTTTTCCACTTAAATTGTAAATAAATCTTGAAATTGAGTTGAAAAATCTCACTATTATCTCATACCCATATTTCCCTTCACCTCCTAAGAGTCAGGCACTTTTAAAAATGTATGCAAATGTTTTCCCTAGCACTGCAAGGAAGTTGTGCTTCCATTCTCTGACAGATAAAATGAGGTGTAGATTCAAGATTCATCTCTGGAAGTGAATATTGGTTAGGTGTCTTAACAGTGGGAGTCATGTTAACCACCTTTAGCTTTCTAAAGTGCTCATGTCTGAAGGAGACACTCTGAGAGGTAGATTGACTTCAGAGACAACAACCATAGGATGTGTCTAAGCATAACACAGATTTTACTTCTCTTGTTTTAGCCTTTTTTTGCTACATTAAGCAGCATCCCCATTCATTGTGCTGCCTCTGCCAAAGCCCATTCTGGGCTCACTCACTGTACATTTGTCAGGGTGGTGCATTGCATTCCAGCAGCCAACAAAACACCAAAGTCCCTCTGGAGATCTGGCTCAGAATGATTTGACAACAGATGTGACCCATGTCGTTGTCAGTGCCAGAATTAAGGTTTCAGGAGACCTGGCTTCCAGTCCAAAAGCACAAAAATTACTCTTGGGAGAGAGATCTAATGCTTAGAAAGATATAGAATCCTTCCCCCAATTTGTATGTGCAGTCATTGTGGAGCCATATATAAAAATCAGTCACCCGCTCACCCAGCAGCTCCAAATGCTGAATGTGGTCCTGCATGGAAAGCAGAGGGGGACAAGACAGTGCCTTCTTCCTCACTGTTTGCCATCTGACTGCCACAGAAAACGTCCCAGGTAGAAGGACAACTGCCAAATGCCATGAAGTCAGCCCTTTATACATCCCTTGAGAGAGACATTAACTCAACTGCTTATCAGTGCCACTCATTTTCAGATGTAGATTGAAGTACTAAAAGCTGTGCACATCAGTTTCCCTTTGCCTAGGCTGAAGCCATGTCCCCAAAAGTAGATTTCTTTCCAAATGTCTAAATCAACTTATGTCAAATGATGAGAAACTTTGCCAAAGCACTTTTGCTAGTGAAGCAAAAGAATACTCCAAAGCAGGTCTTCTGGCTTGGCCTTTGGTGGCACAAACAGTATGGTAAGTATTGGAACTTTGGGGTTTGCTAGAAGGAATGTCTCAAAACTGTGAAGCTGTTTTTGTCATCCTGTCAGTGGGATGTGAGGAAAACACCTTGTCTGAAGGCAAACAGGGAAGTGTTTGAAAGTGCAGACAACAAGGCTGAGATACGTTTGTTGTGTGTGTCGCACTGGTAGGTCACTGGCAGAGTTTGACACTCCTCTTCCACGAGTTACTTGTGGAAAACCCCCCACATTTTCAGATCCTTACCCAAAGAGCAGCAGTATTGCCAATGCTAATGCAGACACTAAAGAGCTTGCTCCCTTTTGACATCCAGTTCAATCTTGCTGCCAACATGACTTGGTCAAGTTGGCACCACTGGCAATAATTTACCAAAGTCTACTGAATCACCTTTTAGCCTCCTTACATACACAAGCCAACTCATCAAGGAAAAAAATATTAAAATCAGTTGAACTGAATGTATTCATATGGTTTTTTTCTTTTCCCTTGGTTCTAGTTAAAAGCAAATATAACTCTTAATGGTACACATTTGTAAGAAAGCTGCAGGAAGTCAGGTGGAAAGTGGTTGACTAACGAGGAAGACTAATGACACCAACAGCAGTTAAATGTATAATAAACTAAGGAATTACTATTTGATAGAGCCTTGCATGCATGCACTCATGCAGACATACTCCTTCCAGTCACACTGAGGGATGTAAGCTGTCATTATGGTAAAGTGTTAAAATGCTGTGTAAAATTTCCTTAAACAACGCGACTCTGCACTTTGCAGTACTGAAAGTACTGCAGGAGTAGTTGAAAGTTTTGGCAGGTAGGTACATTAAATGTAGGTCTGAGGGCCATCTTTACTGAAAACAATTAGAATATTACTTCTAGCTCTGGGGAAGAAAAACCCCAACTTTAAAATATGATCTTTTCTATGTGAAGATTGAGATTTCATTTAAGATTTTTTTTTAAGTTCTGCTTAATGTGCAAATAGGACGAACCCCCCACCCCAAAAACCTAAAAAGCCAAGCCCCCTTTATTCTAGGTTGACCGAGCTCACTTTTTGAGGAATATTTGACAAATTCATCCCTTTTTGGAAGTGAATGAGCAGTGGATAGGTTTCAATTTTTACAGACATCTTCATTTTTCAAACCCCTTTAGTGAAATGTTCATTACAATGTATGTCTGCCTACAGCTTGTTCGTGAGGCAGTACCTGGGTTGTTTTTAAAATTATCAACCTTTCATTATTCACTCTGTGGTGTGACTGAAATTGGCAATATTTTAAAAAGTAATTTCCAATTCTTATTTGCTACCAATCCAGTCAAAACTGTATTTGTACTGATACAAGATAGATTTGCATCCACTTCTCCTCTGAGAAATTTAGCTCTGGGTTCAAGTAGTAGGTCCTGGCTCTGGCATTGTAAAATGGGGTTCTATTGCACACCAAATGAACTTCTCAAGGTCTGTGCAAAGAAAGCCCAAGGTTAAATATTTATCTGAATTAATGTCTGTAAGTCCTGTTTCCTGCTGTTATTATGACAAGCAGAAATTTGTGAGTAGAATCATTCTCAGAAAGTTGATAGAAAGGCTTAAACATAAATACAGACTGCTTCAAGATGTACCCCTCCCTTCACTACTGCTTCAGGTGTGATTTATCTTGCCCAATATTAAACCATAAAGTAACAGCTAGTTAGTTTCTGGGTTGACCTAATCCTAGAATTTCCTTTGTGCCAAAGTCATCACAGTTACAAATCTTAGAAATATTTTTTTTTCTCTCAGAATTAACCAAAGACCCATCCAGAACAATGATTGGCCCACAGTTCTTTAATGTAAAACCTCACCAAAATTCAGATATGTATGTATCAAACACATGTGGTAGTCTTTTATGTTATTGACATGAGAATTGACTCAAATGGGTAATTGAGAAAGGTAATTTACAGTCTGGCATCTTGATTTTAAAGCTTTATTTTATTAACATCCCCCCAGAGAGTAATCAATTTAGTGGTGAGGCAGAGCTAATAATTCTACAGAAGTTTTATAATGTCTTCATGCTTCAGCATGGAGTTTTGTCCTTGCTTTGTGTAATGGGGGATATTTATTCCATCCACACATTTTCTTTTCAATGCTTGATTCATTGAATTGCCAAAGAAATATAAAGAGGATCAACAAGCAAGTGAGTAATTGTAAACCACTGGGTTACTTTCTGGTGCTTATTGCAGCCTCCTTTTAAACATGCTTCTGAATCTGATGAACAAATTTCTTCCCTGAATGGTATTTTCTTCTCTTAAGTGCCTTAATGTGTCAAGACCCTCTTTTTCAGTCATATAATTACAATGGTTAGGCTTTTCCCGACCCATTCTCACTCAGGAACACAGGACTGTGTGTAACCTTTCATGAAAACAAAGGCAGTTGATGTGTTTTGTGAGGCAAATTACAAATGAAAGAACTGAGTGTACTTCTGGCATCAGTTCAGGTTTTCTTTATGAGAGGGTTCAGAAGGATATTTAGGTAACACATTTGGAGTCAAGCGGTGAAATGCAGTGGGCATGTCAGAGGCTCAGTCTCATACTAAGGCATGTTGCCATGGATTGTTTACAAATATCCACATGTTCTTGATCTTACCCTGAATTTGCTTTGAAAGCCCAAGACCATCCATGTCTATTTTGTTTCTCCCCGGTCTGTGCAATATGCACTAATAATACGAGGGAAAATATTTTCAAATTAAGAAATACAAGGTAAAGAAAAAATCCATTTGTCTGTGCAAGCAAAAGCAGAGGCCCACATTTATTGTTCTCTTTACACGTTTTCAGAAGGAGATAATGCAAATGCTGGACAAGAACCAGAGGGGCATTAAGGGTACTTCAGAAGGTGCTGCCTAAGCATGTTCATACACAAGGCCACTGGCAGAAATGAAAGAAAAAGGAACTAAGATGGCTGGAACAAGGTTGTGTTCATGACCTTCTTTAAAAATGAGTCACCTGCTACTTTCACAGCTATCCTGCTGTGAGCTGGGCAGGATATTCCAGTGTACAACTTCTATTTCTTTCTAATTATAATTTTAATTCTCATTTCGATACTACTCCTCCTCCTCCTACTACTACTATAAAAATTAAACATTAATTTGTGAAGAAGGTTGGTTTGATTTTGAATTTAGATTTTGTAAAATAGAAACATGAAATCAAAAGTAATTTCCAAATGGAAGCTTTTACTCTTCCATTCTACAAGCAACAAAATAAAACATTCACATCACTCAGCTGGAAACTGCTGCTTGAAGTAAAATAAACATCATTAAAATATGTCTCTCAATTTTTTTTTGTTTTTAACAAACCTCACTTTCCTCCAACCAGAGAAGACTTTCCCTGAAATAATTCCCATTCAGGCAATCATGATTAACCTCATTATTTTATTGCAGGCCTAGAATTCAGGAACAAACATCTTTTTAATAAAGTTAGAGCTTAAAAGGACTCATGAGAGATTTCAGTACTCATTTTCTTGGACCTCTTGGTTCTAAGGAAGCCTCGAATTATTCAGCAGATAAGATCAAACAACTTTTGGAAAGAGTTTACACAGTCCAAAGTATGAGAAACTCTGCTAAGTTGCAGATATGTTTTACTTGAGACTTTGACAGAGTGGTTTAGGTGCGGCTTTTTAAAAAAGGAGTGGATAAATAAAGAAAAGGAAACATTTTTAGAAACTTGATTTTCTCAATGTTTCAAAGCATGCTATACTTTGGCTACTGATAGAACAGCTTGTGGCAGCTGTTTCCTTTGGAAATGAGGGAATTAAAGCAAGAGAGCATCTTTGATATTTACATTTCTATTTATTTACTGGTAAAGAAAACTATTAAAATGTTTTATGATCAGGAAATAATATAGGTTGGACAAAGCTTTCATGTTGATGCTTTCTCACCACCAGTTGGCACAGTAGTGGCCTTTCTTGAGGTGCTTTTATTTTCACTACAGCCAGTGAAAATTTATCACTTGCACACACACTGTTGCTGATATATGAGAATAACAAATAACAGCCCAGTGGTTTCTCCATAGTCTAAGAAAGGAAGCTCCTCTGGGTTATGAAATATTACAGTTCCAGTCAAAGAGCTGTACTTTGCCATTGTCATTTGTTACATTAAAATACATCTTATATGCATGAAGAAACAAAAAGTTCCTTTGCTCTTTTTCAAACCATTGCACTCCTGTGAAACTTTGAATCCCAAAAGCTTTGCCTCAAATTACTGCCTGAACAGAAACCTTCAGCTTCTGCTTTCTCTAGTAGGGCTTATTCTTGTTCTCTTGATTATTATTTCAGCAATTTAATCCTCCTTACCAACAGCAGCAGTGAATGTAAGGCTTCTGTGTGCCCCTAAAATTATATTACCTTCATCCTCTGTGCTTGTCTCTATATCCAAGTCACCTTTATTAAGTCAGTCCCCAGTGCAAGCTCTACAATGCACCAGGAAACAGATGCTTTGAGTGTCTGTACAATAGTTATTGGGGTATTCTGTTTATTTTAATGGGACCCTGGATCCCTGTAACTGCAAGGAACATTCACACATTTACAAAAGATTTTATAATGCATTCCAATGAGAAACCACAAGCAGATTCAGCTCTTCTGCACTCATGCAATAAAGAAATGTTTAAGGCCAGAACCTGGAGACACAATTGAATGATTCAGCCCCATGAGAAGAGAGAAGAGGTTTCACATCTCAGGAGAGCCTGAGATTTGACATGGCTTAAAACAAACTTTAACTATTAAAGAGTTTCTTGTCAGAAATGGCTCACCTCATTCCCTTCAGAAGGGAAAGACAAAAATAGTTGACCATTCCTATTTTCCTGAAATAGTCCCCACGCTCTCATTTTTGTATTTACTTTCACTCCCTCAGCCTGAGAAGAGCAACACATACATACTGAGTTAACAAGATAAAGGGAAAGATTTTTAGCAGTAGAAGAGATAAATGCAGTGGGTAAAATACTCCAAGGTATGATGCTAGAAGAAAATATGACTCAACAGGCACTGCACACAAAGCTCCTACGGCCTTACTGAAACAAGCTCTGCTTGAGCTGAGTGGGAAGTAGATGTGGATACAGAGAATAGGAACTTTCAAAGCTGTGTGCAAAACCTTCCTCCCATGATTCACACAGGCTGTACTGGTCCTAACCCAGCCTTTCTTCTGGCTGCAGCTCCTGCTGCTGGCAGTGCCCTCTGTCCTCACCCACACTGGGGTGACACTGCTGCCTCGGCTTTGTCTTGGTAGGGCAGGGCCCATCAGGAACCCTAACTCCTCATCCCTGATCTTACAGAGTTATTTTCCATCAAAAACACAGCCCTGCCTCCTTCACTTTGCTGTTCCTTCCCCTCAGTCCTGTCATGGAAGTGCTCATGCAGACTTGGACTGGGCCATTATAAGGAGCTGATCTTTCTGAAAATAAGAGATCTTTGATTTGAGTCATAAAATATTTGCTACTTCCAGCAGCAGTAAAGCCCTGGGAATGAGCAAGCAGAGAAAGGAGAGATGCTGGGGCTGCCTCTCTCAGTAGTGACATGGATTTTGGCTGGACTGGGCAACTACAGACTTAAGTGTGGGGGAAAAAAAACTCATTGGAATGAGTGACTCCTTGGGGAATTATTTGGACCTTCACAGAGTGGCTATAACAAGAGGGGCTCTCCTGAATAACTGCTTTCAGCTCCCTCTGGTGAAAGAAAATTATGTAGTATGGGGGG